>OZ020572.1:19149177-19521677 GCA_963971525.1 Cephus spinipes | reverse complement strand
CGCTTCGTAGTTTTCTGTATGTAGGTGTCGGATGTGGAAGTTCCGGGTGTCCAGGTATTCCGCTTCGTAGATTTCTGTATCTAGGTGCCGGATGTGGAAGTTCAGGGTATCCAGGTATTCTGCTTCGTAGATTTCTGTATCTAGGTGTTGGATGTGGAAGTTCAGGGTGTCCAGGTGTTCCGCTTCGTAGTTTTCTGTATCTACGTGCCGGATGTGGAAGGCCAGGGTGTCCAGGCATTCCTCTCCGTAGTTTCCTGTGTCCAGATGTCGGATGTGGAAGTTCAGGGTTTCCAAGTATTCCGCTTCGTAGTTTTCTGTATCTAGGTGTCGCACGTGGAAGTCCAGGGTGTCCAGGTATTCCGCTTCGTAGTTTTTTGTATCTAGGTGTCGGACGTAGAAGGCCAGGGTGTCCAGGCATTGCGCTCCGTAGTTTCCTGTGTCCAGGTGTCGGATGTGGAAGTCTAGGGTTTCCAGGTATTCCGCTTCGTAGTTTTCTGTATCTAGGTGTCGGATGTGGAAGTTCAGGGTGTCCAGGTGTTCCGCTTCGTAGTTTTCTGTATCTAGGTGCCGGATGTGGAAGGCCAGGGTGTCCAGGCATTCCTCTCCGCAGTTTCCTGTGTCCAGGTGTCGGATGTGGAAGTTCAGGGTTTCCAGGTATTCCGCTTCGTAGTTTTCTGTATCTAGGTGTCGGATGTGGAAGTTCAATGTGTCCAGGTATTCCGCTTCGTAGTTTTCTGTATCTAGGTGCCGGATGTGGAAGTCCAGGTTGTCCAGGTATTCCGCATCGTAGTTTTCTGTATCTAGGTGTCGGACGTAGAAGGCCATGGTGTCCAGGCATTACGCTCCGTAGTTTCCTATGTCCAGGTGTCGGGTGTGGAAGTCTAGGGTTTCCAGGTATTCCGCTTCGTAGTTTTCTGTATCTAGGTGTCGGATGTGGAAGTTCAGGGTGTCCAGGTGTTCCGCTTCGTAGTTTTCTGTATCTAGGTGTCGGACGTAGAAGGCCAGGGTGTCCAGACATTCCGCTCCGTAGTTTCCTGTGTCCAGGTGTCGGATGTGGAAGTTCAGGGTATCCAGGTATTCCGCTTCGTAGTTTTCTGTATCTAGGTGTCGAATGTGGAAGTCCAGGGTGTCCAGGTATTCCGCTTAGTAGTTTTCTGTATCTAGATGGCGGACGTGGAAGTCCAGGGTGTCCAGGTATTCCGCTTCGTAGTTTTCTGTATCTAGGTGTCGGACGTAGAAGGCCAGGGTATCCAGGTATTCCGCTTCGTAGTTTTCTGTATCTAGATGGCGGACGTGGAAGTCCAGGGTGTCCAGGTATTCCGCTTCGTAGTTTTCTGTATCTAGGTGTCGGACGTAGAAGGCCAGGGTGTCCAGGCATTCCGCTCCGTAGTTTTCTGTATCTAGATGGCGGACGTCGAAGTCCAGGGTGTCCAGGTATTCCGCTTCGTAGTTTTCTGTATTTAGGTGTCGGACGTAGAAGGCCAGGGTGTCCAGGCATTACGCTCCGTAGTTTCCTGTGTCCAGGTGTCGGATGTGGAAGTCTAGGGTTTCCAGGTATTCCGCTTCGTAGTTTTCTGTATCTAGGTGTCGGATGTGGAAGTTCAGGGTGTCCAGGTGTTCCGCTTCGTAGTTTTCTGTATCTAGGTGTCGGACGTAGAAGGCCAGGGTGTCCAGACATTCCGCTCCGTAGTTTCCTGTGTCCAGGTGTCGGATGTGGAAGTTCAGGGTATCCAGGTATTCCGCTTCGTAGTTTTCTGTATCTAGGTGTCGAATGTGGAAGTCCAGGGTGTCCAGGTATTCCGCTTCGAAGTTTTCTGTATCTAGATGGCGGACGTGGAAGTCCAGGGTGTCCAGGTATTCCGCTTCGTAGTTTTCTGTATCTATGTGTCGGACGTAGAAGGCCAGGGTGTCCAGGTATTCCGCTTCGTAGTTTTCTGTATCTAGGTGTCGGACATAGAAGGCCAGGGTGTCCAGGCATTCCGATCCGTAGTTTTCTGTATCTAGATGGCGGACGTGGAAGTCCAGGGTGTCCAGGTATTCCGCTTCGTAGTTTTCTGTATCTAGGTGTCGGGCGTAGAAGGCCAGGGTGTCCAGGCATTACACTCCGTAGTTTCCTGTGTCCAGGTGTCGGATGTGGAAGTTCAGGGTATCCAGGTATTCCGCTTCGTAGTTTTCTGTATCTAGGTGTCGGATGTGGAAGTCCAGGGTGTCCAGGTATTCCGCTTCGTAGTTTTCTGTATCTAGGTGTCGAATGTGGAAGTCCAGGGTGTCCAGGTATACCGCTTCGTAGTTTTCTGTATCTAGATGGCGGACGTGGAAGTCCAGGGTGTCCAGGTATTCCGCTTCGTAGTTTTCTGTATCTAGGTGTCGGACGTAGAAGGCCAGGGTTTCCAGGCATTCCGATCCGTAGTTTTCTGTATCTAGGTGTCGAATGTGGAAGTCCAGGGTGTCCAGGTATTCCGCTTCGTAGTTTTCATATCTAGGTGTCGAATGTGGAAGTCCAGGGTGTCCAGGTATACCGCTTCGTAGTTTTCTGTATCTAGATGGCGGACGTGGAAGTCCAGGGTGTCCAGGTATTCCGCTTCGTAGTTTTCTGTATCTAGGTGTCGGATGTAGAAGGCCAGGGTTTCCAGGTATTCTGCTCCGTAGTTTCCTGTGTCCAGGTGCCGGATGTGGAAGTTCAGGGTATCCAGGTATTCCGCTTCGTAGTTTTCTGTATCTAGGTGTCGAATGTGGAAGTCCAGGGTGTCCAGGTATTCCGCTTAGTAGTTTTCTGTATCTAGATGGCGGACGTGGAAGTCCAGGGTGTCCAGGTATTCCGCTTCGTAGTTTTCTGTATCTAGGTGTCGGACGTAGAAGGCCAGGGTATCCAGGTATTCCGCTTCGTAGTTTTCTGTATCTAGATGGCGGACGTGGAAGTCCAGGGTGTCCAGGTATTCCGCTTCGTAGTTTTCTGTATCTAGGTGTCGGACGTAGAAGGCCAGGGTGTCCAGGCATTCCGCTCCGTAGTTTTCTGTATCTAGATGACGGACGTCGAAGTCCAGGGTGTCCAGGCATTACGCTCCGTAGTTTCCTGTGTCCAGGTGTCGGATGTGGAAGTCTAGGGTTTCCAGGTATTCCGCTTCGTAGTTTTCTGTATCTAGGTGTCGGATGTGGAAGTTCAGAGTGTCCAGGTGTTCCGCTTCGTAGTTTTCTGTATCTAGGTGTCGGAAGTAGAAGGCCAGGGTGTCCAGACATTCCGCTCCGTAGTTTCCTGTGTCCAGGTATCGGATGTGGAAGTTCAGGGTATCCAGGTATTCCGCTTCGTAGTTTTCTGTATCTAGGTGTCGAATGTGGAAGTCCAGGGTGTCCAGGTATTCCGCTTCGAAGTTTTCTGTATCTAGATGGCGGACGTGGAAGTCCAGGGTGTCCAGGTATTCCGCTTCGTAGTTTTCTGTATCTATGTGTCGGACGTAGTAGGCCAGGGTGTCCAGGTATTCCGCTTCGTAGTTTTCTGTATCTATGTGTCGGATATAGAAGGCCAGGGTGTCCAGGCATTCCGATCCGTAGTTTTCTGTATCTAGATGGCGGACGTGGAAGTCCAGGGTGTCCAGGTATTCCGCTTCGTAGTTTTCTGTATCTAGGTGTCGGGCGTAGAAGGCCAGGGTGTCCAGGCATTACACTCCGTAGTTTCCTGTGTCCAGGTGTCGGATGTGGAAGTTCAGGGTATCCAGGTATTCCGCTTCGTAGTTTTCTGTATCTAGGTGTCGGATGTGGAAGTCCAGGGTGTCCAGGTATTCCGCTTCGTAGTTTTCTGTATCTAGGTGTCGAATGTGGAAGTCCAGGGTGTCCAGGTATACCGCTTCGTAGTTTTCTGTATCTAGATGGCGGACGTGGAAGTCCAGGGTGTCCAGGTATTCTGCTTCGTAGTTTTCTGTATCTAGGTGTCGGACGTAGAAGGCCAGGGTTTCCAGGCATTCCGATCCGTAGTTTTCTGTATCTAGGTGTCGGATGTGGAAGTCCAGGGTGTCCAGGTATTCCGCTTCGTAGTTTTCTGTATCTAGGTGTCGAATGTGGAAGTCCAGGGTGTCCAGGTATACCGCTTCGTAGTTTTCTGTATCTAGATGGCGGACGTGGAAGTTCAGGGTATCCAGGTATTCCGCTTCGTAGTTTTCTGTATCTAGGTGTCGGATGTGGAAGTCCAGGGTGTCCAGGTATTCCGCTTCGTAGTTTTCTGTATCTAGGTGTCGAATGTGGAAGTCCAGGGTGTCCAGGTATACCGCTTCGTAGTTTTCTGTATCTAGATGGCGGACGTGGAAGTCCAGGGTGTCCAGGTATTCCGCTTCGTAGTTTTCTGTATCTAGGTGTCGGACGTAGAAGGCCAGGGTTTCCAGGCATTCCGATCCGTAGTTTTCTGTATCTAGGTGCCGGATGTGGAAGTTCAGGGTATCCAGGTATTCCGCTTCGTAGTTTTCTGTATCTAGGTGTCGAATGTGGAAGTCCAGGGTGTCCAGGTATTCCGCTTAGTAGTTTTCTGTATCTAGATGGCGGACGTGGAAGTCCAGGGTGTCCAGGTATTCCGCTTCGTAGTTTTCTGTATCTAGGTGTCGGACGTAGAAGGCCAGGGTATCCAGGTATTCCGCTTCGTAGTTTTCTGTATCTAGATGGCGAACGTGGAAGTCCAGGGTTTCCAGGTATTCCGCTTCGTAGTTTTCTGTATCTAGGTGTCGGACGTAGAAGGCCAGGGTATCCAGGTATTCCGCTTCGTAGTTTTCTGTATCTAGATGGCGAACGTGGAAGTCCAGGGTTTCCAGGTATTCCGCTTCGTAGTTTTCTGTATCTAGGTGCCGGATGTGGAAGTTCAGGGTATCCAGGTATTCCTCTTCGTAGTTTTCTGTATCTAGGTGTCGAATGTGGAAGTCCAGGGTGTCCAGGTATTCTGCTTCGTAGTTTTCTGTATCTAGATGGCGGACGTGGAAGTCGAGGGTGTCCAGGTATTCCGCTTCGTAGTTTTCTGTATGTAGGTGTCGGATGTGGAAGTTCCGGGTGTCCAGGTATTCCGCTTCGTAGATTTCTGTATCTAGGTGCCGGATGTGGAAGTTCAGGGTATCCAGGTATTCTGCTTCGTAGATTTCTGTATCTAGGTGTTGGATGTGGAAGTTCAGGGTGTCCAGGTGTTCCGCTTCGTAGTTTTCTGTATCTACGTGCCGGATGTGGAAGGCCAGGGTGTCCAGGCATTCCTCTCCGTAGTTTCCTGTGTCCAGATGTCGGATGTGGAAGTTCAGGGTTTCCAAGTATTCCGCTTCGTAGTTTTCTGTATCTAGGTGTCGCACGTGGAAGTCCAGGGTGTCCAGGTATTCCGCTTCGTAGTTTTTTGTATCTAGGTGTCGGACGTAGAAGGCCAGGGTGTCCAGGCATTGCGCTCCGTAGTTTCCTGTGTCCAGGTGTCGGATGTGGAAGTCTAGGGTTTCCAGGTATTCCGCTTCGTAGTTTTCTGTATCTAGGTGTCGGATGTGGAAGTTCAGGGTGTCCAGGTGTTCCGCTTCGTAGTTTTCTGTATCTAGGTGCCGGATGTGGAAGGCCAGGGTGTCCAGGCATTCCTCTCCGCAGTTTCCTGTGTCCAGGTGTCGGATGTGGAAGTTCAGGGTTTCCAGGTATTCCGCTTCGTAGTTTTCTGTATCTAGGTGTCGGATGTGGAAGTTCAATGTGTCCAGGTATTCCGCTTCGTAGTTTTCTGTATCTAGGTGCCGGATGTGGAAGTCCAGGTTGTCCAGGTATTCCGCATCGTAGTTTTCTGTATCTAGGTGTCGGACGTAGAAGGCCATGGTGTCCAGGCATTACGCTCCGTAGTTTCCTATGTCCAGGTGTCGGGTGTGGAAGTCTAGGGTTTCCAGGTATTCCGCTTCGTAGTTTTCTGTATCTAGGTGTCGGATGTGGAAGTTCAGGGTGTCCAGGTGTTCCGCTTCGTAGTTTTCTGTATCTAGGTGTCGGACGTAGAAGGCCAGGGTGTCCAGACATTCCGCTCCGTAGTTTCCTGTGTCCAGGTGTCGGATGTGGAAGTTCAGGGTATCCAGGTATTCCGCTTCGTAGTTTTCTGTATCTAGGTGTCGAATGTGGAAGTCCAGGGTGTCCAGGTATTCCGCTTAGTAGTTTTCTGTATCTAGATGGCGGACGTGGAAGTCCAGGGTGTCCAGGTATTCCGCTTCGTAGTTTTCTGTATCTAGGTGTCGGACGTAGAAGGCCAGGGTATCCAGGTATTCCGCTTCGTAGTTTTCTGTATCTAGATGGCGGACGTGGAAGTCCAGGGTGTCCAGGTATTCCGCTTCGTAGTTTTCTGTATCTAGGTGTCGGACGTAGAAGGCCAGGGTGTCCAGGCATTCCGCTCCGTAGTTTTCTGTATCTAGATGGCGGACGTCGAAGTCCAGGGTGTCCAGGTATTCCGCTTCGTAGTTTTCTGTATTTAGGTGTCGGACGTAGAAGGCCAGGGTGTCCAGGCATTACGCTCCGTAGTTTCCTGTGTCCAGGTGTCGGATGTGGAAGTCTAGGGTTTCCAGGTATTCCGCTTCGTAGTTTTCTGTATCTAGGTGTCGGATGTGGAAGTTCAGGGTGTCCAGGTGTTCCGCTTCGTAGTTTTCTGTATCTAGGTGTCGGACGTAGAAGGCCAGGGTGTCCAGACATTCCGCTCCGTAGTTTCCTGTGTCCAGGTGTCGGATGTGGAAGTTCAGGGTATCCAGGTATTCCGCTTCGTAGTTTTCTGTATCTAGGTGTCGAATGTGGAAGTCCAGGGTGTCCAGGTATTCCGCTTCGAAGTTTTCTGTATCTAGATGGCGGACGTGGAAGTCCAGGGTGTCCAGGTATTCCGCTTCGTAGTTTTCTGTATCTATGTGTCGGACGTAGAAGGCCAGGGTGTCCAGGTATTCCGCTTCGTAGTTTTCTGTATCTAGGTGTCGGACATAGAAGGCCAGGGTGTCCAGGCATTCCGATCCGTAGTTTTCTGTATCTAGATGGCGGACGTGGAAGTCCAGGGTGTCCAGGTATTCCGCTTCGTAGTTTTCTGTATCTAGGTGTCGGGCGTAGAAGGCCAGGGTGTCCAGGCATTACACTCCGTAGTTTCCTGTGTCCAGGTGTCGGATGTGGAAGTTCAGGGTATCCAGGTATTCCGCTTCGTAGTTTTCTGTATCTAGGTGTCGGATGTGGAAGTCCAGGGTGTCCAGGTATTCCGCTTCGTAGTTTTCTGTATCTAGGTGTCGAATGTGGAAGTCCAGGGTGTCCAGGTATACCGCTTCGTAGTTTTCTGTATCTAGATGGCGGACGTGGAAGTCCAGGGTGTCCAGGTATTCCGCTTCGTAGTTTTCTGTATCTAGGTGTCGGACGTAGAAGGCCAGGGTTTCCAGGCATTCCGATCCGTAGTTTTCTGTATCTAGGTGTCGAATGTGGAAGTCCAGGGTGTCCAGGTATTCCGCTTCGTAGTTTTCATATCTAGGTGTCGAATGTGGAAGTCCAGGGTGTCCAGGTATACCGCTTCGTAGTTTTCTGTATCTAGATGGCGGACGTGGAAGTCCAGGGTGTCCAGGTATTCCGCTTCGTAGTTTTCTGTATCTAGGTGTCGGACGTAGAAGGCCAGGGTTTCCAGGTATTCTGCTCCGTAGTTTCCTGTGTCCAGGTGCCGGATGTGGAAGTTCAGGGTATCCAGGTATTCCGCTTCGTAGTTTTCTGTATCTAGGTGTCGAATGTGGAAGTCCAGGGTGTCCAGGTATTCCGCTTAGTAGTTTTCTGTATCTAGATGGCGGACGTGGAAGTCCAGGGTGTCCAGGTATTCCGCTTCGTAGTTTTCTGTATCTAGGTGTCGGACGTAGAAGGCCAGGGTATCCAGGTATTCCGCTTCGTAGTTTTCTGTATCTAGATGGCGGACGTGGAAGTCCAGGGTGTCCAGGTATTCCGCTTCGTAGTTTTCTGTATCTAGGTGTCGGACGTAGAAGGCCAGGGTGTCCAGGCATTCCGCTCCGTAGTTTTCTGTATCTAGATGACGGACGTCGAAGTCCAGGGTGTCCAGGCATTACGCTCCGTAGTTTCCTGTGTCCAGGTGTCGGATGTGGAAGTCTAGGGTTTCCAGGTATTCCGCTTCGTAGTTTTCTGTATCTAGGTGTCGGATGTGGAAGTTCAGAGTGTCCAGGTGTTCCGCTTCGTAGTTTTCTGTATCTAGGTGTCGGAAGTAGAAGGCCAGGGTGTCCAGACATTCCGCTCCGTAGTTTCCTGTGTCCAGGTATCGGATGTGGAAGTTCAGGGTATCCAGGTATTCCGCTTCGTAGTTTTCTGTATCTAGGTGTCGAATGTGGAAGTCCAGGGTGTCCAGGTATTCCGCTTCGAAGTTTTCTGTATCTAGATGGCGGACGTGGAAGTCCAGGGTGTCCAGGTATTCCGCTTCGTAGTTTTCTGTATCTATGTGTCGGACGTAGTAGGCCAGGGTGTCCAGGTATTCCGCTTCGTAGTTTTCTGTATCTATGTGTCGGATATAGAAGGCCAGGGTGTCCAGGCATTCCGATCCGTAGTTTTCTGTATCTAGATGGCGGACGTGGAAGTCCAGGGTGTCCAGGTATTCCGCTTCGTAGTTTTCTGTATCTAGGTGTCGGGCGTAGAAGGCCAGGGTGTCCAGGCATTACACTCCGTAGTTTCCTGTGTCCAGGTGTCGGATGTGGAAGTTCAGGGTATCCAGGTATTCCGCTTCGTAGTTTTCTGTATCTAGGTGTCGGATGTGGAAGTCCAGGGTGTCCAGGTATTCCGCTTCGTAGTTTTCTGTATCTAGGTGTCGAATGTGGAAGTCCAGGGTGTCCAGGTATACCGCTTCGTAGTTTTCTGTATCTAGATGGCGGACGTGGAAGTCCAGGGTGTCCAGGTATTCTGCTTCGTAGTTTTCTGTATCTAGGTGTCGGACGTAGAAGGCCAGGGTTTCCAGGCATTCCGATCCGTAGTTTTCTGTATCTAGGTGTCGGATGTGGAAGTCCAGGGTGTCCAGGTATTCCGCTTCGTAGTTTTCTGTATCTAGGTGTCGAATGTGGAAGTCCAGGGTGTCCAGGTATACCGCTTCGTAGTTTTCTGTATCTAGATGGCGGACGTGGAAGTTCAGGGTATCCAGGTATTCCGCTTCGTAGTTTTCTGTATCTAGGTGTCGGATGTGGAAGTCCAGGGTGTCCAGGTATTCCGCTTCGTAGTTTTCTGTATCTAGGTGTCGAATGTGGAAGTCCAGGGTGTCCAGGTATACCGCTTCGTAGTTTTCTGTATCTAGATGGCGGACGTGGAAGTCCAGGGTGTCCAGGTATTCCGCTTCGTAGTTTTCTGTATCTAGGTGTCGGACGTAGAAGGCCAGGGTTTCCAGGCATTCCGATCCGTAGTTTTCTGTATCTAGGTGCCGGATGTGGAAGTTCAGGGTATCCAGGTATTCCGCTTCGTAGTTTTCTGTATCTAGGTGTCGAATGTGGAAGTCCAGGGTGTCCAGGTATTCCGCTTAGTAGTTTTCTGTATCTAGATGGCGGACGTGGAAGTCCAGGGTGTCCAGGTATTCCGCTTCGTAGTTTTCTGTATCTAGGTGTCGGACGTAGAAGGCCAGGGTATCCAGGTATTCCGCTTCGTAGTTTTCTGTATCTAGATGGCGAACGTGGAAGTCCAGGGTTTCCAGGTATTCCGCTTCGTAGTTTTCTGTATCTAGGTGTCGGACGTAGAAGGCCAGGGTGTCCAGGCATTCCGCTCCGTAGTTTTCTGTATCTAGATGGCGGACGTCGAAGTCCAGGGTGTCCAGGTATTCCGCTTCGTAGTTTTCTGTATTTAGGTGTCGGACGTAGAAGGCCAGGGTGTCCAGGCATTACGCTCCGTAGTTTCCTGTGTCCAGGTGTCGGATGTGGAAGTCTAGGGTTTCCAGGTATTCCGCTTCGTAGTTTTCTGTATCTAGGTGTCGGATGTGGAAGTTCAGAGTGTCCAGGTGTTCCGCTTCGTAGTTTTCTGTATCTAGGTGTCGGACGTAGAAGGCCAGGGTGTCCAGACATTCCGCTCCGTAGTTTCCTGTGTCCAGGTGTCGGATGTGGAAGTTCAGGGTATCCAGGTATTCCGCTTCGTAGTTTTCTGTATCTAGGTGTCGAATGTGGAAGTCCAGGGTGTCCAGGTATTCCGCTTCGAAGTTTTCTGTATCTAGATGGCGGACGTGGAAGTCCAGGGTGTCCAGGTATTCCGCTTCGTAGTTTTCTGTATCTATGTGTCGGACGTAGAAGGCCAGGGTGTCCAGGTATTCCGCTTCGTAGTTTTCTGTATCTAGGTGTCGGACATAGAAGGCCAGGGTGTCCAGGCATTCCGATCCGTAGTTTTCTGTATCTAGATGGCGGACGTGGAAGTCCAGGGTGTCCAGGTATTCCGCTTCGTAGTTTTCTGTATCTAGGTGTCGGGCATAGAAGGCCAGGGTGTCCAGGCATTACACTCCGTAGTTTCCTGTGTCCAGGTGTCGGATGTGGAAGTTCAGGGTATCCAGGTATTCCGCTTCGTAGTTTTCTGTATCTAGGTGTCGGATGTGGAAGTCCAGGGTGTCCAGGTATTCCGCTTCGTAGTTTTCTGTATCTAGGTGTCGAATGTGGAAGTCCAGGGTGTCCAGGTATACCGCTTCGTAGTTTTCTGTATCTAGATGGCGGACGTGGAAGTCCAGGGTGTCCAGGTATTCCGCTTCGTAGTTTTCTGTATCTAGGTGTCGGACGTAGAAGGCCAGGGTTTCCAGGCATTCCGATTCGTAGTTTTCTGTATCTAGGTGTCGGATGTGGAAGTCCAGGGTGTCCAGGTATTCCGCTTCGTAGTTTTCTGTATCTAGGTGTCGAATGTGGAAGTCCAGGGTGTCCAGGTATACCGCTTCGTAGTTTTCTGTATCTAGATGGCGGACGTGGAAGTCCAGGGTGTCCAGGTATTCCGCTTCGTAGTTTTCTGTATCTAGGTGTCGGACGTAGAAGGCCAGGGTTTCCAGGTATTCTGCTCCGTAGTTTCCTGTGTCCAGGTGCCGGATGTGGAAGTTCAGGGTATCCAGGTATTCCGCTTCGTAGTTTTCTGTATCTAGGTGTCGGACGTAGAAGGCCAGGGTGTCCAGGCATTCCGCTCCGTAGTTTCCTGTGTCCAGGTGTCGGATGTGGAAGTTCAGGGTTTCCAGGTATTCCGTTTCGTAGTTTTCTGTATCTAGGTGTCGGATGTGGAAGTTCAGTGTGTCTAGGTATTCCGCTTCGTAGTTTTCTGTATCTAGGTGTCGGACGTAGAAGGCCAGGGTGTCCAGGCATTCCGCTCCGTAGTTTCCTGTGTCCAGGTGTCGGATGTGGAAGTTCAGGGTTTCCAGGTATTCCGCTTCGTAGTTTTCTGTATCTAGATGGCGGTCGTGGAAGTCCAGGGTGTCCAGGTATTCCGCTTCGTAGTTTTCTGTATCTAGGTGTCGGACGTAGAAGGCCAGGGTGTCCAGGCATTCCGCTCCGTAGTTTCCTGTGTCCAGGTGTCGGATGTGGAAGTTCAGGGTTTCCAGGTATTCCGCTTCGTAGTTTTCTGTATCTAGATGGCGGACGTGGAAGTCCAGGGTGTCCAGGTATTACGCTCCGTAGTTTCCTGTGTCCAGGTGCCGGATGTGGAAGTTCAGGGTGTCCAGGTATTCCGCTTCGTAGTTTTCTGTATCTAGGTGTCGGACGTAGAAGGCCAGGGTGTCCGGCATTCCGCTCCGTAGTTTCCTGTGTCCAGGTGCCGGATGTGGAAGTTCAGGGTGTCCAGGTATTCCGCTTCGTAGTTTTCTGTATCTAGGTGTCGGACGTAGAAGGCCAGGGTGTCCAGGTATTCCGCTTCGTAGTTTTCTGTATCTAGGTGTCGGACGTAGAAGGCCAGGGTGTCCAGGCATTCCGCTCCGTAGTTTCCTGTGTCCAGGTGTCGGATGTGGAAGTTCAGGGTGTCCAGGTATTCCGCTACGTAGTTTTCTGTATCTAGGTGTCGGACGTAGAAGGCCAGGGTGTCCAGGTATTCCGCTTCGTAGTTTTCTGTATCTAGGTGTCGGACGTAGAAGGCCAGGGTGTCCAGGCATTCCGCTCCGTAGTTTCCTGTGTCCAGGTGCCGGATGTGGAAGTTCAGGGTATCCAGGTATTCCGCTTCGTAGTTTTCTGTATCTAGATGGCGGACGTGGAAGTCCAGGGTGTCCAGGTATTCCGCTTCGTAGTTTTCTGTATCTAGGTGTCGGACGTAGAAGGCCAGGGTGTCCAGGCATTCCGCTCCGTAGTTTCCTGTGTCCAGGTGTCGGATGTGGAAGTTCAGGGTTTCCAGGTATTCCGCTTCGTAGTTTTCTGTATCTAGGTGTCGGATGTGGAAGTTCAGTGTGTCTAGGTATTCCGCTTCGTAGTTTTCTGTATCTAGGTGCCGGATGTGGAAGTTCAGGGTATCCAGGTATTCCTCTTCGTAGTTTTCTGTATCTAGGTGTCGAATGTGGAAGTCCAGGGTGTCCAGGTATTCTGCTTCGTAGTTTTCTGTATCTAGATGGCGGACGTGGAAGTCGAGGGTGTCCAGGTATTCCGCTTCGTAGTTTTCTGTGTGTAGGTGTCGGATGTGGAAGTTCCGGGTGTCCAGGTATTCCGCTTCGTAGATTTCTGTATCTAGGTGCCGGATGTGGAAGTTCAGGGTATCCAGGTATTCTGCTTCGTAGATTTCTGTATCTAGGTGTCGGAAGTGGAAGTTCAGGGTGTCCAGGTGTTCCGCTTCGTAGTTTTCTGTATCTAGGTGCCGGATGTGGAAGGCCAGGGTGTCCAGGCATTCCTCTCCGTAGTTTCCTGTGTCCAGGTGTCGGATGTGGAAGTTCAGGGTTTCCAGGTATTCCGCTTCGTAGTTTTCTGTATCTAGATGGCGGACGTGGAAGTCCAGGGTGTCCAGGTATTACGCTCCGTAGTTTCCTGTGTCCAGGTGCCGGATGTGGAAGTTCAGGGTGTCCAGGTATTCCGCTTCGTAGTTTTCTGTATCTAGGTGTCGGACGTAGAAGGCCAGGGTGTCCGGCATTCCGCTCCGTAGTTTCCTGTGTCCAGGTGCCGGATGTGGAAGTTCAGGGTGTCCAGGTATTCCGCTTCGTAGTTTTCTGTATCTAGGTGTCGGACGTAGAAGGCCAGGGTGTCCAGGTATTCCGCTTCGTAGTTTTCTGTATCTAGGTGTCGGACGTAGAAGGCCAGGGTATCCAGGCATTCCGCTCCGTAGTTTCCTGTGTCCAGGTGTCGGATGTGGAAGTTCAGGGTGTCCAGGTATTCCGCTTCGTAGTTTTGTGTATCTAGGTGTCGGACGTAGAAGGCCAGGGTGTCCAGGTATTCCGCTTCGTAGTTTTCTGTATCTAGGTGTCGGACGTAGAAGGCCAGGGTGTCCAGGCATTCCGCTCTGTAGTTTCCTGTGTCCAGGTGCCGGATGTGGAAGTTCAGGGTATCCAGGTATTCCGCTTCGTAGTTTTCTGTATCTAGGTGTCGAATGTGGAATTCCAGGGTGTCCAGGTATTCCCCTTCGTAGTTTTCTGTATCTAGGTGTCGGACGTAGAAGGCCAGGGTGTCCAGGCATTCCGCTCCGTAGTTTCCTGTGTCCAGGTGTCGGATGTGGAAGTTCAGGGTGTCCAGGTATTCCGCTACGTAGTTTTCTGTATCTAGGTGTCGGACGTAGAAGGCCAGGGTGTCCAGGTATTCCGCTTCGTAGTTTTCTGTATCTAGGTGTCGGACGTAGAAGACCAGGGTGTCCAGGCATTCCGCTCCGTAGTTTCCTGTGTCCAGGTGCCGGATGTGGAAGTTCAGGGTATCCAGGTATTCCGCTTCGTAGTTTTCTGTATCTAGGTGTCAAATGTGGAATTCCAGGGTGTCCAGGTATTCCCCTTCGTAGTTTTCTGTATCTAGATGGCGGACGTGGAAGTCCAGGGTGTCCAGGTATTCCGCTTCGTAGTTTTCTGTATCTAGGTGTCGGACGTAGAAGGCCAGGGTGTCCAGGCATTCCGCTCCGTAGTTTCCTGTGTCCAGGTGTCGGATGTGGAAGTTCAGGGTTTCCAGGTATTCCGCTTCGTAGTTTTCTGTATCTAGGTGTCGGATGTGGAAGTTCAGTGTGTCTAGGTATTCCGCTTCGTAGTTTTCTGTATCTAGGTGCCGGATGTGGAAGTTCAGGGTATCCAGGTATTCCTCTTCGTAGTTTTCTGTATCTAGGTGTCGAATGTGGAAGTCCAGGGTGTCCAGGTTTTCTGCTTCGTAGTTTTCTGTATCTAGATGGCGGACGTGGAAGTCGAGGGTGTCCAGGTATTCCGCTTCGTAGTTTTCTGTGTGTAGGTGTCGGATGTGGAAGTTCCGGGTGTCCAGGTATTCCGCTTCGTAGATTTCTGTATCTAGGTGCCGGATGTGGAAGTTCAGGGTATCCAGGTATTCTGCTTCGTAGATTTCTGTATCTAGGTGTCGGAAGTGGAAGTTCAGGGTGTCCAGGTGTTCCGCTTCGTAGTTTTCTGTATCTAGGTGCCGGATGTGGAAGGCCAGGGTGTCCAGGCATTCCTCTCCGTAGTTTCCTGTGTCCAGGTGTCGGATGTGGAAGTTCAGGGTTTCCAAGTATTCCGCTTCGTAGTTTTCTGTATCTAGGTGTCGGATGTGGAAGTTCAGTGTGTCTAGGTATTCCGCTTCGTAGTTTTCTGTATCTAGGTGTCGGACGTAGAAGGCCAGGGTGTCCAGGCATTCCTCTCCGTAGTTTCCTGTGTCCAGGTGTCGGATGTGGAAGTTCAGGGTTTCCAGGTATTCCGCTTCGTAGTTTTCTGTATCCAGATGGCGGACGTGGAAGTCCAGGGTGTCCAGGTATTACGCTCCGTAGTTTCCTGTGTCCAGGTGCCGGATGTGGAAGTTCAGGGTGTCCAGGTATTCCGCTTCGTAGTTTTCTGTATCTAGGTGTCGGACGTAGAAGGCCAGGGTGTCCGGCATTCCGCTCCGTAGTTTCCTGTGTCCAGGTGCCGGATGTGGAAGTTCAGGGTGTCCAGGTATTCCGCTTCGTAGTTTTCTGTATCTAGGTGTCGGACGTAGAAGGCCAGGGTGTCCAGGTATTCCGCTTCGTAGTTTTCTGTATCTAGGTGTCGGACGTAGAAGGCCAGGGTATCCAGGCATTCCGCTCCGTAGTTTCCTGTGTCCAGGTGTCGGATGTGGAAGTTCAGGGTGTCCAGGTATTCCGCTTCGTAGTTTTGTGTATCTAGGTGTCGGACGTAGAAGGCCAGGGTGTCCAGGTATTCCGCTTCGTAGTTTTCTGTATCTAGGTGTCGGACGTAGAAGGCCAGGGTGTCCAGGCATTCCGCTCCGTAGTTTCCTGTGTCCAGGTGCCGGATGTGGAAGTTCAGGGTATCCAGGTATTCCGCTTCGTAGTTTTCTGTATCTAGGTGTCGAATGTGGAATTCCAGGGTGTCCAGGTATTCCCCTTCGTAGTTTTCTGTATCTAGATGGCGGACGTGGAAGTCCAGGGTGTCCAGGTATTCCGCTTCGTAGTTTTCTGTATCTAGGTGTCGGACGTAGAAGGCCAGGGTGTCCAGGCATTCCGCTCCGTAGTTTCCTGTGTCCAGGTGTCGGATGTGGAAGTTCAGGGTTTCCAGGTATTCCGCTTCGTAGTTTTCTGTATCTAGGTGTCGGATGTGGAAGTTCAGTGTGTCTAGGTATTCCGCTTCGTAGTTTTCTGTATCTAGGTGCCGGATGTGGAAGTTCAGGGTATCCAGGTATTCCTCTTCGTAGTTTTCTGTATCTAGGTGTCGAATGTGGAAGTCCAGGGTGTCCAGGTATTCTGCTTCGTAGTTTTCTGTATCTAGATGGCGGACGTGGAAGTCGAGGGTATCCAGGTATTCTGCTTCGTAGATTTCTGTATCTAGGTGTCGGATGTGGAAGTTCAGGGTGTCCAGGTGTTCCGCTTCGTAGTTTTCTGTATCTAGGTGCCGGATGTGGAAGGCCAGGGTGTCCAGGCATTCCTCTCCGTAGTTTCCTGTGTCCAGGTGTCGGATGTGGAAGTTCAGGGTTTCCAAGTATTCCGCTTCGTAGTTTTCTGTATCTAGGTGTCGCACGTGGAAGTCCAGGGTGTCCAGGTATTCCGCTTCGTAGTTTTTTGTATCTAGGTGTCGGACGTAGAAGGCCAGGGTGTCCAGGCATTCCGCTCCGTAGTTTCCTGTGTCCAGGTGCCGGATGTGGAAGTTCAGGGTATCCAGGTATTCCGCTTCGTAGTTTTCTGTATCTAGGTGTCGAATGTGGAATTCCAGGGTGTCCAGGTATTCCCCTTCGTAGTTTTCTGTATCTAGATGGCGGACGTGGAAGTCCAGGGTGTCCAGGTATTCCGCTTCGTAGTTTTCTGTATCTAGGTGTCGAATGTGGAAGTCCAGGGTGTCCAGGTATTCTGCTTCGTAGTTTTCTGTATCTAGATGGCGGACGTGGAAGTCGAGGGTGTCCAGGTATTCCGCTTCGTAGTTTTCTGTGTGTAGGTGTCGGATGTGGAAGTTCCGGGTGTCCAGGTATTCCGCTTCGTAGATTTCTGTATCTAGGTGCCGGATGTGGAAGTTCAGGGTATCCAGGTATTCTGCTTCGTAGATTTCTGGATCTAGGTGTCGGAAGTGGAAGTTCAGGGTGTCCAGGTGTTCCGCTTCGTAGTTTTCTGTATCTAGGTGCCGGATGTGGAAGGCCAGGGTGTCCAGGCATTCCTCTCCGTAGTTTCCTGTGTCCAGGTGTCGGATGTGGAAGTTCAGGGTTTCCAAGTATTCCGCTTCGTAGTTTTCTGTATCTAGGTGTCGCACGTGGAAGTCCAGGGTGTCCAGGTATTCCGCTTCGTAGTTCTTTGTATCTAGGTGTCGGACGTAGAAGGCCAGGGTGTCCAGGCATTGCGCTCCGTAGTTTCCTGTGTCCAGGTGTCGGATGTGGAAGTCTAGGGTATCCAGGTATTCCGGTTCGTAGTTTTCTGTATCTAGGCGTCGGATGTGGAAGTCCAGGGTGTCCAGGTATTCCGCTTCGTAGTTTTCTGTATCTAGGTGTCGAATGTGGAAGTCCAGGGTGTCCAGGTATACCGCTTCGTAGTTTTCTGTATCTAGATGGCGGACGTGGAAGTCCAGGGTGTCCAGGTATTCCGCTTCGTAGTTTTCTGTATCTAGGTGTCGGACGTAGAAGGCCAGGGTTTCCAGGCATTCCGATCCGTAGTTTTCTGTATCTAGGTGCCGGATGTGGAAGTTCAGGGTATCCAGGTATTCCGCTTCGTAGTTTTCTGTATCTAGGTGTCGAATGTGGAAGTCCAGGGTGTCCAGGTATTCCGCTTAGTAGTTTTCTGTATCTAGATGGCGGACGTGGAAGTCCAGGGTGTCCAGGTATTCCGCTTCGTAGTTTTCTGTATCTAGGTGTCGGACGTAGAAGGCCAGGGTATCCAGGTATTCCGCTTCGTAGTTTTCTGTATCTAGATGGCGGACGTGGAAGTCCAGGGTTTCCAGGTATTCCGCTTCGTAGTTTTCTGTATCTAGGTGTCGGACGTAGAAGGCCAGGGTGTCCAGGCATTCCGCTCCGTAGTTTTCTGTATCTAGATGGCGGACGTCGAAGTCCAGGGTGTCCAGGTATTCCGCTTCGTAGTTTTCTGTATTTAGGTGTCGGACGTAGAAGGCCAGGGTGTCCAGGCATTACGCTCCGTAGTTTCCTGTGTCCAGGTGTCGGATGTGGAAGTCTAGGGTTTCCAGGTATTCCGCTTCGTAGTTTTCTGTATCTAGGTGTCGGATGTGGAAGTTCAGAGTGTCCAGGTGTTCCGCTTCGTAGTTTTCTGTATCTAGGTGTCGGACGTAGAAGGCCAGGGTGTCCAGACATTCCGCTCCGTAGTTTCCTGTGTCCAGGTGTCGGATGTGGAAGTTCAGGGTGTCCAGGTATTCCGCTTCGTAGTTTTCTGTATCTAGGTGTCGAATGTGGAAGTCCAGGGTGTCCAGGTATTCCGCTTCGAAGTTTTCTGTATCTAGATGGCGGACGTGGAAGTCCAGGGTGTCCAGGTATTCCGCTTCGTAGTTTTCTGTATCTATGTGTCGGACGTAGAAGGCCAGGGTGTCCAGGTATTCCGCTTCGTAGTTTTCTGTATCTAGGTGTCGGACATAGAAGGCCAGGGTGTCCAGGCATTCCGATCCGTAGTTTTCTGTATCTAGATGGCGGACGTGGAAGTCCAGGGTGTCCAGGTATTCCGCTTCGTAGTTTTCTGTATCTAGGTGTCGGGCGTAGAAGGCCAGGGTGTCCAGGCATTACACTCCGTAGTTTCCTGTGTCCAGGTGTCGGATGTGGAAGTTCAGGGTATCCAGGTATTCCGCTTCGTAGTTTTCTGTATCTAGGTGTCGGATGTGGAAGTCCAGGGTGTCCAGGTATTCCGCTTCGTAGTTTTCTGTATCTAGGTGTCGAATGTGGAAGTCCAGGGTGTCCAGGTATACCGCTTCGTAGTTTTCTGTATCTAGATGGCGGACGTGGAAGTCCAGGGTGTCCAGGTATTCCGCTTCGTAGTTTTCTGTATCTAGGTGTCGGACGTAGAAGGCCAGGGTTTCCAGGCATTCCGATCCGTAGTTTTCTGTATCTAGGTGTCGGATGTGGAAGTCCAGGGTGTCCAGGTATTCCGCTTCGTAGTTTTCTGTATCTAGGTGTCGAATGTGGAAGTCCAGGGTGTCCAGGTATACCGCTTCGTAGTTTTCTGTATCTAGATGGCGGACGTGGAAGTCCAGGGTGTCCAGGTATTCCGCTTCGTAGTTTTCTGTATCTAGGTGTCGGACGTAGAAGGCCAGGGTTTCCAGGTATTCTGCTCCGTAGTTTCCTGTGTCCAGGTGCCGGATGTGGAAGTTCAGGGTATCCAGGTATTCCGCTTCGTAGTTTTCTGTATCTAGGTGTCGGACGTAGAAGGCCAGGGTGTCCAGGCATTCCGCTCCGTAGTTTCCTGTGTCCAGGTGTCGGATGTGGAAGTTCAGGGTTTCCAGGTATTCCGTTTCGTAGTTTTCTGTATCTAGATGGCGGACGTCGAAGTCCAGGGTGTCCAGGTATTCCGCTTCGTAGTTTTCTGTATTTAGGTGTCGGACGTAGAAGGCCAGGGTGTCCAGGCATTACGCTCCGTAGTTTCCTGTGTCCAGGTGTCGGATGTGGAAGTCTAGGGTTTCCAGGTATTCCGCTTCGTAGTTTTCTGTATCTAGGTGTCGGATGTGGAAGTTCAGAGTGTCCAGGTGTTCCGCTTCGTAGTTTTCTGTATCTAGGTGTCGGACGTAGAAGGCCAGGGTGTCCAGACATTCCGCTCCGTAGTTTCCTGTGTCCAGGTGTCGGATGTGGAAGTTCAGGGTGTCCAGGTATTCCGCTTCGTAGTTTTCTGTATCTAGGTGTCGAATGTGGAAGTCCAGGGTGTCCAGGTATTCCGCTTCGAAGTTTTCTGTATCTAGATGGCGGACGTGGAAGTCCAGGGTGTCCAGGTATTCCGCTTCGTAGTTTTCTGTATCTATGTGTCGGACGTAGAAGGCCAGGGTGTCCAGGTATTCCGCTTCGTAGTTTTCTGTATCTAGGTGTCGGACATAGAAGGCCAGGGTGTCCAGGCATTCCGATCCGTAGTTTTCTGTATCTAGATGGCGGACGTGGAAGTCCAGGGTGTCCAGGTATTCCGCTTCGTAGTTTTCTGTATCTAGGTGTCGGGCGTAGAAGGCCAGGGTGTCCAGGCATTACACTCCGTAGTTTCCTGTGTCCAGGTGTCGGATGTGGAAGTTCAGGGTATCCAGGTATTCCGCTTCGTAGTTTTCTGTATCTAGGTGTCGGATGTGGAAGTCCAGGGTGTCCAGGTATTCCGCTTCGTAGTTTTCTGTATCTAGGTGTCGAATGTGGAAGTCCAGGGTGTCCAGGTATACCGCTTCGTAGTTTTCTGTATCTAGATGGCGGACGTGGAAGTCCAGGGTGTCCAGGTATTCCGCTTCGTAGTTTTCTGTATCTAGGTGTCGGACGTAGAAGGCCAGGGTTTCCAGGCATTCCGATCCGTAGTTTTCTGTATCTAGGTGTCGGATGTGGAAGTCCAGGGTGTCCAGGTATTCCGCTTCGTAGTTTTCTGTATCTAGGTGTCGAATGTGGAAGTCCAGGGTGTCCAGGTATACCGCTTCGTAGTTTTCTGTATCTAGATGGCGGACGTGGAAGTCCAGGGTGTCCAGGTATTCCGCTTCGTAGTTTTCTGTATCTAGGTGTCGGACGTAGAAGGCCAGGGTTTCCAGGTATTCTGCTCCGTAGTTTCCTGTGTCCAGGTGCCGGATGTGGAAATTCAGGGTATCCAGGTATTCCGCTTCGTAGTTTTCTGTATCTAGGTGTCGGACGTAGAAGGCCAGGGTGTCCAGGCATTCCGCTCCGTAGTTTCCTGTGTCCAGGTGTCGGATGTGGAAGTTCAGGGTTTCCAGGTATTCCGTTTCGTAGTTTTCTGTATCTAGGTGTCGGATGTGGAAGTTCAGTGTGTCTAGGTATTCCGCTTCGTAGTTTTCTGTATCTAGGTGTCGGACGTAGAAGGCCAGGGTGTCCAGGCATTCCGCTCCGTAGTTTCCTGTGTCCAGGTGTCGGATGTGGAAGTTCAGGGTTTCCAGGTATTCCGCTTCGTAGTTTTCTGTATCTAGATGGCGGTCGTGGAAGTCCAGGGTGTCCAGGTATTCCGCTTCGTAGTTTTCTGTATCTAGGTGTCGGACGTAGAAGGCCAGGGTGTCCAGGCATTCCGCTCCGTAGTTTCCTGTGTCCAGGTGTCGGATGTGGAAGTTCAGGGTTTCCAGGTATTCCGCTTCGTAGTTTTCTGTATCTAGATGGCGGACGTGGAAGTCCAGGGTGTCCAGGTATTACGCTCCGTAGTTTCCTGTGTCCAGGTGCCGGATGTGGAAGTTCAGGGTGTCCAGGTATTCCGCTTCGTAGTTTTCTGTATCTAGGTGTCGGACGTAGAAGGCCAGGGTGTCCGGCATTCCGCTCCGTAGTTTCCTGTGTCCAGGTGCCGGATGTGGAAGTTCAGGGTGTCCAGGTATTCCGCTTCGTAGTTTTCTGTATCTAGGTGTCGGACGTAGAAGGCCAGGGTGTCCAGGTATTCCGCTTCGTAGTTTTCTGTATCTAGGTGTCGGACGTAGAAGGCCAGGGTGTCCAGGCATTCCGCTCCGTAGTTTCCTGTGTCCAGGTGTCGGATGTGGAAGTTCAGGGTGTCCAGGTATTCCGCTACGTAGTTTTCTGTATCTAGGTGTCGGACGTAGAAGGCCAGGGTGTCCAGGTATTCCGCTTCGTAGTTTTCTGTATCTAGGTGTCGGACGTAGAAGGCCAGGGTGTCCAGGCATTCCGCTCCGTAGTTTCCTGTGTCCAGGTGCCGGATGTGGAAGTTCAGGGTATCCAGGTATTCCGCTTCGTAGTTTTCTGTATCTAGATGGCGGACGTGGAAGTCCAGGGTGTCCAGGTATTCCGCTTCGTAGTTTTCTGTATCTAGGTGTCGGACGTAGAAGGCCAGGGTGTCCAGGCATTCCGCTCCGTAGTTTCCTGTGTCCAGGTGTCGGATGTGGAAGTTCAGGGTTTCCAGGTATTCCGCTTCGTAGTTTTCTGTATCTAGGTGTCGGATGTGGAAGTTCAGTGTGTCTAGGTATTCCGCTTCGTAGTTTTCTGTATCTAGGTGCCGGATGTGGAAGTTCAGGGTATCCAGGTATTCCTCTTCGTAGTTTTCTGTATCTAGGTGTCGAATGTGGAAGTCCAGGGTGTCCAGGTATTCTGCTTCGTAGTTTTCTGTATCTAGATGGCGGACGTGGAAGTCGAGGGTGTCCAGGTATTCTGCTTCGTAGATTTCTGTATCTAGGTGTCGGAAGTGGAAGTTCAGGGTGTCCAGGTGTTCCGCTTCGTAGTTTTCTGTATCTAGGTGCCGGATGTGGAAGGCCAGGGTGTCCGGCATTCCGCTCCGTAGTTTCCTGTGTCCAGGTGCCGGATGTGGAAGTTCAGGGTGTCCAGGTATTCCGCTTCGTAGTTTTCTGTATCTAGGTGTCGGACGTAGAAGGCCAGGGTGTCCAGGTATTCCGCTTCGTAGTTTTCTGTATCTAGGTGTCGGACGTAGAAGGCCAGGGTATCCAGGCATTCCGCTCCGTAGTTTCCTGTGTCCAGGTGTCGGATGTGGAAGTTCAGGGTGTCCAGGTATTCCGCTTCGTAGTTTTGTGTATCTAGGTGTCGGACGTAGAAGGCCAGGGTGTCCAGGTATTCCGCTTCGTAGTTTTCTGTATCTAGGTGTCGGACGTAGAAGGCCAGGGTGTCCAGGCATTCCGCTCCGTAGTTTCCTGTGTCCAGGTGCCGGATGTGGAAGTTCAGGGTATCCAGGTATTCCGCTTCGTAGTTTTCTGTATCTAGGTGTCGAATGTGGAATTCCAGGGTGTCCAGGTATTCCCCTTCGTAGTTTTCTGTATCTAGGTGTCGGACGTAGAAGGCCAGGGTGTCCAGGCATTCCGCTCCGTAGTTTCCTGTGTCCAGGTGTCGGATGTGGAAGTTCAGGGTGTCCAGGTATTCCGCTACGTAGTTTTCTGTATCTAGGTGTCGGACGTAGAAGGCCAGGGTGTCCAGGTATTCCGCTTCGTAGTTTTCTGTATCTAGGTGTCGGACGTAGAAGACCAGGGTGTCCAGGCATTCCGCTCCGTAGTTTCCTGTGTCCAGGTGCCGGATGTGGAAGTTCAGGGTATCCAGGTATTCCGCTTCGTAGTTTTCTGTATCTAGGTGTCGAATGTGGAATTCCAGGGTGTCCAGGTATTCCCCTTCGTAGTTTTCTGTATCTAGATGGCGGACGTGGAAGTCCAGGGTGTCCAGGTATTCCGCTTCGTAGTTTTCTGTATCTAGGTGTCGGACGTAGAAGGCCAGGGTGTCCAGGCATTCCGCTCCGTAGTTTCCTGTGTCCAGGTGTCGGATGTGGAAGTTCAGGGTTTCCAGGTATTCCGCTTCGTAGTTTTCTGTATCTAGGTGTCGGATGTGGAAGTTCAGTGTGTCTAGGTATTCCGCTTCGTAGTTTTCTGTATCTAGGTGCCGGATGTGGAAGTTCAGGGTATCCAGGTATTCCTCTTCGTAGTTTTCTGTATCTAGGTGTCGAATGTGGAAGTCCAGGGTGTCCAGGTTTTCTGCTTCGTAGTTTTCTGTATCTAGATGGCGGACGTGGAAGTCGAGGGTGTCCAGGTATTCCGCTTCGTAGTTTTCTGTGTGTAGGTGTCGGATGTGGAAGTTCCGGGTGTCCAGGTATTCCGCTTCGTAGATTTCTGTATCTAGGTGCCGGATGTGGAAGTTCAGGGTATCCAGGTATTCTGCTTCGTAGATTTCTGTATCTAGGTGTCGGAAGTGGAAGTTCAGGGTGTCCAGGTGTTCCGCTTCGTAGTTTTCTGTATCTAGGTGCCGGATGTGGAAGGCCAGGGTGTCCAGGCATTCCTCTCCGTAGTTTCCTGTGTCCAGGTGTCGGATGTGGAAGTTCAGGGTTTCCAAGTATTCCGCTTCGTAGTTTTCTGTATCTAGGTGTCGGATGTGGAAGTTCAGTGTGTCTAGGTATTCCGCTTCGTAGTTTTCTGTATCTAGGTGTCGGACGTAGAAGGCCAGGGTGTCCAGGCATTCCTCTCCGTAGTTTCCTGTGTCCAGGTGTCGGATGTGGAAGTTCAGGGTTTCCAGGTATTCCGCTTCGTAGTTTTCTGTATCCAGATGGCGGACGTGGAAGTCCAGGGTGTCCAGGGATTACGCTCCGTAGTTTCCTGTGTCCAGGTGCCGGATGTGGAAGTTCAGGGTGTCCAGGTATTCCGCTTCGTAGTTTTCTGTATCTAGGTGTCGGACGTAGAAGGCCAGGGTGTCCGGCATTCCGCTCCGTAGTTT
The DNA here is from genome assembly GCA_963971525.1 of Cephus spinipes. Taxonomy (NCBI): domain Eukaryota; kingdom Metazoa; phylum Arthropoda; class Insecta; order Hymenoptera; family Cephidae; genus Cephus; species Cephus spinipes. The sequence continues at coordinate 19,497,852 of OZ020572.1, read as the reverse complement.
CCTGTGTCCAGGTGCCGGATGTGGAAGTTCAGGGTGTCCAGGTATTCCGCTTCGTAGTTTTCTGTATCTAGGTGTCGGACGTAGAAGGCCAGGGTGTCCAGGTATTCCGCTTCGTAGTTTTCTGTATCTAGGTGTCGGACGTAGAAGGCCAGGGTTTCCAGGTATTCTGCTCCGTAGTTTCCTGTGTCCAGGTGCCGGATGTGGAAATTCAGGGTATCCAGGTATTCCGCTTCGTAGTTTTCTGTATCTAGGTGTCGGACGTAGAAGGCCAGGGTGTCCAGGCATTCCGCTCCGTAGTTTCCTGTGTCCAGGTGCCGGATGTGGAAGTTCAGGGTGTCCAGGTATTCCGCTTCGTAGTTTTCTGTATCTAGGTGTCGGACGTAGAAGGCCAGGGTGTCCGGCATTCCGCTCCGTAGTTTCCTGTGTCCAGGTGCCGGATGTGGAAGTTCAGGGTGTCCAGGCATTCCGATCCGTAGTTTTCTGTATCTAGGTGTCGGATGTGGAAGTCCAGGGTGTCCAGGTATTCCGCTTCGTAGTTTTCTGTATCTAGGTGTCGAATGTGGAAGTCCAGGGTGTCCAGGTATACCGCTTCGTAGTTTTCTGTATCTAGATGGCGGACGTGGAAGTCCAGGGTGTCCAGGTATTCCGCTTCGTAGTTTTCTGTATCTAGGTGTCGGACGTAGAAGGCCAGGGTTTCCAGGTATTCTGCTCCGTAGTTTCCTGTGTCCAGGTGCCGGATGTGGAAATTCAGGGTATCCAGGTATTCCGCTTCGTAGTTTTCTGTATCTAGGTGTCGGACGTAGAAGGCCAGGGTGTCCAGGCATTCCGCTCCGTAGTTTCCTGTGTCCAGGTGTCGGATGTGGAAGTTCAGGGTTTCCAGGTATTCCGTTTCGTAGTTTTCTGTATCTAGGTGTCGGATGTGGAAGTTCAGTGTGTCTAGGTATTCCGCTTCGTAGTTTTCTGTATCTAGGTGTCGGACGTAGAAGGCCAGGGTGTCCAGGCATTCCGCTCCGTAGTTTCCTGTGTCCAGGTGTCGGATGTGGAAGTTCAGGGTTTCCAGGTATTCCGCTTCGTAGTTTTCTGTATCTAGATGGCGGTCGTGGAAGTCCAGGGTGTCCAGGTATTCCGCTTCGTAGTTTTCTGTATCTAGGTGTCGGACGTAGAAGGCCAGGGTGTCCAGGCATTCCGCTCCGTAGTTTCCTGTGTCCAGGTGTCGGATGTGGAAGTTCAGGGTTTCCAGGTATTCCGCTTCGTAGTTTTCTGTATCTAGATGGCGGACGTGGAAGTCCAGGGTGTCCAGGTATTACGCTCCGTTGTTTCCTGTGTCCAGGTGCCGGATGTGGAAGTTCAGGGTGTCCAGGTATTCCGCTTCGTAGTTTTCTGTATCTAGGTGTCGGACGTAGAAGGCCAGGGTGTCCGGCATTCCGCTCCGTAGTTTCCTGTGTCCAGGTGCCGGATGTGGAAGTTCAGGGTGTCCAGGTATTCCGCTTCGTAGTTTTCTGTATCTAGGTGTCGGACGTAGAAGGCCAGGGTGTCCAGGTATTCCGCTTCGTAGTTTTCTGTATCTAGGTGTCGGACGTAGAAGGCCAGGGTGTCCAGGCATTCCGCTCCGTAGTTTCCTGTGTCCAGGTGTCGGATGTGGAAGTTCAGGGTGTCCAGGTATTCCGCTACGTAGTTTTCTGTATCTAGGTGTCGGACGTAGAAGGCCAGGGTGTCCAGGTATTCCGCTTCGTAGTTTTCTGTATCTAGGTGTCGGACGTAGAAGGCCAGGGTGTCCAGGCATTCCGCTCCGTAGTTTCCTGTGTCCAGGTGCCGGATGTGGAAGTTCAGGGTATCCAGGTATTCCGCTTCGTAGTTTTCTGTATCTAGATGGCGGACGTGGAAGTCCAGGGTGTCCAGGTATTCCGCTTCGTAGTTTTCTGTATCTAGGTGTCGGACGTAGAAGGCCAGGGTGTCCAGGCATTCCGCTCCGTAGTTTCCTGTGTCCAGGTGTCGGATGTGGAAGTTCAGGGTTTCCAGGTATTCCGCTTCGTAGTTTTCTGTATCTAGGTGTCGGATGTGGAAGTTCAGTGTGTCTAGGTATTCCGCTTCGTAGTTTTCTGTATCTAGGTGCCGGATGTGGAAGTTCAGGGTATCCAGGTATTCCTCTTCGTAGTTTTCTGTATCTAGGTGTCGAATGTGGAAGTCCAGGGTGTCCAGGTATTCTGCTTCGTAGTTTTCTGTATCTAGATGGCGGACGTGGAAGTCGAGGGTGTCCAGGTATTCCGCTTCGTAGTTTTCTGTGTGTAGGTGTCGGATGTGGAAGTTCCGGGTGTCCAGGTATTCCGCTTCGTAGATTTCTGTATCTAGGTGCCGGATGTGGAAGTTCAGGGTATCCAGGTATTCTGCTTCGTAGATTTCTGTATCTAGGTGTCGGAAGTGGAAGTTCAGGGTGTCCAGGTGTTCCGCTTCGTAGTTTTCTGTATCTAGGTGCCGGATGTGGAAGGCCAGGGTGTCCGGCATTCCGCTCCGTAGTTTCCTGTGTCCAGGTGCCGGATGTGGAAGTTCAGGGTGTCCAGGTATTCCGCTTCGTAGTTTTCTGTATCTAGGTGTCGGACGTAGAAGGCCAGGGTGTCCAGGTATTCCGCTTCGTAGTTTTCTGTATCTAGGTGTCGGACGTAGAAGGCCAGGGTATCCAGGCATTCCGCTCCGTAGTTTCCTGTGTCCAGGTGTCGGATGTGGAAGTTCAGGGTGTCCAGGTATTCCGCTTCGTAGTTTTGTGTATCTAGGTGTCGGACGTAGAAGGCCAGGGTGTCCAGGTATTCCGCTTCGTAGTTTTCTGTATCTAGGTGTCGGACGTAGAAGGCCAGGGTGTCCAGGCATTCCGCTCCGTAGTTTCCTGTGTCCAGGTGCCGGATGTGGAAGTTCAGGGTATCCAGGTATTCCGCTTCGTAGTTTTCTGTATCTAGGTGTCGAATGTGGAATTCCAGGGTGTCCAGGTATTCCCCTTCGTAGTTTTCTGTATCTAGGTGTCGGACGTAGAAGGCCAGGGTGTCCAGGCATTCCGCTCCGTAGTTTCCTGTGTCCAGGTGTCGGATGTGGAAGTTCAGGGTGTCCAGGTATTCCGCTACGTAGTTTTCTGTATCTAGGTGTCGGACGTAGAAGGCCAGGGTGTCCAGGTATTCCGCTTCGTAGTTTTCTGTATCTAGGTGTCGGACGTAGAAGACCAGGGTGTCCAGGCATTCCGCTCCGTAGTTTCCTGTGTCCAGGTGCCGGATGTGGAAGTTCAGGGTATCCAGGTATTCCGCTTCGTAGTTTTCTGTATCTAGGTGTCGAATGTGGAATTCCAGGGTGTCCAGGTATTCCCCTTCGTAGTTTTCTGTATCTAGATGGCGGACGTGGAAGTCCAGGGTGTCCAGGTATTCCGCTTCGTAGTTTTCTGTATCTAGGTGTCGGACGTAGAAGGCCAGGGTGTCCAGGCATTCCGCTCCGTAGTTTCCTGTGTCCAGGTGTCGGATGTGGAAGTTCAGGGTTTCCAGGTATTCCGCTTCGTAGTTTTCTGTATCTAGGTGTCGGATGTGGAAGTTCAGTGTGTCTAGGTATTCCGCTTCGTAGTTTTCTGTATCTAGGTGCCGGATGTGGAAGTTCAGGGTATCCAGGTATTCCTCTTCGTAGTTTTCTGTATCTAGGTGTCGAATGTGGAAGTCCAGGGTGTCCAGGTTTTCTGCTTCGTAGTTTTCTGTATCTAGATGGCGGACGTGGAAGTCGAGGGTGTCCAGGTATTCCGCTTCGTAGTTTTCTGTGTGTAGGTGTCGGATGTGGAAGTTCCGGGTGTCCAGGTATTCCGCTTCGTAGATTTCTGTATCTAGGTGCCGGATGTGGAAGTTCAGGGTATCCAGGTATTCTGCTTCGTAGATTTCTGTATCTAGGTGTCGGAAGTGGAAGTTCAGGGTGTCCAGGTGTTCCGCTTCGTAGTTTTCTGTATCTAGGTGCCGGATGTGGAAGGCCAGGGTGTCCAGGCATTCCTCTCCGTAGTTTCCTGTGTCCAGGTGTCGGATGTGGAAGTTCAGGGTTTCCAAGTATTCCGCTTCGTAGTTTTCTGTATCTAGGTGTCGGATGTGGAAGTTCAGTGTGTCTAGGTATTCCGCTTCGTAGTTTTCTGTATCTAGGTGTCGGACGTAGAAGGCCAGGGTGTCCAGGCATTCCTCTCCGTAGTTTCCTGTGTCCAGGTGTCGGATGTGGAAGTTCAGGGTTTCCAGGTATTCCGCTTCGTAGTTTTCTGTATCCAGATGGCGGACGTGGAAGTCCAGGGTGTCCAGGTATTACGCTCCGTAGTTTCCTGTGTCCAGGTGCCGGATGTGGAAGTTCAGGGTGTCCAGGTATTCCGCTTCGTAGTTTTCTGTATCTAGGTGTCGGACGTAGAAGGCCAGGGTGTCCGGCATTCCGCTCCGTAGTTTCCTGTGTCCAGGTGCCGGATGTGGAAGTTCAGGGTGTCCAGGTATTCCGCTTCGTAGTTTTCTGTATCTAGGTGTCGGACGTAGAAGGCCAGGGTATCCAGGCATTCCGCTCCGTAGTTTCCTGTGTCCAGGTGTCGGATGTGGAAGTTCAGGGTGTCCAGGTATTCCGCTTCGTAGTTTTGTGTATCTAGGTGTCGGACGTAGAAGGCCAGGGTGTCCAGGTATTCCGCTTCGTAGTTTTCTGTATCTAGGTGTCGGACGTAGAAGGCCAGGGTGTCCAGGCATTCCGCTCCGTAGTTTCCTGTGTCCAGGTGCCGGATGTAGAAGTTCAGGGTATCCAGGTATTCCGCTTCGTAGTTTTCTGTATCTAGGTGTCGAATGTGGAATTCCAGGGTGTCCAGGTATTCCCCTTCGTAGTTTTCTGTATCTAGATGGCGGACGTGGAAGTCCAGGGTGTCCAGGTATTCCGCTTCGTAGTTTTCTGTATCTAGGTGTCGGACGTAGAAGGCCAGGGTGTCCAGGCATTCCGCTCCGTAGTTTCCTGTGTCCAGGTGTCGGATGTGGAAGTTCAGGGTTTCCAGGTATTCCGCTTCGTAGTTTTCTGTATCTAGGTGTCGGATGTGGAAGTTCAGTGTGTCTAGGTATTCCGCTTCGTAGTTTTCTGTATCTAGGTGCCGGATGTGGAAGTTCAGGGTATCCAGGTATTCCTCTTCGTAGTTTTCTGTATCTAGGTGTCGAATGTGGAAGTCCAGGGTGTCCAGGTATTCTGCTTCGTAGTTTTCTGTATCTAGATGGCGGACGTGGAAGTCGAGGGTGTCCAGGTATTCCGCTCCGTAGTTTCCTGTGTCCAGGTGCCGGATGTGGAAGTTCAGGGTATCCAGGTATTCCGCTTCGTAGTTTTCTGTATCTAGGTGTCGAATGTGGAATTCCAGGGTGTCCAGGTATTCCCCTTCGTAGTTTTCTGTATCTAGATGGCGGACGTGGAAGTCCAGGGTGTCCAGGTATTCCGCTTCGTAGTTTTCTGTATCTAGGTGTCGAATGTGGAAGTCCAGGGTGTCCAGGTATTCTGCTTCGTAGTTTTCTGTATCTAGATGGCGGACGTGGAAGTCGAGGGTGTCCAGGTATTCCGCTTCGTAGTTTTCTGTGTGTAGGTGTCGGATGTGGAAGTTCCGGGTGTCCAGGTATTCCGCTTCGTAGATTTCTGTATCTAGGTGCCGGATGTGGAAGTTCAGGGTATCCAGGTATTCTGCTTCGTAGATTTCTGGATCTAGGTGTCGGAAGTGGAAGTTCAGGGTGTCCAGGTGTTCCGCTTCGTAGTTTTCTGTATCTAGGTGCCGGATGTGGAAGGCCAGGGTGTCCAGGCATTCCTCTCCGTAGTTTCCTGTGTCCAGGTGTCGGATGTGGAAGTTCAGGGTTTCCAAGTATTCCGCTTCGTAGTTTTCTGTATCTAGGTGTCGCACGTGGAAGTCCAGGGTGTCCAGGTATTCCGCTTCGTAGTTTTCTGTATCTAGGTGCGGATGTGGAAGTCCAGGTTGTCCAGGTATTCCGCATCGTAGTTTTCTGTATCTAGGTGTCGGACGTAGAAGGCCAGGGTGTCCAGGCATTCCGCTCCGTAGTTTCCTGTGTCCAGGTGTCGGATGTGGAAGTTCAGGGTATCCAGGTATTCCGCTTCGTAGTTTTCTGTATCTAGGTGTCGAATGTGGAAGTCCAGGGTGTCCAGATATTCCGCTTCGTAGTTTTCTGTATCTAGGTGTCGGACGTAGAAGGCCAGGGTGTCCAGGCATTACGCTCCGTAGTTTCCTGTGTCCAGGTGTCGGGTGTGGAAGTCTAGGGTTTCCAGGTATTCCGCTTCGTAGTTTTCTGTATCTAGGTGTCGGATGTGGAAGTTCAGTGTGTCTAGGTATTCCGCTTCGTAGTTTTCTGTATCTAGGTGTCGGACGTAGAAGGCCAGGGTGTCCAGGCATTCCGCTCCGTAGTTTCCTGTGTCCAGGTGTCGGATGTGGAAGTTCAGGGTTTCCAGGTATTCCGCTTCGTAGTTTTCTGTATCTAGATGGCGGTCGTGGAAGTCCAGGGTGTCCAGGTATTCCGCTTCGTAGTTTTCTGTATCTAGGTGTCGGACGTAGAAGGCCAGGGTGTCCAGGCATTCCGCTCCGTAGTTTCCTGTGTCCAGGTGTCGGATGTGGAAGTTCAGGGTTTCCAGGTATTCCGCTTCGTAGTTTTCTGTATCTAGATGGCGGACGTGGAAGTCCAGGGTGTCCAGGTATTACGCTCCGTAGTTTCCTGTGTCCAGGTGCCGGATGTGGAAGTTCAGGGTGTCCAGGTATTCCGCTTCGTAGTTTTCTGTATCTAGGTGTCGGACGTAGAAGGCCAGGGTGTCCGGCATTCCGCTCCGTAGTTTCCTGTGTCCAGGTGCCGGATGTGGAAGTTCAGGGTGTCCAGGTATTCCGCTTCGTAGTTTTCTGTATCTAGGTGTCGGACGTAGAAGGCCAGGGTGTCCAGGTATTCCGCTTCGTAGTTTTCTGTATCTAGGTGTCGGACGTAGAAGGCCAGGGTATCCAGGCATTCCGCTCCGTAGTTTCCTGTGTCCAGGTGTCGGATGTGGAAGTTCAGGGTGTCCAGGTATTCCGCTTCGTAGTTTTGTGTATCTAGGTGTCGGACGTAGAAGGCCAGGGTGTCCAGGTATTCCGCTTCGTAGTTTTCTGTATCTAGGTGTCGGACGTAGAAGGCCAGGGTGTCCAGGCATTCCGCTCCGTAGTTTCCTGTGTCCAGGTGCCGGATGTGGAAGTTCAGGGTATCCAGGTATTCCGCTTCGTAGTTTTCTGTATCTAGGTGTCGAATGTGGAATTCCAGGGTGTCCAGGTATTCCCCTTCGTAGTTTTCTGTATCTAGATGGCGGACGTGGAAGTCCAGGGTGTCCAGGTATTCCGCTTCGTAGTTTTCTGTATCTAGGTGTCGGACGTAGAAGGCCAGGGTGTCCAGGCATTCCGCTCCGTAGTTTCCTGTGTCCAGGTGTCGGATGTGGAAGTTCAGGGTTTCCAGGTATTCCGCTTCGTAGTTTTCTGTATCTAGGTGTCGGATGTGGAAGTTCAGTGTGTCTAGGTATTCCGCTTCGTAGTTTTCTGTATCTAGGTGCCGGATGTGGAAGTTCAGGGTATCCAGGTATTCCTCTTCGTAGTTTTCTGTATCTAGGTGTCGAATGTGGAAGTCCAGGGTGTCCAGGTATTCTGCTTCGTAGTTTTCTGTATCTAGATGGCGGACGTGGAAGTCGAGGGTGTCCAGGTATTCCGCTTCGTAGTTTTCTGTGTGTAGGTGTCGGATGTGGAAGTTCCGGGTGTCCAGGTATTCCGCTTCGTAGATTTCTGTATCTAGGTGCCGGATGTGGAAGTTCAGGGTATCCAGGTATTCTGCTTCGTAGATTTCTGTATCTAGGTGTCGGATGTGGGAGTTCAGGGTGTCCAGGTGTTCCGCTTCGTAGTTTTCTGTATCTAGGTGCCGGATGTGGAAGGCCAGGGTGTCCAGGCATTCCTCTCCGTAGTTTCCTGTGTCCAGGTGTCGGATGTGGAAGTTCAGGGTTTCCAAGTATTCCGCTTCGTAGTTTTCTGTATCTAGGTGTCGCACGTGGAAGTCCAGGGTGTCCAGGTATTCCGCTTCGTAGTTTTTTGTATCTAGGTGTCGGACGTAGAAGGCCAGGGTGTCCAGGCATTGCGCTCCGTAGTTTCCTGTGTCCAGGTGTCGGATGTGGAAGTCTAGGGTTTCCAGGTATTCCGCTTCGTAGTTTTCTGTATCTAGGTGTCGGATGTGGAAGTTCAGGGTGTCCAGGTGTTCCGCTTCGTAGTTTTCTGTATCTAGGTGCCGGATGTGGAAGGCCAGGGTGTCCAGGCATTCCTCTCCGTAGTTTCCTGTGTCCAGGTGTCGGATGTGGAAGTTCAGGGTTTCCAGATATTCCGCTTCGTAGTTTTCTGTATCTAGGTGTCGGATGTGGAAGTTCAATGTGTCCAGGTATTCCGCTTCGTAGTTTTCTGTATCTAGGTGCCGGATGTGGAAGTCCAGGTTGTCCAGGTATTCCGCATCGTAGTTTTCTGTATCTAGGTGTCAAACGTAGAAGGCCAGGGTGTCCAGGCATTCCGCTCCGTAGTTTCCTGTGTCCAGGTGTCGGATGTGGAAGTTCAGGGTATCCAGGTATTCCGCTTCGTAGTTTTCTGTATCTAGGTGTCGAATGTGGAAGTCCAGGGTGTCCAGGTATTCCGCTTCGTAGTTTTCTGTATCTAGATGGCGGACGTGGAAGTCCAGGGTGTCCAGGTATTCCGCTTCGTAGTTTTCTGTATCTAGGTGTCGGACGTAGAAGGCCAGGGTGTCCAGGCATTACGCTCCGTAGTTTCCTGTGTCCAGGTGTCGGGTGTGGAAGTCTAGGGTTTCCAGGTATTCCGCTTCGTAGTTTTCTGTATCTAGGTGTCGGATGTGGAAGTTCAGGGTGTCCAGGTGTTCCGCTTCGTAGTTTTCTGTATCTAGGTGTCGGACGTAGAAGGCCAGGGTGTCCAGACATTCCGCTCCGTAGTTTCCTGTGTCGAGGTGTCGGATGTGGAAGTTCAGGGTATCCAGGTATTCCGCTTCGTAGTTTTCTGTATCTAGGTGTCGAATGTGGAAGTCCAGGGTGTCCAGGTATTCCGCTTAGTAGTTTTCTGTATCTAGATGGCGGACGTGGAAGTCCAGGGTGTCCAGGTATTCCGCTTCGTAGTTTTCTGTATCTAGGTGTCGGACGTAGAAGGCCAGGGTATCCAGGTATTCCGCTTCGTAGTTTTCTGTATCTAGATGGCGGACGTGGAAGTCCAGGGTGTCCAGGTATTCCGCTTCGTAGTTTTCTGTATCTAGGTGTCGGACGTAGAAGGCCAGGGTGTCCAGGCATTCCGCTCCGTAGTTTTCTGTATCTAGATGGCGGACGTCGAAGTCCAGGGTGTCCAGGTATTCCGCTTCGTAGTTTTCTGTATTTAGGTGTCGGACGTAGAAGGCCAGGGTGTCCAGGCATTACGCTCCGTAGTTTCCTGTGTCCAGGTGTCGGATGTGGAAGTATAGGGTTTCCAGGTATTCCGCTTCGTAGTTTTCTGTATCTAGGTGTCGGATGTGGAAGTTCAGGGTGTCCAGGTGTTCCGCTTCGTAGTTTTCTGTATCTAGGTGTCGGACGTAGAAGGCCAGGGTGTCCAGACATTCCGCTCCGTAGTTTCCTGTGTCCAGGTGTCGGATGTGGAAGTTCAGGGTATCCAGGTATTCCGCTTCGTAGTTTTCTGTATCTAGGTGTCGAACGTGGAAGTCCAGGGTGTCCAGGTATTCCGCTTCGAAGTTTTCTGTATCTAGATGGCGGACGTGGAAGTCCAGGGTGTCCAGGTATTCCGCTTCGTAGTTTTCTGTATCTATGTGTCGGACGTAGAAGGCCAGGGTGTCCAGGTATTCCGCTTCGTAGTTTTCTGTATCTAGGTGTCGGACATAGAAGGCCAGGGTGTCCAGGCATTCCGCTCCGTAGTTTTCTGTATCTAGATGGCGGACGTGGAAGTCCAGGGTGTCCAGGTATTCCGCTTCGTAGTTTTCTGTATCTAGGTGTCGGGCGTAGAAGGCCAGGGTGTCCAGGCATTACGCTCCGTAGTTTCCTGTGTCCAGGTGTCGGATGTGGAAGTTCAGGATATCCAGGTATTCCGCTTCGTAGTTTTCTGTATCTAGGTGTCGGATGTGGAAGTCCAGGGTGTCCAGGTATTCCGCTTCGTAGTTTTCTGTATCTAGGTGTCGAATGTGGAAGTCCAGGGTGTCCAGGTATACCGCTTCGTAGTTTTCTGTATCTAGATGGCGGACGTGGAAGTCCAGGGTGTCCAGGTATTCCGCTTCGTAGTTTTCTGTATCTAGGTGTCGGACGTAGAAGGCCAGGGTTTCCAGGTATTCTGCTCCGTAGTTTCCTGTGTCCAGGTGCCGGATGTGGAAGTTCAGGGTATCCAGGTATTCCGCTTCGTAGTTTTCTGTATCTAGGTGTCGAATGTGGAAGTCCAGGGTGTCCAGGTATTCCCCTTCGTAGTTTTCTGTATCTAGATGGCGGACGTGGAAGTCCAGGGTGTCCAGGTATTCCGCTTCGTAGTTTTCTGTATCTAGGTGTCGGACGTAGAAGGCCAGGGTGTCCAGGCATTCCGCTCCGTAGTTTCCTGTGTCCAGGTGTCGGATGTGGAAGTTCAGGGTTTCCAGGTATTCCGTTTCGTAGTTTTCTGTATCTAGGTGTCGGATGTGGAAGTTCAGTGTGTCTAGGTATTCCGCTTCGTAGTTTTCTGTATCTAGGTGCCGGATGTGGAAGTTCAGGGTATCCAGGTATTCCTCTTCGTAGTTTTCTGTATCTAGGTGTCGAATGTGGAAGTCCAGGGTGTCCAGGTATTCCGCATCGTAGTTTTCTGTATCTAGATGGCGGACGTGGAATTCGAGGGTGTCCAGGTATTCCGCTTCGTAGTTTTCTGTATCTAGGTGTCGGATGTGGAAGTTCAGGGTATCCAGGTATTCCTCTTCGTAGTTTTCTGTATCTAGGTGCCGGATGTGGAAGTTCAGGGTATCCAGGTATTCCGCTCCGTAGTTTCCTGTGTCCAGGTGTCGGATGTGGAAGTTCAGGGTTTCCAAGTATTCCGCTTCGTAGTTTTCTGTATCTAGGTGTCGCACGTGGAAGTCCAGGGTGTCCAGGTATTCCGCTTCGTAGTTTTTTGTATCTAGGTGTCGGACGTAGAAGGCCAGGGTGTCCAGGCATTGCGCTCCGTAGTTTCCTGTATCTAGGTGCCGGATGTGGAAGGCCAGGGTGTCCAGGCATTCCTCTCCGTAGTTTCCTGTGTCCAGGTGTCGGATGTGGAAGTTCAGGGTTTCCAGGTATTCCGCTTCGTAGTTTTCTGTATCTAGGTGTCGGATGTGGAAGTTCAATGTGTCCAGGTATTCCGCTTCGTAGTTTTCTGTATCTAGGTGCCGGATGTGGAAGTCCAGGTTGTCCAGGTATTCCGCATCGTTGTTTTCTGTATCTAGGTGTCGGACGTAGAAGGCCAGGGTGTCCAGGCATTCCGCTCCGTAGTTTCCTGTGTCCAGGTGTCGGATGTGGAAGTTCAGGGTATCCAGGTATTCCGCTTCGTAGTTTTCTGTATCTAGGTGTCGAATGTGGAAGTCCAGGGTGTCCAGGTATTCCGCTTCGTAGTTTTCTGTATCTAGATGGCGGACGTGGAAGTCCAGGGTGTCCAGGTATTCCGCTTCGTAGTTTTCTGTATCTAGGTGTCGGACGTAGAAGGCCAGGGTGTCCAGGCATTACGCTCCGTAGTTTCCTGTGTCCAGGTGTCGGGTGTGGAAGTCTAGGGTTTCCAGGTATTCCGCTTCGTAGTTTTCTGTATCTAGGTGTCGGATGTGGAAGTTCAGGGTGTCCAGGTGTTCCGCTTCGTAGTTTTCTGTATCTAGGTGTCGGACGTAGAAGGCCAGGGTGTCCAGACATTCCGCTCCGTAGTTTCCTGTGTCCAGGTGTCGGATGTGGAAGTTCAGGGTATCCAGGTATTCCGCTTCGTAGTTTTCTGTATCTAGGTGTCGAATGTGGAAGTCCAGGGTGTCCAGGTATTCCGCTTAGTAGTTTTCTGTATCTAGATGGCGGACATGGAAGTCCAGGGTGTCCAGGTATTCCGCTTCGTAGTTTTCTGTATCTAGGTGTCGGACGTAGAAGGCCAGGGTATCCAGGTATTCCGCTTCGTAGTTTTCTGTATCTAGATGGCGGACGTGGAAGTCCAGGGTGTCCAGGTATTCCGCTTCGTAGTTTTCTGTATCTAGGTGTCGGACGTAGAAGGCCAGGGTGTCCAGGCATTCCGCTCCGTAGTTTTCTGTATCTAGATGGCGGACGTCGAAATCCAGGGTGTCCAGGTATTCCGCTTCGTAGTTTTCTGTATTTAGGTGTCGGACGTAGAAGGCCAGGGTGTCCAGGCATTACGCTCCGTAGTTTCCTGTGTCCAGGTGTCGGATGTGGAAGTCTAGGGTTTCCAGGTATTCCGCTTCGTAGTTTTCTGTATCTAGGTGTCGGATGTGGAAGTTCAGGGTGTCCAGGTGTTCCGCTTCGTAGTTTTCTGTATCTAGGTGCCGGATGTGGAAGGCCAGGGTGTCCAGGCATTCCTCTCCGTAGTTTCCTGTGTCCAGGTGTCGGATGTGGAAGTTCAGGGTTTCCAAGTATTCCGCTTCGTAGTTTTCTGTATCTAGGTGTCGCACGTGGAAGTCCAGGGTGTCCAGGTATTCCGCTTCGTAGTTTTTTGTATCTAGGTGTCGGACGTAGAAGGCCAGGGTGTCCAGGCATTGCGCTCCGTAGTTTCCTGTGTCCAGGTGTCGGATGTGGAAGTCTAGGGTTTCCAGGTATTCCGCTTCGTAGTTTTCTGTATCTAGGTGTCGGATGTGGAAGTTCAGGGTGTCCAGGTGTTCCGCTTCGTAGTTTTCTGTATCTAGGTGCCGGATGTGGAAGGCCAGGGTGTCCAGGCATTCCTCTCCGTAGTTTCCTGTGTCCAGGTGTCGGATGTGGAAGTTCAGGGTTTCCAGATATTCCGCTTCGTAGTTTTCTGTATCTAGGTGTCGGATGTGGAAGTTCAATGTGTCCAGGTATTCCGCTTCGTAGTTTTCTGTATCTAGGTGCCGGATGTGGAAGTCCAGGTTGTCCAGGTATTCCGCATCGTAGTTTTCTGTATCTAGGTGTCGGACGTAGAAGGCCAGGGTGTCCAGGCATTCCGCTCCGTAGTTTCCTGTGTCCAGGTGTCGGATGTGGAAGTTCAGGGTATCCAGGTATTCCGCTTCGTAGTTTTCTGTATCTAGGTGTCGAATGTGGAAGTCAAGGGTGTCCAGGTATTCCGCTTCGTAGTTTTCTGTATCTAGATGGCGGACGTGGAAGTCCAGGGTGTCCAGGTATTCCGCTTCGTAGTTTTCTGTATCTAGGTGTCGGACGTAGAAGGCCAGGGTGTCCAGGCATTACGCTCCGTAGTTTCCTGTGTCCAGGTGTCGGGTGTGGAAGTCTAGGGTTTCCAGGTATTTCGCTTCGTAGTTTTCTGTATCTAGGTGTCGGATGTGGAAGTTCAGGGTGTCCAGGTGTTCCGCTTCGTAGTTTTCTGTATCTAGGTGTCGGACGTAGAAGGCCAGGGTGTCCAGACATTCCGCTCCGTAGTTTCCTGTGTCGAGGTGTCGGATGTGGAAGTTCAGGGTATCCAGGTATTCCGCTTCGTAGTTTTCTGTATCTAGGTGTCGAATGTGGAAGTCCAGGGTGTCCAGGTATTCCGCTTAGTAGTTTTCTGTATCTAGATGGCGGACGTGGAAGTCCAGGGTGTCCAGGTATTCCGCTTCGTAGTTTTCTGTATCTAGGTGTCGGACGTAGAAGGCCAGGGTATCCAGGTATTCCGCTTCGTAGTTTTCTGTATCTAGATGGCGGACGTGGAAGTCCAGGGTGTCCAGGTATTCCGCTTCGTAGTTTTCTGTATCTAGGTGTCGGACGTAGAAGGCCAGGGTGTCCAGGCATTCCGCTCCGTAGTTTTCTGTATCTAGATGGCGGACGTCGAAGTCCAGGGTGTCCAGGTATTCCGCTTCGTAGTTTTCTGTATTTAGGTGTCGGACGTAGAAGGCCAGGGTGTCCAGGCATTACGCTCCGTAGTTTCCTGTGTCCAGGTGTCGGATGTGGAAGTATAGGGTTTCCAGGTATTCCGCTTCGTAGTTTTCTGTATCTAGGTGTCGGATGTGGAAGTTCAGGGTGTCCAGGTGTTCCGCTTCGTAGTTTTCTGTATCTAGGTGTCGGACGTAGAAGGCCAGGGTGTCCAGACATTCCGCTCCGTAGTTTCCTGTGTCCAGGTGTCGGATGTGGAAGTTCAGGGTATCCAGGTATTCCGCTTCGTAGTTTTCTGTATCTAGGTGTCGAATGTGGAAGTCCAGGGTGTCCAGGTATTCCGCTTCGAAGTTTTCTGTATCTAGATGGCGGACGTGGAAGTCCAGGGTGTCCAGGTATTCCGCTTCGTAGTTTTCTGTATCTATGTGTCGGACGTAGAAGGCCAGGGTGTCCAGGTATTCCGCTTCGTAGTTTTCTGTATCTAGGTGTCGGACATAGAAGGCCAGGGTGTCCAGGCATTCCGCTCCGTAGTTTTCTGTATCTAGATGGCGGACGTGGAAGTCCAGGGTGTCCAGGTATTCCGCTTCGTAGTTTTCTGTATCTAGGTGTCGGGCGTAGAAGGCCAGGGTGTCCAGGCATTACGCTCCGTAGTTTCCTGTGTCCAGGTGTCGGATGTGGAAGTTCAGGATATCCAGGTATTCCGCTTCGTAGTTTTCTGTATCTAGGTGTCGGATGTGGAAGTCCAGGGTGTCCAGGTATTCCGCTTCGTAGTTTTCTGTATCTAGGTGTCGAATGTGGAAGTCCAGGGTGTCCAGGTATACCGCTTCGTAGTTTTCTGTATCTAGGTGTCGGACGTAGAAGGCCAGGGTGTCCAGGCATTCCGCTCCGTAGTTTCCTGTGTCCAGGTGTCGGATGTGGAAGTTCAGGGTTTCCAGGTATTCCGTTTCGTAGTTTTCTGTATCTAGGTGTCGGATGTGGAAGTTCAGTGTGTCTAGGTATTCCGCTTCGTAGTTTTCTGTATCTAGGTGCCGGATGTGGAAGTTCAGGGTATCCAGGTATTCCTCTTCGTAGTTTTCTGTATCTAGGTGTCGAATGTGGAAGTCCAGGGTGTCCAGGTATTCCGCTTCGTAGTTTTCTGTATCTAGATGGCGGACGTGGAATTCGAGGGTGTCCAGGTATTCCGCTTCGTAGTTTTCTGTATCTAGGTGTCGGATGTGGAAGTTCAGGGTATCCAGGTATTCCTCTTCGTAGTTTTCTGTATCTAGGTGCCGGATGTGGAAGTTCAGGGTATCCAGGTATTCCGCTCCGTAGTTTCCTGTGTCCAGGTGTCGGATGTGGAAGTTCAGGGTTTCCAAGTATTCCGCTTCGTAGTTTTCTGTATCTAGGTGTCGCACGTGGAAGTCCAGGGTGTCCAGGTATTCCGCTTCGTAGTTTTTTGTATCTAGGTGTCGGACGTAGAAGGCCAGGGTGTCCAGGCATTGCGCTCCGTAGTTTTCTGTATTTAGGTGTCGGACGTAGAAGGCCAGGGTGTCCAGGCATTACGCTCCGTAGTTTCCTGTGTCCAGGTGTCGGATGTGGAAGTATAGGGTTTCCAGGTATTCCGCTTCGTAGTTTTCTGTATCTAGGTGTCGGATGTGGAAGTTCAGGGTGTCCAGGTGTTCCGCTTCGTAGTTTTCTGTATCTAGGTGTCGGACGTAGAAGGCCAGGGTGTCCAGACATTCCGCTCCGTAGTTTCCTGTGTCCAGGTGTCGGATGTGGAAGTTCAGGGTATCCAGGTATTCCGCTTCGTAGTTTTCTGTATCTAGGTGTCGAATGTGGAAGTCCAGGGTGTCCAGGTATTCCGCTTCGAAGTTTTCTGTATCTAGATGGCGGACGTGGAAGTCCAGGGTGTCCAGGTATTCCGCTTCGTAGTTTTCTGTATCTATGTGTCGGACGTAGAAGGCCAGGGTGTCCAGGTATTCCGCTTCGTAGTTTTCTGTATCTAGGTGTCGGACATAGAAGGCCAGGGTGTCCAGGCATTCCGCTCCGTAGTTTTCTGTATCTAGATGGCGGACGTGGAAGTCCAGGGTGTCCAGGTATTCCGCTTCGTAGTTTTCTGTATCTAGGTGTCGGGCGTAGAAGGCCAGGGTGTCCAGGCATTACGCTCCGTAGTTTCCTGTGTCCAGGTGTCGGATGTGGAAGGCCAGGGTGTCCAGACATTCCGCTCCGTAGTTTCCTGTGTCCAGGTGTCGGATGTGGAAGTTCAGGGTATCCAGGTATTCCGCTTCGTAGTTTTCTGTATCTAGGTGTCGAATGTGGAAGTCCAGGGTGTCCAGGTATTCCGCTTCGAAGTTTTCTGTATCTAGATGGCGGACGTGGAAGTCCAGGGTGTCCAGGTATTCCGCTTCGTAGTTTTCTGTATCTATGTGTCGGACGTAGAAGGCCAGGGTGTCCAGGTATTCCGCTTCGTAGTTTTCTGTATCTAGGTGTCGGACATAGAAGGCCAGGGTGTCCAGGTATTCCGCTTCGTAGTTTTCTGTATCTAGGTGTCGGACGTAGAAGGCCAGGGTGTCCAGGCATTCCGCTCCGTAGTTTTCTGTATCTAGATGGCGGACGTCGAAATCCAGGGTGTCCAGGTATTCCGCTTCGTAGTTTTCTGTATTTAGGAGTCGGACGTAGAAGGCCAGGGTGTCCAGGCATTACGCTCCGTAGTTTCCTGTGTCCAGGTGTCGGATGTGGAAGTCTAGGGTTTCCAGGTATTCCGCTTCGTAGTTTTCTGTATCTAGGTGTCGGATGTGGAAGTTCAGGGTGTCCAGGTGTTCCGCTTCGTAGTTTTCTGTATCTAGGTGTCGGACGTAGAAGGCCAGGGTGTCCAGACATTCCGCTCCGTAGTTTCCTGTGTCCAGGTGTCGGATGTGGAAGTTCAGGGTATCCAGGTATTCCGCTTCGAAGTTTTCTGTATCTAGATGGCGGACGTGGAAGTCCAGGGTGTCCAGGTATTCCGCTTCGTAGTTTTCTGTATCTATGTGTCGGGCGTAGAAGGCCAGGGTGTCCAGGTATTCCGCTTCGTAGTTTTCTGTATCTTGGTGTCGGACATAGAAGGCCAGGGTTTCCAGGTATTCTGCTCCGTAGTTTCCTGTGTCCAGGTGCCGGATGTGGAAGTTCAGGGTATCCAGGTATTCCGCTTCGTAGTTTTCTGTATCTAGGTGTCGAATGTGGAAGTCCAGGGTGTCCAGGTATTCCCCTTCGTAGTTTTCTGTATCTAGATGGCGGACGTGGAAGTCCAGGGTGTCCAGGTATTCCGCTTCGTAGTTTTCTGTATCTAGGTGTCGGACGTAGAAGGCCAGGGTGTCCAGGCATTCCGCTCCGTAGTTTCCTGTGTCCAGGTGTCGGATGTGGAAGTTCAGGGTGTCCAGGTATTCCGCTTCGTAGTTTTCTGTATCTAGGTGTCGGACATAGAAGGCCAGGGTGTCCAGGTATTCCGCTTCGTAGTTTTCTGTATCTAGGTGTCGGACGTAGAAGGCCAGGGTGTCCAGGCATTCCGCTCCGTAGTTTTCTGTATCTAGATGGCGGACGTCGAAATCCAGGGTGTCCAGGTATTCCGCTTCGTAGTTTTCTGTATCTAGGTGTCGGACGTAGAAGGCCAGGGTTTCCAGGTATTCTGCTCCGTAGTTTCCTGTGTCCAGGTGCCGGATGTGGAAGTTCAGGGTATCCAGGTATTCCGCTTCGTAGTTTTCTGTATCTAGGTGTCGAATGTGGAAGTCCAGGGTGTCCAGGTATTCCCCTTCGTAGTTTTCTGTATCTAGATGGCGGACGTGGAAGTCCAGGGTGTCCAGGTATTCCGCTTCGTAGTTTTCTGTATCTAGGTGTCGGACGTAGAAGGCCAGGGTGTCCAGGCATTCCGCTCCGTAGTTTCCTGTGTCCAGGTGTCGGATGTGGAAGTTCAGGGTTTCCAGGTATTCCGTTTCGTAGTTTTCTGTATCTAGGTGTCGGATGTGGAAGTTCAGTGTGTCTAGGTATTCCGCTTCGTAGTTTTCTGTATCTAGGTGCCGGATGTGGAAGTTCAGGGTATCCAGGTATTCCTCTTCGTAGTTTTCTGTATCTAGGTGTCGAATGTGGAAGTCCAGGGTGTCCAGGTATTCCGCTTCGTAGTTTTCTGTATCTAGATGGCGGACGTGGAATTCGAGGGTGTCCAGGTATTCCGCTTCGTAGTTTTCTGTATCTAGGTGTCGGATGTGGAAGTTCAGGGTATCCAGGTATTACTCTTCGTAGTTTTCTGTATCAAGGTGCCGGATGTGGAAGTTCAGGGTATCCAGGTATTCCGCTCCGTAGTTTCCTGTGTCCAGGTGTCGGATGTGGAAGTTCAGGGTTTCCAGGTATTCCGCTTCGTAGTTTTCTGTATCTAGGTGTCGGATGTGGAAGTTCAGGGTGTCCAGGTATTCCGCTTCGTAGTTTTCTGTATCTAGGTGCCGGATGTGGAAGTTCAGGGTATCCAGGTATTCTGCTTCGTAGTTTTCTGTATCTAGGTGTCGGATGTGGAAGTTCAGGGTGTCCAGGTATTCCGCTTCGTAGTTTTCTGTATCTAGGTGTCGGATGTGGAAGTTCAGGGTGTCCAGGTGTTCCTCTCCGTAGTTTCCTGTGTCCAGGTGTCGGATGTGGAAGTTCAGGGTTTCCAAGTATTCCGCTTCGTAGTTTTCTGTATGTAGGTGTCGGATGTGGAAGTTCAGGGTATCCAGGTATTCCTCTCCGGAGTTTCCTGTGTCCAGGTGTCGGATGTGGATGTTCAGGGTTTCCAGGTATTCCGCTTCGTAGTTTTCTGTATCTAGGTGTCGGATGTGGAAGTTCAGGGTGTCCAGGTATTCCGCTTCGTAGTTTTCTGTATCTAGGTGCCGGATGTGGAAGTTCAGGGTATCCAGGTATTCTGCTTCGTAGTTTTCTGTATCTAGGTGTCGGATGTGGAAGTTCAGGGTGTCCAGGTATTCCGCTTCGTAGTTTTCTGTATCTAGGTGTCGGATGTGGAAGTTCAGGGTGTCCAGGTGTTCCGCTTCGTAGTTTTCTGTATCTAGGTGCCGGATGTGGAAGGCCAGGGTGTCCAGGCATTTCTCTCCGTAGTTTCCTGTGTCCAGGTGTCGGATGTGGAAGTTCAGGGTTTCCAAGTATTCCGCTTCGTAGTTTTCTGTATCTAGGTGTCGCACGTGGAAGTCCAGGGTGTCCAGGTATTCCGCTTCGTAGTTTTTTGTATCTAGGTGTCGGACGTAGAAGGCCAGGGTGTCCAGGCATTACGCTCCGTAGTTTCCTGTGTCCAGGTGTCGGATGTGGAAGTTCAGGGTATCCAGGTATTCCGCTTCGTAGTATTCTGTATCTAGGTGCCGGATGTGGAAGTTCAGGGTGTCCAGGTATTCCGCTTCGTAGTTTTCTGTATCTAGGTGTCGGACGTAGAAGGCCAGGGTGTCCAGGCATTCCTCTCCGTAGTTTCCTGTGTCCAGGTTTCGGATGTGGAAGTCTAGGGTTTCCAGGTATTCCGCTTCGTAGTTTTCTGTATCTAGATGGCGGACGTGGAAGTCCAGGGTGTCCAGGTATTCCGCTTCGTAGTTTTCTGTATCTAGGTGTCGGACGTAGAAGGCCAGGGTGTCCAGGCATTCCGCTCCGTAGTTTCCTGTGTCCAGGTGTCGGATGTGGAAGTTCAGGGTTTCCAGGTATTCCGCTTCGTAGTTTTCTGTATCTAGATGGCGGACGTGGAAGTCCAGGGTGTCCAGGTATTACGCTCCGTAGTTTCCTGCATCTAGATGGCGGACGTGGAAGTCCAGGGTGTCCAGGTATTCCGCTTCGTAGTTTTCTGTATCTAGGTGTCGGACGTAGAAGGCCAGGGTGTCCAGGCATTCCGCTCCGTAGTTTCCTGTATCTAGGTGTCGGATGTGGAAGTTCAGTGTGTCTAGGTATTCCGCTTCGTAGTTTTCTGTATCTAGGTGCTGGATGTGGAAGTTCAGGGTATCCAGGTATTCCTCTTCGTAATTTTCTGTATCTAGGTGTCGAATGTGGAAGTCCAGGGTGTCCAGGTATTCCGCTTCGTAGTTTTCTGTATCTAGATGGCGGACGTGGAAGTCGAGGGTGTCCAGGTATTCCGCTTCGTAGTTTTCTGTATCTAGGTGTCGGACGTAGAAGGCCAGGGTGTCCAGGCATTCCGCTCCGTAATTTCCTGTGTCCAGGTGTCGGATGTGGAAGTTCAGGGTATCCAGGTATTCCTCTTCGTAGTTTTCTTTATCTAGGTGTCGAATGTGGAAGTCCAGGGTGTCCAGGCATTCCGCTCCGTAGTTTCCTGTGTCCAGGTGTCGGATGTGGAAGTTCAGGGTTTCCAGGTATTCCGCTTCGTAGTTTTCTGTATCTAGATGCCTTATGTGGAAGTTCAGGGTATCCAGGTATTCCGCTTCGTAGTTTTCTGTATCTAGGTGTCGGACGTAGAAGGCCAGGGTGTCCAGGCATTACGCTCCGTAGTTTCCTGTGTCCAGGTGTCGGATGTGGAAGTCTAGGGTTTCCAGGTATTCCGCTTCGTAGTTTTCTGTATCTAGGTGTCGGATGTGGAAGTTCAGGGTGTCCAGGTGTTCCGCTTCGTAGTTTTCTGTATCTAGGTGTCGGACGTAGAAGGCCAGGATGTCCAGGCATTCCGCTCCGTAGTTTCCTGTGTCCAGGTGTCGGATGTGGAAGTTCAGGGTATCCAGGTATTCCGCTTCGTAGTTTTCTGTATCTAGGTGTCGAATGTGGAAGTCCAGGGTTTCCAGGTATTCCGCTTCGTAGTTTTCTGTATCTAGATGGCGGACGTGGAAGTCCAGCGTGTCCAGGAATTCCGCTTCGTAGTTTTCTGTATCTAGGTGTCGGACGTGGAAGTCCAGGGTGTCCAGGTATTCCGCTTCGTAGTTTTCTGTATCTAGGTGTCGGACGTAGAAGGCCAGGGTGTCCAGGCATTCCGCTCCGTAGTTTCCTGTGTCCAGGTGTCGGATGTGGAAGTTCATGGTTTCCAGGTATTCCGCTTCGTAGTTTTCTGTATCTAGGTGTCGGATGTGGAAGTTCAGTGTGTCTAGGTATTCCGCTTCGTAGTTTTCTGTATCTAGGTGCCGGATGTGGAAGTTCAGGGTATCCAGGTATTCCTCTTCGTAGTTTTCTGTATCTAGGTGTCGAATGTGGAAGTCCAGGGTGTCCAGGTATTCCGCTTCGTAGTTTTCTGTATCTAGATGGCGGACGTGGAAGTCGAGGGTGTCCAGGTATTCCGCTTCGTAGTTTTCTGTATCTAGGTGTCGGATGTGGAAGATCAGGGTATCCAGGTATTCCTCTTCGTAGTTTTCTGTATCTAGGTGTCGAATGTGGAAGTCCAGGGTGTCCAGGCATTCCGCTCCGTAGTTTCCTGTGTCCAGGTGTCGGATGTGGAAGTTCAGGGTTGCCAGGTATTCCGCTTCGTAGTTTTCTGTATCTAGATGCCGGATGTGGAAGTTCAGGGTATCCAGGTATTCCGCTTCGTAGTTTTCTGTATCTAGGTGTCGGACGTAGAAGGCCAGGGTGTCCAGGCATTACGCTCCGTAGTTTCCTGTGTCCAGGTGTCGGATGTGGAAGTCTAGGGTTTCCAGGTATTCCGCTTCGTAGTTTTCTGTATCTAGGTGTCGGATGTGGAAGTTCAGGGTGTCCAGGTGTTCCGCTTCGTAGTTTTCTGTATCTAGGTGTCGGACGTAGAAGGCCAGGATGTCCAGGCATTCCGCTCCGTAGTTTCCTGTGTCCAGGTGTCGGATGTGGAAGTTCAGGGTATCCAGGTATTCCGCTTCGTAGTTTTCTGTATCTAGGTGTCGGACGTAGAAGGCCAGGGTGTCCAGGCATTACGCTCCGTAGTTTCCTGTGTCCAGGTGTCGGATGTGGAAGTCTAGGGTTTCCAGGTATTCCGCTTCGTAGTTTTCTGTATCTAGGTGTCGGATGTGGAAGTTCAGGGTGTCCAGGTGTTCCGCTTCGTAGTTTTCTGTATCTAGGTGTCGGACGTAGAAGGCCAGGATGTCTAGGCATTCCGCTCCGTAGTTTCCTGTGTCCAGGTGTCGGATGTGGAAGTTCAGGGTATGCAGGTATTCCGCTTCGTAGTTTTCTGTATCTAGGTGTCGAATGTGGAAGTCCAGGGTTTCCAGGTATTCCGCTTCGTAGTTTTCTGTATCTAGATGGCGGACGTGGAAGTCCAGCGTGTCCAGGAATTCCGCTTCGTAGTTTTCTGTATCTAGGTGTCGGACGTGGAAGTCCAGGGTGTCCAGGTATTCCGCTTCGTAGTTTTCTGTATCTAGGTGTCGGACGTAGAAGGCCAGGGTGTCCAGGCATTCCGCTCCGTAGTTTCCTGTGTCCAGGTGTCGGATGTGGAAGTTCATGGTTTCCAGGTATTCCGCTTCGTAGTTTTCTGTATCTAGGTGTCGGATGTGGAAGTTCAGTGTGTCTAGGTATTCCGCTTCGTAGTTTTCTGTATCTAGGTGCCGGATGTGGAAGTTCAGGGTATCCAGGTATTCCTCTTCGTAGTTTTCTGTATCTAGGTGTCGAATGTGGAAGTCCAGGGTGTCCAGGTATTCCGCTTCGTAGTTTTCTGTATCTAGATGGCGGACGTGGAAGTCGAGGGTGTCCAGGTATTCCGCTTCGTAGTTTTCTGTATCTAGGTGTCGGATGTGGAAGATCAGGGTATCCAGGTATTCCTCTTCGTAGTTTTCTGTATCTAGGTGTCGAATGTGGAAGTCCAGGGTGTCCAGGCATTCCGCTCCGTAGTTTCCTGTGTCCAGGTGTCGGATGTGGAAGTTCAGGGTTGCCAGGTATTCCGCTTCGTAGTTTTCTGTATCTAGATGCCGGATGTGGAAGTTCAGGGTATCCAGGTATTCCGCTTCGTAGTTTTCTGTATCTAGGTGTCGGACGTAGAAGGCCAGGGTGTCCAGGCATTACGCTCCGTAGTTTCCTGTGTCCAGGTGTCGGATGTGGAAGTCTAGGGTTTCCAGGTATTCCGCTTCGTAGTTTTCTGTATCTAGGTGTCGGATGTGGAAGTTCAGGGTGTCCAGGTGTTCCGCTTCGTAGTTTTCTGTATCTAGGTGTCGGACGTAGAAGGCCAGGATGTCCAGGCATTCCGCTCCGTAGTTTCCTGTGTCCAGGTGTCGGATGTGGATGTTCAGGGTATCCAGGTATTCCGCTTCGTAGTTTTCTGTATCTAGGTGTCGAATGTGGAAGTCCAGGGTGTCCAGGTATTCCGCTTCGTAGTTTTCTGTATCTAGATGGCGGACGTGGAAGTCCAGCGTGTCCAGGAATTCCGCTTCGTAGTTTTCTGTATCTAGGTGTCGGACGTAGAAGGCCAGGGTGTCCAGGCATTACGCTCCGTAGTTTCCTGTGTCCAGGTGTCGGAGGTGGAAGTCTAGGGTTTCCAGGTATTCCGCTTCGTAGTTTTCTGTATCTAGATGGCGGACGTGGAAGTCGAGGGTGTCCAGGTATTCCGCTTCGTAGTTTTCTGTATCTAGGTGTCGGATGTGGAAGTTCAGGGTATCCAGGTATTCCTCTTCGTAGTTTTCTGTATCTAGGTGTCGAATGTGGAAGTCCAGGGTGTCCAGGCATTCCGCTCCGTAGTTTCCTGTGTCCAGGTGTCGGATGTGGAAGTTCAGGGTTTCCAGGTATTCCGCTTCGTAGTTTTCTGTATCTAGATGCCTTATGTGGAAGTTCAGGGTATCCAGGTATTCCGCTTCGTAGTTTTCTGTATCTAGGTGTCGGACGTAGAAGGCCAGGGTGTCCAGGCATTACGCTCCGTAGTTTCCTGTGTCCAGGTGTCGGATGTGGAAGTCTAGGGTTTCCAGGTATTCCGCTTCGTAGTTTTCTGTATCTAGGTGTCGGATGTGGAAGTTCAGTGTGTCTAGGTATTCCGCTTCGTAGTTTTCTGTATCTAGGTGCCGGATGTGGAAGTTCAGGGTATCCAGGTATTCCTCTTCGTAGTTTTCTGTATCTAGGTGTCGAATGTGGAAGTCCAGGGTGTCCAGGTATTCCGCTTCGTAGTTTTCTGTATCTAGATGGCGGACGTGGAAGTCGAGGGTGTCCAGGTATTCCGCTTCGTAGTTTTCTGTATCTAGGTGTCGGATGTGGAAGATCAGGGTATCCAGGTATTCCTCTTCGTAGTTTTCTGTATCTAGGTGTCGAATGTGGAAGTCCAGGGTGTCCAGGCATTCCGCTCCGTAGTTTCCTGTGTCCAGGTGTCGGATGTGGAAGTTCAGGGTTGCCAGGTATTCCGCTTCGTAGTTTTCTGTATCTAGATGCCGGATGTGGAAGTTCAGGGTATCCAGGTATTCCGCTTCGTAGTTTTCTGTATCTAGGTGTCGGACGTAGAAGGCCAGGGTGTCCAGGCATTACGCTCCGTAGTTTCCTGTGTCCAGGTGTCGAATGTGGAAGTCCAGGGTGTCCAGGTATTCCGCTTCGTAGTTTTCTGTATCTAGATGGCGGACGTGGAAGTCCAGCGTGTCCAGGAATTCCGCTTCGTAGTTTTCTGTATCTAGGTGTCGGACGTAGAAGGCCAGGGTGTCCAGGCATTACGCTCCGTAGTTTCCTGTGTCCAGGTGTCGGAGGTGGAAGTCTAGGGTTTCCAGGTATTCCGCTTCGTAGTTTTCTGTATCTAGATGGCGGACGTGGAAGTCGAGGGTGTCCAGGTATTCCGCTTCGTAGTTTTCTGTATCTAGGTGTCGGATGTGGAAGTTCAGGGTATCCAGGTATTCCTCTTCGTAGTTTTCTGTATCTAGGTGTCGAATGTGGAAGTCCAGGGTGTCCAGGCATTCCGCTCCGTAGTTTCCTGTGTCCAGGTGTCGGATGTGGAAGTTCAGGGTTTCCAGGTATTCCGCTTCGTAGTTTTCTGTATCTAGATGCCTTATGTGGAAGTTCAGGGTATCCAGGTATTCCGCTTCGTAGTTTTCTGTATCTAGGTGTCGGACGTAGAAGGCCAGGGTGTCCAGGCATTACGCTCCGTAGTTTCCTGTGTCCAGGTGTCGGATGTGGAAGTCTAGGGTTTCCAGGTATTCCGCTTCGTAGTTTTCTGTATCTAGGTGTCGGATGTGGAAGTTCAGGGTGTCCAGGTGTTCCGCTTCGTAGTTTTCTGTATCTAGGTGTCGGACGTAGAAGGCCAGGATGTCCAGGCATTCCGCTCCGTAGTTTCCTGTGTCCAGGTGTCGGATGTGGAAGTTCAGGGTATCCAGGTATTCCGCTTCGTAGTTTTCTGTATCTAGGTGTCGAATGTGGAAGTCCAGGGTTTCCAGGTATTCCGCTTCGTAGTTTTCTGTATCTAGATGGCGGACGTGGAAGTCCAGCGTGTCCAGGAATTCCGCTTCGTAGTTTTCTGTATCTAGGTGTCGGACGTGGAAGTCCAGGGTGTCCAGGTATTCCGCTTCGTAGTTTTCTGTATCTAGGTGTCGGACTTAGAAGGCCAGGGTGTCCAGTTATTCCGCTCCGTAGTTTCCTGTGTCCAGGTGTCGGATGTGGAAGTTCATGGTTTCCAGGTATTCCGCTTCGTAGTTTTCTGTATCTAGGTGTCGGATGTGGAAGTTCAGTGTGTCTAGGTATTCCGCTTCGTAGTTTTCTGTATCTAGGTGCCGGATGTGGAAGTTCAGGGTATCCAGGTATTCCTCTTCGTAGTTTTCTGTATCTAGGTGTCGAATGTGGAAGTCCAGGGTGTCCAGGTATTCCGTTTCGTAGTTTTCTGTATCTAGATGGCGGACGTGGAAGTCGAGGGTGTCCAGGTATTCCGCTTCGTAGTTTTCTGTATCTAGGTGTCGGATGTGGAAGATCAGGGTATCCAGGTATTCCTCTTCGTAGTTTTCTGTATCTAGGTGTCGAATGTGGAAGTCCAGGGTGTCCAGGCATTCCGCTCCGTAGTTTCCTGTGTCCAGGTGTCGGATGTGGAAGTTCAGGGTTTCCAGGTATTCCGCTTCGTAGTTTTCTGTATCTAGATGCCGGATGTGGAAGTTCAGGGTATCCAGGTATTCCGCTTCGTAGTTTTCTGTATCTAGGTGTCGGATGTGGAAGTCTAGGGTTTCCAGGTATTCCGCTTCGTAGTTTTCTGTATCTAGGTGTCGGATGTGGAAGTTCAGGGTATCCAGGTATTCCTCTTCGTAGTTTTCTGTATCTAGGTGTCGAATGTGGAAGTCCAGGGTGTCCAGGCATTCCGTTCCGTAGTTTCCTGTGTCCAGGTGTCGGATGTGGAAGTTCAGGGTTGCCAGGTATTCCGCTTCGTAGTTTTCTGTATCTAGATGCCGGATGTGGAAGTTCAGGGTATCCAGGTATTCCGCTTCGTAGTTTTCTGTATCTAGGTGTCGGACGTAGAAGGCCAGGGTGTCCAGGCATTACGCTCCGTAGTTTCCTGTGTCCAGGTGTCGGATGTGGAAGTCTAGGGTTTCCAGGTATTCCGCTTCGTAGTTTTCTGTATCTAGGTGTCGGATGTGGAAGTTCAGGGTGTCCAGGTGTTCCGCTTCGTAGTTTTCTGTATCTAGGTGTCGGACGTAGAAGGCCAGGATGTCCAGGCATTCCGCTCCGTAGTTTCCTGTGTCCAGGTGTCGGATGTGGAAGTTCAGGGTGTCCAGGTATTCCGCTTCGTAGTTTTCTGTATCTAGATGGCGGACGTGGAAGTCCAGCGTGTCCAGGAATTCCGCTTCGTAGTTTTCTGTATCTAGGTGTCGAATGTGGAAGTCCAGGGTGTCCAGGTATTCCGCTTCGTAGTTTTCTGTATCTAGATGGCGGACGTGGAAGTCGAGGGTGTCCAGGTATTCCGCTTCGTAGTTTCCTGTGTCCAGGTGTCGGATGTGGAAGTCTAGGGTTGCCAGGTATTCCGCTTCGTAGTTTTCTGTATCTAGATGCCGGATGTGGAAGTTCAGGGTATCCAGGTATTCCGCTTCGTAGTTTTCTGTATCTAGGTGTCGGACGTAGAAGGCCAGGGTGTCCAGGCATTACGCTCCGTAGTTTCCTGTGTCCAGGTGTCGGATGTGGAAGTCTAGGGTTTCCAGGTATTCCGCTTCGTAGTTTTCTGTATCTAGGTGTCGGATGTGGAAGTTCAGGGTGTCCAGGTGTTCCGC
Organism: Cephus spinipes; assembly: GCA_963971525.1. Taxonomy (NCBI): domain Eukaryota; kingdom Metazoa; phylum Arthropoda; class Insecta; order Hymenoptera; family Cephidae; genus Cephus; species Cephus spinipes. Next base: position 19,470,748 of record OZ020572.1, on the reverse strand, counting down.
TTCGTAGTTTTCTGTATCTAGGTGTCGGACGTAGAAGGCCAGGATGTCCAGGCATTCCGCTCCGTAGTTTCCTGTGTCCAGGTGTCGGATGTGGAAGTTCAGGGTATCCAGGTATTCCGCTTCGTAGTTTTCTGTATCTAGGTGTCGAATGTGGAAGTCCAGGGTGTCCAGGTATTCCGCTTCGTAGTTTTCTGTATCTAGATGGCGGACGTGGAAGTCCAGCGTGTCCAGGAATTCCGCTTCGTAGTTTTCTGTATCTAGGTGTCGAATGTGGAAGTCCAGGGTGTCCAGGTATTCCGCTTCGTAGTTTTCTGTATCTAGATGGCGGACGTGGAAGTCGAGGGTGTCCAGGTATTCCGCTTCGTAGTTTCCTGTGTCCAGGTGTCGGATGTGGAAGTCTAGGGTTTCCAGGTATTCCGCTTCGTAGTTTTCTGTATCTAGGTGTCGGATGTGGAAGTTCAGGGTGTCCAGGTGTTCCGCTTCGTAGTTTTCTGTATCTAGGTGTCGGACGTAGAAGGCCAGGATGTCCAGGCATTCCGCTCCGTAGTTTCCTGTGTCCAGGTGTCGGATGTGGAAGTTCAGGGTATCCAGGTATTCCGCTTCGTAGTTTTCTGTATCTAGGTGTCGAATGTGGAAGTCCAGGGTGTCCAGGTATTCCGCTTCGTAGTTTTCTGTATCTAGATGGCGGACGTGGAAGTCCAGCGTGTCCAGGAATTCCGCTTCGTAGTTTTCTGTATCTAGGTGTCGGACGTAGAAGGCCAGGGTGTCCAGGCATTACGCTCCGTAGTTTCCTGTGTCCAGGTGTCGGAGGTGGAAGTCTAGGGTTTCCAGGTATTCCGCTTCGTATTTTTCTGTATCTAGATGGCGGACGTGGAAGTCGAGGGTGTCCAGGAATTCCGCTTCGTAGTTTTCTGTATCTAGGTGTCGGACGTAGAAGGCCAGGGTGTCCAGGCATTATGCTCCGTAGTTTCCTGTGTCCAGGTGTCGGAGGTGGAAGTCTAGGGTTTCCAGGTATTCCTCTTCGTAGTTTTCTGTATCTAGGTGTCGAATGTGGAAGTCCAGGGTGTCCAGGTATTCCGCTTCGTAGTTTTCTGTATCTAGATGGCGGACGTGGAAGTCGAGGGTGTCCAGGTATTCCGCTTCGTAGTTTTCTGTATCTAGGTGTCGGATGTGGAAGTTCAGGGTATCCAGGTATTCCTCTTCGTAGTTTTCTGTATCTAGGTGTCGAATGTGGAAGTCCAGGGTGTCCAGGCATTCCGCTCCGTAGTTTCCTGTGTCCAGGTGTCGGATGAGGAAGTTCAGGGTTTCCAGGTATTCCGCTTCGTAGTTTTCTGTATCTAGATGCCGGATGTGGAAGTTCAGGGTATCCAGGTATTCCGCTTCGTAGTTTTCTGTATCTAGGTGTCGGATGTGGAAGTCTAGGGTTTCCAGGTATTCCGCTTCGTAGTTTTCTGTATCTAGGTGTCGGATGTGGAAGTTCAGGGTATCCAGGTATTCCTCTTCGTAGTTTTCTGTATCTAGGTGTCGAATGTGGAAGTCCAGGGTGTCCAGGCATTCCGCTCCGTAGTTTCCTGTGTCCAGGTGTCGGATGTGGATGTTCAGGGTTTCCAGGTATTCCGCTTCGTAGTTTTCTGTATCTAGATGCCGGATGTGGAAGTTCAGGGTATCCAGGTATTCCGCTTCGTAGTTTTCTGTATCTAGGTGTCGGATGTGGAAGTCTAGGGTTTCCAGGTATTCCGCTTCGTAGTTTTCTGTATCTAGGTGTCGGATGTGGAAGTTCAGGGTGTCCAGGTGTTCCGCTTCGTAGTTTTCTCTATCTAGGTGTCGGACGTGGAAGTCCAGCGTGTCCAGGAATTCCGCTTCGTAGTTTTCTGTATCTAGGTGTCGGACGTGGAAGTTCAGGGTATCCAGGTATTCCGCTTCGTAGTTTTCTGTATCTAGGTGTCGAATGTGGAAGTCCAGCGTGTCCAGGAATTCCGCTTCGTAGTTTTCTGTATCAAGGTGTCGAATGTGGAAGTCCAGGGTGTCCAGGTATTCCGCTTCGTAGTTTTCTGTATCTAGATGGCGGACGTGGAAGTCCAGCGTGTCCAGGAATTCCGCTTCGTAGTTTTCTGTATCTAGGTGTCGGACGTGGAAGTCCAGGGTGTCCAGGTATTCCGCTTCGTAGTTTTCTGTATCTAGGTGTCGGACGTAGAAGGCCAGGGTGTCCAGGCATTCCGCTCCGTAGTTTCCTGTGTCCAGGTGTCGGATGTGGAAGTTCATGGTTTCCAGGTATTCCGCTTCGTAGTTTTCTGTATCTAGGTGTCGGATGTGGAAGTTCAGTGTGTCTAGGTATTCCGCTTCGTAGTTTTCTGTATCTAGGTGCCGGATGTGGAAGTTCAGGGTATCCAGGTATTCCTCTTCGTAGTTTTCTGTATCTAGGTGCCGGATGTGGAAGTCCAGGGTGTCCAGGTATTCCGCTTCGTAGTTTTCTGTATCTAGGTGTCGGACGTAGAAGGCCAGGGTGTCCAGGCATTCCGCTCCGTAGTTTCCTGTGTCCAGGTGTCGGATGTGGAAGTTCATGGTTTCCAGGTATTCCGCTTCGTAGTTTTCTGTATCTAGATGGCGGACGTGGAAGTCGAGGGTGTCCAGGTATTCCGCTTCGTAGTTTTCTGTATCTAGGTGTCGGATGTGGAAGATCAGGGTATCCAGGTATTCCTCTTCGTAGTTTTCTGTATCTAGGTGTCGAATGTGGAAGTCCAGGGTGTCCAGGCATTCCGCTCCGTAGTTTCCTGTGTCCAGGTGTCGGATGTGGAAGTTCAGGGTTGCCAGGTATTCCGCTTCGTAGTTTCCTGTATCTAGATGCCGGATGTGGAAGTTCAGGGTATCCAGGTATTCCGCTTCGTAGTTTTCTGTATCTAGGTGTCGGACGTAGAAGGCCAGGGTGTCCAGGCATTACGCTCCGTAGTTTCCTGTGTCCAGGTGTCGGATGTGGAAGTCTAGGGTTTCCAGGTATTCCGCTTCGTAGTTTTCTGTATCTAGGTGTCGGATGTGGAAGTTCAGGGTGTCCAGGTGTTCCGCTTCGTAGTTTTCTGTATCTAGATGGCGGACGTGGAAGTCGAGGGTGTCCAGGAATTCCGCTTCGTAGTTTTCTGTATCTAGGTGTCGGACGTAGAAGGCCAGGGTGTCCAGGCATTACGCTCCGTAGTTTCCTGTGTCCAGGTGTCGGATGTGGAAGTCTAGGGTTTCCAGGTATTCCGCTTCGTAGTTTTCTGTATCTAGGTGTCGGATGTGGAAGTTCAGGGTGTCCAGGTGTTCCGCTTCGTAGTTTTCTGTATCTAGGTGTCGGACGTAGAAGGCCAGGATGTCCAGGCATTCCGCTCCGTAGTTTCCTGTGTCCAGGTGTCGGATGTGGAAGTTCAGGGTATCCAGGTATTCCGCTTCGTAGTTTTCTGTATCTAGGTGTCGAATGTGGAAGTCCAGTTTGTCCAGGTATTCCGCTTCGTAGTTTTCTGTATCTAGATGGCGGACGTGGAAGTCGAGGGTGTCCAGGTATTCCGCTTCGTAGTTTTCTGTATCTAGGTGTCGGATGTGGAAGATCAGGGTATCCAGGTATTCCTCTTCGTAGTTTTCTGTATCTAGGTGTCGAATGTGGAAGTCCAGGGTGTCCAGGCATTCCGCTCCGTAGTTTCCTGTGTCCAGGTGTCGGATGTGGAAGTTCAGGGTTGCCAGGTATTCCGCTTCGTAGTTTCCTGTATCTAGATGCCGGATGTGGAAGTTCAGGGTATCCAGGTATTCCGCTTCGTAGTTTTCTGTATCTAGGTGTCGGACGTAGAAGGCCAGGGTGTCCAGGCATTACGCTCCGTAGTTTCCTGTGTCCAGGTGTCGGATGTGGAAGTCTAGGGTTTCCAGGTATTCCGCTTCGTAGTTTTCTGTATCTAGGTGTCGGATGTGGAAGTTCAGGGTGTCCAGGTGTTCCGCTTCGTAGTTTTCTGTATCTAGGTGTCGGACGTAGAAGGCCAGGATGTCCAGGCATTCCGCTCCGTAGTTTCCTGTGTCCAGGTGTCGGATGTGGAAGTTCAGGGTATCCAGGTATTCCGCTTCGTAGTTTTCTGTATCTAGGTGTCGAATGTGGAAGTCCAGGGTGTCCAGGTATTCCGCTTCGTAGTTTTCTGTATCTAGATGGCGGACGTGGAAGTCCAGCGTGTCCAGGAATTCCGCTTCGTAGTTTTCTGTATCTAGGTGTCGAATGTGGAAGTCCAGGGTGTCCAGGTATTCCGCTTCGTAGTTTTCTGTATCTAGATGGCGGACTTGGAAGTCGAGGGTGTCCAGGTATTCCGCTTCGTAGTTTTCTGTATCTAGGTGTCGGATGTGGAAGTTCAGGGTATCCAGGTATTCCTCTTCGTAGTTTTCTGTATCTAGGTGTCGAATGTGGAAGTCCAGGGTGTCCAGGCATTCCGCTCCGTAGTTTCCTGTGTCCAGGTGTCGGATGTGGAAGTTCAGGGTTTCCAGGTATTCCGCTTCGTAGTTTTCTGTATCTAGATGCCGGATGTGGAAGTTCAGGGTATCCAGGTATTCCGCTTCGTAGTTTTCTGTATCTAGGTGTCGGACGTAGAAGGCCAGGGTGTCCAGGCATTACGCTCCGTAGTTTCCTGTGTCCAGGTGTCGGAGGTGGAAGTCTAGGGTTTCCAGGTATTCCGCTTCGTAGTTTTCTGTATCTAGATGGCGGACGTGGAAGTCGAGGGTGTCCAGGAATTCCGCTTCGTAGTTTTCTGTATCTAGGTGTCGGACGTAGAAGGCCAGGGTGTCCAGGCATTACGCTCCGTAGTTTCCTGTATCTAGGTGTCGAATGTGGAAGTCCAGGGTGTCCAGGTATTCCGCTTCGTAGTTTTCTGTATCTAGATGGCGGACGTGGAAGTCGAGGGTGTCCAGGTATTCCGCTTCGTAGTTTTCTGTATCTAGGTGTCGGATGTGGAAGTTCAGGGTATCCAGGTATTCCTCTTCGTAGTTTTCTGTATCTAGGTGTCGAATGTGGAAGTCCAGGGTGTCCAGGCATTCCGCTCCGTAGTTTCCTGTGTCCAGGTGTCGGATGTGGAAGTTCAGGGTTTCCAGGTATTCCGCTTCGTAGTTTTCTGTATCTAGATGCCAGATGTGGAAGTTCAGGGTATCCAGGTATTCCGCTTCGTAGTTTTCTGTATCTAGGTGTCGGACGTAGAAGGCCAGGGTGTCCAGGCATTACGCTCCGTAGTTTCCTGTGTCCAGGTGTCGGATGTGGAAGTCTAGGGTTTCCAGGTATTCCGCTTCGTATTTTTCTGTATCTAGGTGTCGGATGTGGAAGTTCAGGGTGTCCAGGTGTTCCGCTTCGTAGTTTTCTGTATCTAGGTGTCGGACGTAGAAGGCCAGGATGTCCAGGCATTCCGCTTCGTAGTTTCCTGTGTCCAGGTGTCGGATGTGGAAGTTCAGGGTATCCAGGTATTCCGCTTCGTAGTTTTCTGTATCTAGGTGTCGAATGTGGAAGTCCAGGGTGTCCAGGTATTCCGCTTCGTAGTTTTCTGTATCTAGATGGCGGACGTGGAAGTCCAGCGTGTCCAGGAATTCCGCTTCGTAGTTTTCTGTATCTAGGTGTCGAATGTGGAAGTCCAGGGTGTCCATGTATTCCACTTCGTAGTTTTCTGTATCTAGATGGCGGACATGGAAGTCGAGGGTGTCCAGGTATTCCGCTTCGTAGTTTTCTGTATCTAGGTGTCGCATGTGGAAGTTCAGGGTATCCAGGTATTCCTCTTCGTAGTTTTCTGTATCTAGGTGTCGAATGTGGAAGTCCAGGGTGTCCAGGCATTCCACTCCGTAGTTTCCTGTGTCCAGGTGTCGGATGTGGAAGTTCAGGGTTTCCAGGTATTCCGCTTCGTAGTTTTCTGTATCTAGATGCCGGATGTGGAAGTTCAGGGTATCCAGGTATTCCGCTTCGTAGTTTTCTGTATCTAGGTGTCGGACGTAGAAGGCCAGGGTGTCCAGGCATTCCGCTCCGTAGTTTTCTGTATCTAGATGGCGGATGTGGAAGTCCAGGGTGTCCAGGTATTCCGCTTCGTAGTTTTCTGTATCTAGGTGTCGGACGTAGAAGGCCAGGGTTTCCAGGCATTACGCTCCGTAGTTTCCTGTGTCCAGGTGTCGGATGTGGAAGTTCAGGGTATCCAGGTATTCCGCTTCGTAGTTTTCTGTATCTAGGTGTCGAATGTGGAAGTCCAGGGTGTCCAGGTATTCCGCTTCGTAGTTTTCTGTATCTAGATGGCGGACGTGGAAGTCCAGGGTGTCCAGGTATTCCGCTTCGTAGTTTTCTGTATCTAGGTGTCGGACGTAGAAGGCCAGGGTGTCCAGGTATTCCGCTTCGTAGTTTTCTGTATCTAGGTGTCGGGCGTAGAAGGCCAGGGTGTCCAGGCATTACGCTCCGTAGTTTCCTGTATCCAGGTGTCGGATGTGGAAGTCTAGGGTTTCCAGGTATTCCGCTTCGTAGTTTTCTGTATCTAGGTGTCGGATGTGGAAGTTCAGGGTGTCCAGGTGTTCCGCTTCGTAGTTTTCTGTATCTAGGTGTCGGACGTAGAAGGCCAGGGTGTCCAGACATTCCGCTCCGTAGTTTCCTGTGTCCAGGTGTCGGGCGTAGAAGGCCAGGGTTTCCAGGCATTACGCTCCGTAGTTTCCTGTGTCCAGGTGTCGGATGTGGAAGTCTAGGGTTTCCAGGTGTTCCGCTTCGTAGTTTTCTGTATCTAGGTGTCGGATGTGGAAGTCCAGGGTGTCCAGGTATTCCGCTTCGTAGTTTTCTGTATCTAGGTGACGAATGTGGAAGTCCAGGGTGTCCAGGTATTCCGCTTCGTAGTTTTCTGTATCTAGGTGCCGGATGTGGATGTCCGGGGTGTCCAGGTATTCCGCTTCGTAGTTTTCTGTATCTAGATGGCGGACGTGGAAGTCCAGGGTGTCCAGGTATTCCGCTTCGTAGTTTTCTGTATCTAGATGGCGGACGTGGAAGTCCAGGGTGTCCAGGTATTCCGCTTCGTAGTTTTCTGTATCTAGGTGTCGGCCGTAGAAAGCCAGGGTGTCCAGGCATTCCGCTCCGTAGTTTCCTGTGTCCAGGTGCCGGATGTGGAAGTTCAGCGTATCCAGGTATTCCGCTTCGTAGTTTTCTGTATCTAGGTGTCGGATGTGGAAGTCCAGGGTGTCCAGGTATTCCGCTACGTAGTTTTCTGTATCTAGATGGCGGACGTGGAAGTCCAGGGTGTCCAGGTATTCCGCTTCGTAGTTTTCTGTATCTAGGTGTCGGACGTAGAAGGCCAGGGTTTCCAGGCATTACGCTCCGTAGTTTCCTGTGTCCAGGTGTCGGATGTGGAAGTCTAGGGTTTCCAGGTGTTCCGCTTCGTAGTTTCCTGTATCTAGGTGTCGGATGTGGAAGTTCAGGGTGTCCAGGTGTTCCGCTTCGTAGTTTTCTGTATCTAGGTGTCGGACGTGGAAGTCCAGGGTGTCCAGGTATTCCGCTTCGTAGTTTTCTGTATCTAGGTGTCGGACGCAGAAGGTCAGGGTGTCCAGGCATTACGCTCCGTAGTTTCCTGTATCTAGGTGTCGGGCGTAGAAGGCCAGGGTGTCCAGACATTCCGCTCCGTAGTATCCTGTGTCCAGGTGTCGGATGTGGAAGTTCAGGGTATCCAGGTATTCCGCTTCGTAGTTTTCTGTATCTAGATGGCGGACGTGGAAGTCCAGGGTGTCCAGGTATTCCGCTTCGTAGTTTTCTGTATCTAGGTGTCGGGCGTAGAAGGCCAGGGTGTCCAGACATTCCGCTCCGTAGTTTCCTGTGTCCAGGTGTCGGATGTGGAAGTTCAGGGTATCCAGGTATTCCGCTTCGTAGTTTTCTGTGTCTAGGTGTCGGATGTGGAAGTCCAGGGTTTCCAGGTATTCCGCTTCGTAGTTTTCTGTATCTAGGTGTCGGGCGTAGAAGGCCAGGGTGTCCAGGCATTACGCTCCGTAGTTTCCTGTATCCAGGTGTCGGATGTGGAAGTCTAGGGTTTCCAGGTATTCCGCTTCGTAGTTTTCTGTATCTAGGTGTCGGATGTGGAAGTTCAGGGTGTCCAGGTGTTCCGCTTCGTAGTTTTCTGTATCTAGGTGTCGGACGTAGAAGGCCAGGGTGTCCAGACATTCCGCTCCGTAGTTTCCTGTGTCCAGGTGTCGGATGTGGAAGTTCAGGGTATCCAGGTATTCCGCTTCGTAGTTTTCTGTATCTAGGTGTCGGATGTGGAAGTCCAGGGTGTCCAGGTATTCCGCTTCGTAGTTTTCTGTATCTAGGTGTCGAATGTGGAAGTCCAGGGTGTCCAGGTATTCCGCTTCGTAGTTTTCTGTATCTAGGTGCCGGATGTGGATGTCCATCGTGTCCAGGTATTCCGCTTCGTAGTTTTCTGTATCTGGATGGCGGACGTGGAAGTCCAGGGTGTCCAGGTATTCCGCTTCGTAGTTTTCTGTATCTAGGTGTCGGACGTAGAAGGCCAGGGTGTCCAGGCATTACGCTCCGTAGTTTCCTGTATCTAGGTGTCGAATGTGGAAGTCCAGGGTGTCCAGGTATTCCGCTTCGTAGTTTTCTGTATCTAGATGGCGGACGTGGAAGTCGAGGGTGTCCAGGTATTCCGCTTCGTAGTTTTCTGTATCTAGGTGTCGGATGTGGAAGTTCAGGGTATCCAGGTATTCCTCTTCGTAGTTTTCTGTATCTAGGTGTCGAATGTGGAAGTCCAGGGTGTCCAGGCATTCCGCTCCGTAGTTTCCTGTGTCCAGGTGTCGGATGTGGAAGTTCAGGGTTTCCAGGTATTCCGCTTCGTAGTTTTCTGTATCTAGATGCCAGATGTGGAAGTTCAGGGTATCCAGGTATTCCGCTTCGTAGTTTTCTGTATCTAGGTGTCGGACGTAGAAGGCCAGGGTGTCCAGGCATTACGCTCCGTAGTTTCCTGTGTCCAGGTGTCGGATGTGGAAGTCTAGGGTTTCCAGGTATTCCGCTTCGTATTTTTCTGTATCTAGATGTCGGATGTGGAAGTTCAGGGTGTCCAGGTGTTCCGCTTCGTAGTTTTCTGTATCTAGATGGCGGATGTGGAAGTCCAGGGTGTCCAGGTATTCCGCTTCGTAGTTTTCTGTATCTAGGTGTCGGACGTAGAAGGCCAGGGTTTCCAGGCATTACGCTCCGTAGTTTCCTGTGTCCAGGTGTCGGATGTGGAAGTTCAGGGTATCCAGGTATTCCGCTTCGTAGTTTTCTGTATCTAGGTGTCGAATGTGGAAGTCCAGGGTGTCCAGGTATTCCGCTTCGTAGTTTTCTGTATCTAGATGGCGGACGTGGAAGTCCAGGGTGTCCAGGTATTCCGCTTCGTAGTTTTCTGTATCTAGGTGTCGGACGTAGAAGGCCAGGGTGTCCAGGTATTCCGCTTCGTAGTTTTCTGTATCTAGGTGTCGGGCGTAGAAGGCCAGGGTGTCCAGGCATTACGCTCCGTAGTTTCCTGTATCCAGGTGTCGGATGTGGAAGTCTAGGGTTTCCAGGTATTCCGCTTCGTAGTTTTCTGTATCTAGGTGTCGGATGTGGAAGTTCAGGGTGTCCAGGTGTTCCGCTTCGTAGTTTTCTGTATCTAGGTGTCGGACGTAGAAGGCCAGGGTGTCCAGACATTCCGCTCCGTAGTTTCCTGTGTCCAGGTGTCGGGCGTAGAAGGCCAGGGTTTCCAGGCATTACGCTCCGTAGTTTCCTGTGTCCAGGTGTCGGATGTGGAAGTCTAGGGTTTCCAGGTGTTCCGCTTCGTAGTTTTCTGTATCTAGGTGTCGGATGTGGAAGTCCAGGGTGTCCAGGTATTCCGCTTCGTAGTTTTCTGTATCTAGGTGACGAATGTGGAAGTCCAGGGTGTCCAGGTATTCCGCTTCGTAGTTTTCTGTATCTAGGTGCCGGATGTGGATGTCCGGGGTGTCCAGGTATTCCGCTTCGTAGTTTTCTGTATCTAGATGGCGGACGTGGAAGTCCAGGGTGTCCAGGTATTCCGCTTCGTAGTTTTCTGTATCTAGATGGCGGACGTGGAAGTCCAGGGTGTCCAGGTATTCCGCTTCGTAGTTTTCTGTATCTAGGTGTCGGCCGTAGAAAGCCAGGGTGTCCAGGCATTCCGCTCCGTAGTTTCCTGTGTCCAGGTGCCGGATGTGGAAGTTCAGCGTATCCAGGTATTCCGCTTCGTAGTTTTCTGTATCTAGGTGTCGGATGTGGAAGTCCAGGGTGTCCAGGTATTCCGCTACGTAGTTTTCTGTATCTAGATGGCGGACGTGGAAGTCCAGGGTGTCCAGGTATTCCGCTTCGTAGTTTTCTGTATCTAGGTGTCGGACGTAGAAGGCCAGGGTTTCCAGGCATTACGCTCCGTAGTTTCCTGTGTCCAGGTGTCGGATGTGGAAGTCTAGGGTTTCCAGGTGTTCCGCTTCGTAGTTTCCTGTATCTAGGTGTCGGATGTGGAAGTTCAGGGTGTCCAGGTGTTCCGCTTCGTAGTTTTCTGTATCTAGGTGTCGGACGTGGAAGTCCAGGGTGTCCAGGTATTCCGCTTCGTAGTTTTCTGTATCTAGGTGTCGGACGCAGAAGGTCAGGGTGTCCAGGCATTACGCTCCGTAGTTTCCTGTATCTAGGTGTCGGGCGTAGAAGGCCAGGGTGTCCAGACATTCCGCTCCGTAGTATCCTGTGTCCAGGTGTCGGATGTGGAAGTTCAGGGTATCCAGGTATTCCGCTTCGTAGTTTTCTGTATCTAGATGGCGGACGTGGAAGTCCAGGGTGTCCAGGTATTCCGCTTCGTAGTTTTCTGTATCTAGGTGTCGGGCGTAGAAGGCCAGGGTGTCCAGACATTCCGCTCCGTAGTTTCCTGTGTCCAGGTGTCGGATGTGGAAGTTCAGGGTATCCAGGTATTCCGCTTCGTAGTTTTCTGTATCTAGGTGTCGGATGTGGAAGTCCAGGGTTTCCAGGTATTCCGCTTCGTAGTTTTCTGTATCTAGGTGTCGGGCGTAGAAGGCCAGGGTGTCCAGGCATTACGCTCCGTAGTTTCCTGTATCCAGGTGTCGGATGTGGAAGTCTAGGGTTTCCAGGTATTCCGCTTCGTAGTTTTCTGTATCTAGGTGTCGGATGTGGAAGTTCAGGTTGTCCAGGTGTTCCGCTTCGTAGTTTTCTGTATCTAGGTGTCGGACGTAGAAGGCCAGGGTGTCCAGACATTCCGCTCCGTAGTTTCCTGTGTCCAGGTGTCGGATGTGGAAGTTCAGGGTATCCAGGTATTCCGCTTCGTAGTTTTCTGTATCTAGGTGTCGGATGTGGAAGTCCAGGGTGTCCAGGTATTCCGCTTCGTAGTTTTCTGTATCTAGGTGTCGAATGTGGAAGTCCAGGGTGTCCAGGTATTCCGCTTCGTAGTTTTCTGTATCTAGGTGCCGGATGTGGATGTCCATCGTGTCCAGGTATTCCGCTTCGTAGTTTTCTGTATCTGGATGGCGGACGTGGAAGTCCAGGGTGTCCAGGTATTCCGCTTCGTAGTTTTCTGTATCTAGGTGTCGGACGTAGAAGGCCAGGGTGTCCAGGCATTCCGCTTCGTAGTTTCCTGTGTCCAGGTGTCGGATGTGGAAGTTCAGGGTTTCCAGGTATTCCGCTTCGTAGTTTTCTGTATCTAGATGGCGGACGTGGAAGTCCAGGGTGTCCAGGTATTCCGCTTCGTAGTTTGCTGTATCTAGGTGTCGGCCGTAGAAGGCCAGGGTGTCCAGGCATTCCGCTCCGTAGTTTCCTGTGTCCAGGTGCCGGATGTGGAAGTTCAGCGTATCCAGGTATTCCGCTTCGTAGTTTTCTGTATCTAGGTGTCGGATGTGGAAGTCCAGGGTGTCCAGGTATTCCGCTACGTAGTTTTCTGTATCTAGATGGCGGACGTGGAAGTCCAGGGTGTCCAGGTATTCCGCTTCGTAGTTTTCTGTATCTAGGTGTCGGACGTAGAAGGCCAGGGTTTCCAGGCATTACGCTCCGTAGTTTCCTGTGTCCAGGTGTCGGATGTGGAAGTCTAGGGTTTCCAGGTATTCCGCTTCGTAGTTTCCTGTATCTAGGTGTCGGATGTGGAAGTTCAGGGTGTCCAGGTGTTCCGCTTCGTAGTTTTCTGTATCTAGGTGTCGGACGTGGAAGTCCAGGGTGTCCAGGTATTCCGCTTCGTAGTTTTCTGTATCTAGGTGTCGGACGCAGAAGGTCAGGGTGTCCAGGCATTACGCTCCGTAGTTTCCTGTATCTAGGTGTCGGGCGTAGAAGGCCAGGGTGTCCAGACATTCCGCTCCGTAGTTTCCTGTGTCCAGGTGTCGGATGTGGAAGTTCAGGGTATCCAGGTATTCCGCTTCGTAGTTTTCTGTATCTAGATGGCGGACGTGGAAGTCCAGGGTGTCCAGGTATTCCGCTTCGTAGTTTTCTGTATCTAGGTGTCGGACGCAGAAGGTCAGGGTGTCCAGGCATTACGCTCCGTAGTTTCCTGTATCTAGGTGTCGGGCGTAGAAGGCCAGGGTGTCCAGGCATTACGCTCCGTAGTTTCCTGTATCCAGGTGTCGGATGTGGAAGTCTAGGGTTTCCAGGTATTCCGCTTCGTAGTTTTCTGTATCTAGGTGTCGGATGTGGAAGTTCAGGGTGTCCAGGTGTTCCGCTTCGTAGTTTTCTGTATCTAGGTGTCGGACGTAGAAGGCCAGGGTGTCCAGACATTCCGCTCCGTAGTTTCCTGTGTCCAGGTGTCGGATGTGGAAGTTCAGGGTATCCAGGTATTTCGCTTCGTAGTTTTCTGTATCTAGGTGTCGGATGTGGAAGTCCAGGGTGTCCAGGTATTCCGCTTCGTAGTTTTCTGTATCTAGGTGTCGAATGTGGAAGTCCAGGGTGTCCAGGTATTCCGCTTCGTAGTTTTCTGTATCTAGTTGCCGGATGTGGAAGTCCAGCGTATCCAGGTATTCCGCTTCGTAGTTTTCTGTATCTAGGTGTCGGATGTGGAAGTCCAGGGTGTCCAGGTATTCCGCTACGTAGTTTTCTGTATCTAGATGGCGGACGTGGAAGTCCAGGGTGTCCAGGTATTCCGCTTCGTAGTTTTCTGTATCTAGGTGTCGGATGTGGAAGTCCAGGGTGTCCAGGTATTCCGCTACGTAGTTTTCTGTATCTAGATGGCGGACGTGGAAGTCCAGGGTGTCCAGGTATTCCGCTTCGTAGTTTTCTGTATCTAGGTGTCGGACGTAGAAGGCCAGGGTTTCCAGGCATTACGCTCCGTAGTTTCCTGTGTCCAGGTGTCGGATGTGGAAGTCTAGGGTTTCCAGGTATTCCGCTTCGTAGTTTCCTGTATCTAGGTGTCGGATGTGGAAGTTCAGGGTGTCCAGGTGTTCCGCTTCGTAGTTTTCTGTATCTAGGTGTCGGACGTGGAAGTCCAGGGTGTCCAGGTATTCCGCTTCGTAGTTTTCTGTATCTAGGTGTCGGACGCAGAAGGTCAGGGTGTCCAGGCATTACGCTCCGTAGTTTCCTGTATCTAGGTGTCGGGCGTAGAAGGCCAGGGTGTCCAGACATTCCGCTCCGTAGTTTCCTGTGTCCAGGTGTCGGATGTGGAAGTTCAGGGTATCCAGGTATTCCGCTTCGTAGGTTTCTGTATCTAGATGGCGGACGTGGAAGTCCAGGGTGTCCAGGTATTCCGCTTCGTAGTTTTCTGTATCTAGGTGTCGGACGCAGAAGGTCAGGGTGTCCAGGCATTACGCTCCGTAGTTTCCTGTATCTAGGTGTCGGGCGTAGAAGGCCAGGGTGTCCAGGCATTACGCTCCGTAGTTTCCTGTATCCAGGTGTCGGATGTGGAAGTCTAGGGTTTCCAGGTATTCCGCTTCGTAGTTTTCTGTATCTAGGTGTCGGATGTGGAAGTTCAGGGTGTCCAGGTGTTCCGCTTCGTAGTTTTCTGTATGTAGGTGTCGGACGTAGAAGGCCAGGGTGTCCAGACATTCCGCTCCGTAGTTTCCTGTGTCCAGGTGTCGGATGTGGAAGTACAGGGTATCCAGGTATTACGCTTCGTAGTTTTCTGTATCTAGGTGTCGGATGTGGAAGTCCAGGGTGTCCAGGTATTCCGCTTCGTAGTTTTCTGTATCTAGGTGTCGAATGTGGAAGTCCAGGGTGTCCAGGTATTCCGCTTCGTAGTTTTCTGTATCTAGTTGCCGGATGTGGAAGTCCAGCGTATCCAGGTATTCCGCTTCGTAGTTTTCTGTATCTAGGTGTCGGATGTGGAAGTCCAGGGTGTCCAGGTATTCCGCTACGTAGTTTTCTGTATCTAGATGGCGGACGTGGAAGTCCAGGGTGTCCAGGTATTCCGCTTCGTAGTTTTCTGTATCTAGGTGTCGGACGTAGAAGGCCAGGGTTTCCAGGCATTACGCTCCGTAGTTTCCTGTGTCCAGGTGTCGGATGTGGAAGTCTAGGGTTTCCAGGTATTCCGCTTCGTAGTTTCCTGTATCTAGGTGTCGGATGTGGAAGTTCAGGGTGTCCAGGTGTTCCGCTTCGTAGTTTTCTGTATCTAGGTGTCGGACGTGGAAGTCCAGGGTGTCCAGGTATTCCGCTTCGTAGTTTTCTGTATCTAGGTGTCGGACGCAGAAGGTCAGGGTGTCCAGGCATTACGCTCCGTAGTTTCCTGTATCTAGGTGTCGGGCGTAGAAGGCCAGGGTGTCCAGACATTCCGCTCCGTAGTTTCCTGTGTCCAGGTGTCGGATGTGGAAGTTCAGGGTATCCAGGTATTCCGCTTCGTAGTTTTCTGTATCTAGATGGCGGATGTGGAAGTCCAGGGTGTCCAGGTATTCCGCTTCGTAGTTTTCTGTATCTAGGTGTCGGACGCAGAAGGTCAGGGTGTCCAGGCATTACGCTCCGTAGTTTTCTGTATCTAGGTGTCGGACGCAGAAGGTCAGGGTGTCCAGGCATTACGCTCCGTAGTTTCCTGTATCCAGGTGTCGGATGTGGAAGTCTAGGGTTTCCAGGTATTCCGCTTCGTAGTTTTCTGTATCTAGGTGTCGGATGTGGAAGTTCAGGGTGTCCAGGTGTTCCGCTTCGTAGTTTTCTGTATCTAGGTGTCGGACGTAGAAGGCCAGGGTGTCCAGACATTCCGCTCCGTAGTTTCCTGTGTCCAGGTGTCGGATGTGGAAGTTCAGGGTATCCAGGTATTCCGCTTCGTAGTTTTCTGTATCTAGGTGTCGGATGTGGAAGTCCAGGGTGTCCAGGTATTCCGCTTCGTAGTTTTCTGTATCTAGGTGTCGAATGTGGAAGTCCAGGGTGTCCAGGTATTCCGCTTCGTAGTTTTCTGTATCTAGGTGCCGGATGTGGAAGTCCAGGGTGTCCAGGTATTCCGCTTCGTAGTTTTCTGTATCTAGATGGCGGACGTGTAAGTCCAGGGTGTCCAGGTATTCCGCTTCGTAGTTTTCTGTATCTAGGTGTCGGACGTAGAAGGCCAGGGTGTCCAGGCATTCCGCTTCGTAGTTTCCTGTGTCCAGGTGTCGGATGTGGAAGTTCAGGGTTTCCAGGTATTCCGCTTCGTAGTTTTCTGTATCTAGATGGCGGACGTGGAAGTCCAGGGTGTCCAGGTATTCCGCTTCGTAGTTTTCTGTATCTAGGTGTCGGCCGTAGAAGGCCAGGGTGTCCAGGTATTCCCCTTCGTAGTTTTCTGTATCTAGATGGCGGACGTGGAAGTCCAGGGTGTCCAGGTATTCCGCTTCGTAGTTTTCTGTATCTAGGTGTCGGACGTAGAAGGCCAGGGTGTCCAGGCATTCCTCTCCGTAGTTTCCTGTGTCCAGGTGTCGGATTTGGAAGTTCAGGGTTTCCAGGTATTCCTCTTCGTAGTTTTCTGTATCTAGGTGTCGGATGTGGAAGTTCAATGTGTCCAGGTATTCCGCTTCGTAGTTTTCTGTATCTAGATGGCGGACGTGGAAGTCCAGGGTGTCCAGGTATTACGCTCCGTAGTTTCCTGTATCTAGGTGTCGAATGTGGAAGTCCAGGGTGTCCAGGTATTCCGCTTCGTAGTTTTCTGTATCTAGGTGCCGGATGTGGAAGTCCAGGGTGTCCAGGTATTCCGCTACGTAGTTTTCTGTATCTAGGTGTCGGACGTAGAAGGCCAGGGTGCCCAGGCATTCCGCTCCGTAGTTTCCTGTGTCCAGGTGTCGGATGTGGAAGTTCAGGGTTTCCAGGTATTCCGCTTCGTAGTTTTCTGTATCTAGGTGCCGGATGTGGAAGTTCAGGGTATCCAGGAATTCCTCTTCGTAGTTTTCTGTATCTAGGTGTCGAATGTGGAAGTCCAGGGTGTCCAGGTATTCTGCTTCGTAGTTTTCTGTATCTAGATGGCGGACGTGGAAGTCCAGGGTGTCCAGGTATTCCGCTTCGTAGTTTTCTGTATCTAGGTGTCGGAAGTAGAAGGCCAGGGTGTCCAGGCATTACGTTCCGTAGTTTCCTGTGTCCAGGTGTCGGATGTGGAAGTCTAGGGTTTCCAGGTATTCCGCTTCGTAGTTTTCTGTATCTAGGTGTCGGACGTAGAAGGCCAGGGTGTCCAGGCATTCCTCTCCGTAGTTTCCTGTGTCCAGGTGTCGGATTTGGAAGTTCAGGGTTTCCAGGTATTCCGCTTCGTAGTTTTCTGTATCTAGGTGTCGGATGTGGAAGTTCAATGTGTCCAGGTATTCCGCTTCGTAGTTTTCTGTATCTAGGTGCCGGATGTGGAAGTCCAGGGTGTCCAGGTATTCCGCTTCGTAGTTTTCTGTATCTAGGTGTCGAATGTGGAAGTCCAGGGTGTCCAGGAATTCCGCTTCGTAGTTTTCTGTATCTAGGTGCCGGATATGGAAGTCCAGGGTGTCCAGGTATTCCGCTTCGTAGTTTTCTGTATCTAGATGGCGGACGTGGAAGTCCAGGGTGTCCAGGTATTCCGCTTCGTAGTTTTCTGTATCTAGGTGTCGGACGTAGAAGGCCAGGGTGTCCAGACATTCCGCTCTGTAGTTTCCTGTGTCCAGGTGCCGGATGTGGAAGTTCAGGGTGTCCAGGTATTCCGCTTCGTAGTTTTCTGTATCTAGGTGTCGGACGTAGAAGGCCAGGGTGTCCAGGTATTCCGCTTCGTAGTTTTCTGTATCTAGATGGCGAACGTGGAAGTCCAGGGTGTCCAGGTATTCCGCTTCGTAGTTTTCTGTATCTAGGTGTCGGACGTAGAAGGCCAGGGTGTCCAGGCATTCCGCTCCGTAGTTTCCTGTGTCCAGGTGTCGGATGTGGAAGTTCAGGGTATCCAGGTATTCCGCTTCGTAGTTTTCTGTATCTAGGTGTCGAATGTGGAAGTCCAGGGTGTCCAGGTATTCCGCTTAGTAGTTTTCTGTATCTAGATGGCGGACGTGGAAGTCCAGGGTGTCCAGGTAATCCGCTTCGTAGTTTTCTGTATCTAGGTGTCGGACGTAGAAGGCCAGGGTGTCCAGGTATTCCGCTTCGTAGTTTTCTGTATCTAGATGGCGGACGTGGAAGTCCAGGGTGTCCAGGTATTCCGCTTCGTAGTTTTCTGTATCTAGGTGTCGGACGTAGAAGGCCAGGGTGTCCAGGCATTCCTCTCCGTAGTTTTCTGTATCTAGATGGCGGACGTCGAAGTCCAGGGTGTCCAGGTATTCCGCTTCGTAGTTTTCTCTATTTAGGTGTCGGACGTAGAAGGCCAGGGTGTCCAGGCATTACGCTCCGTAGTTTCCTGTGTCCAGGTGTCGGATGTGGAAGTCTAGGGTTTCCAGGTATTCCGCTTCGTAGTTTTCTGTATCTAGGTGTCGGATGTGGAAGTTCAGCGTGTCCAGGTGTTCCGCTTCGTAGTTTTCTGTATCTAGGTGTCGGACGTAGAAGGCCAGGGTGTCCAGGCATTCCGCTCCGTAGTTTCCTGTGTCCAGGTGTCGGATGTGGAAGTTCAGGGTTTCCAGGTATTCCGCTTCGTAGTATTCTGTATCTAGGTGCCGGATGTGGAAGTTCAGGGTGTCCAGGTATTCCGCTTCGTAGTTTTCTGTATCTAGGTGTCGGACGTAGAAGGCCAGGGTGTCCAGGCATTCCTCTCCGTAGTTTCCTGTGTCCAGGTGTCGGATGTGGAAGTCTAGGGTTTCCAGGTATTCCGCTTCGTAGTTTTCTGTATCTAGATGGCGGACGTGGAAGTCCAGGGTGTCCAGGTATTCCGCTTCGTAGTTTTCTGTATCTAGGTGTCGGACGTAGAAGGCCAGGGTGTCCAGGCATTCCGCTCCGTAGTTTCCTGTGTCCAGGTGTCGGATGTGGAAGTTCAGGGTTTCCAGGTATTCCGCTTCGTAGTTTTCTGTATCTAGATGGCGGACGTGGAAGTCCAGGGTGTCCAGGTATTACGCTCCGTAGTTTCCTGTATCTAGATGGCGGACGTGGAAGTCCAGGGTGTCCAGGTATTCCGCTTCGTAGTTTTCTGTATCTAGGTGTCGGACGTAGAAGGCCAGGGTGTCCAGGCATTCCGCTCCGTAGTTTCCTGTGTCCAGGTGTCGGATGTGGAAGTTCATGTTTTCCAGGTATTCCGCTTCGTAGTTTTCTGTATCTAGGTGTCGGATGTGGAAGTTCAGTGTGTCTAGGTATTCCGCTTCGTAGTTTTCTGTATCTAGGTGCCGGATGTGGAAGTTCAGGGTATCCAGGTATTCCTCTTCGTAGTTTTCTGTATCTAGGTGTCGAATTTGGAAGTCCAGGGTGTCCAGGTATTCCGCTTTGTAGTTTTCTGTATCTAGATGGCGGACGTGGAAGTCGAGGGTGTCCAGGTATTCCGCTTCGTAGTTTTCTGTATCTAGTGCGACGTTATTCCCCAAAACAAAATCTCAATTCGAAATCCGACAGACGACAACCGGTATTCAGGAAATAGGGAACCGTACACAAAACGCCGTATGATCCTCTCTCTATAAATTCCGATATTCAAAAGACCCGATACGCGATAGGCTAGATAGAGTTGGGCGCCAGGTGATCTCCGGGGAGAACACCGCGAGTGCAGGGCACTCGAGATCGTAGAAATCTTCGGAAGACGCGGAAAAACTCGGAACAATGAAAGGGAACAGGAAACCGGGAAGGCGACACCGCCAAGGGAAGAGGAGTGAAACGATAGGAACGGCGACTCCGCCAAGATAGAAAGGGAACTACGAATAAACGGCGACTCCGCCAAGATAGAAGAAAGAAAACTCGATAAACGGCGACACCGCCAAAATAGAAAGAGAAAGAAAGGTAAACGGCGACTCCGCCAAGAAAGAAAGAGAGAGATCGATAAACGGCGACACCGCCAAGATAGAAAGAAGAAAGATCGAGAAACGGCGACTCCGCCAAGATAGAAAAGAGAAAGATCGATAAACGGCGACACCGCCAAAATAGAAAGAGAAATATAAGTAAACGGCGACTCCGCCAATAACGTGAAGTGACAGATTCACAAACGGCGACACCGCCAAATAGGGAAAACGAACGAGACACGAAAACGGCGACACCGCCAAGATACGAGAGGGAAGCGCGAAGAAAAATAGGAACAGACGCGAGAGAGAGAGAATCAAGCGGTCGACGAGAACTCCAAAAATATACCCGGTTCGGAGGCTAGCTCACCTGGGAGAGCGTCGTGGCGTTCAAGAGGCTAGACGAGAGAAGGAATAGGCATGCAATAAGAGAAAAGGTAAAAGAAAGAGATTAGAGAAAAATCAGTAAGGTTTAACGAACCGAAGCTATATTAAATCAAAGCAAGGAAGCGGCATGCAAGCCATACAACAAGCTACAGCGTGCGACAAGCAGAAAGCAAAAGTAAGTTTTCAGTTAGAAATACTAAGGTGCGAAAGCGAAATTTGATAGTCAAAATCCTTAAAATACTAATACAAAGCCATAGATTCTTGAGGGTTTCTATATAAACTAAACTTCTTAAAACGAAACGCGGAATTAGCGAGGGACTACGGCCCTTTGGCGATACGACACGGCAGCGGGACGAATCCGCGCCGACGCAAAAGATATTACCGACAATGTTTCAATAAATCCGCGATTACGAAATACACGTAAGAATAAAAGTTTAACGTCGTATCGGTACGAAAACGCAGAATAAATTCACTCGCGAAATTTCCCGACAATCGGAAAGAGTCAGATAAGAAGCGATATAATGGTAGCGAGAAACACAGGTATTAAACGCACGCAAATAAATTAACATAAATAATACACGCACTATACAATAGTTAGAAGAAATGGCAAGCTCTCCGAAAATTATCACCAGAATATTATAATCGGCAAAACTAAATTAAGAGTAGGTACGCCACTGATAGTCAGAGTGTCCTTTAGTCGCGCATTAGGCGAGTGCGCGCAAAAAAAAAAAGGTGACTCGACGCTCGAACAACAGCGTAAGGTATCGGAAAAATATTACAATAAGAAGTTAACTACGAGTTTCTGCAAAATTGAAATATAAGTTAAATCGAGAGGAGGAAGCCATTCCTTGTAACGACAGCGAAAAATATAGAAATAATACACAGCAGATAAAAGAATTATTTAGCGTCCAAAATTCAATATAATAAAGCAACAAATAACGCCGGAAAAGATAGAAAAGTCCAACAGATATTTAATCAAAAGAACTAAGTAGACTCTACGGGAAACGGCCAAGCCGGGGACGCCGGGGCCCGAAGTGTTTCCGCGTGGTCGAGAAGATAATCGGTAACTTATAAAATATTCGACAATTCCAAAGCACTGAAGTACGCGAAAACGAAATTAATTACAATAGATTCGATATGAAAGATATTCTACGATAATAAACGAAAAAGCTAACTAAGATAACGGTATCCGGCACTATCGTCCTTTTACTTAGAGGGACTGGAACGACATTCAGTCCCGGTAAGCCAGAAAATGTGCCGTCGAGACAAAAGGCCTAGACGGTATTACTTCAATTAAATGCACAAAAATCTCCAAAATAACGGTAACGAAAGGAACTCACCAAATATATTAAATACGAAATTCCGAAAAGAAGGCGAGTCGGCAAGATAATATTTGTCCTTCTCTACTTCCTTCCTTCAATATAAGCGTCAAGATAAATCGAGTATCGGTCAGTTCGCAATCGGCTTCCTTTGTTCACTTGGATTACTTTTGAAAATTAACCACAGGCTAAGACGCTCCAAACGTAAGTGAACGAGCCGGAATTCGTCGCTAGAGGAAGAGCCCTAGGGGCCCCCCTCCTAAATTAATAATTCCTTATTCGCACGGTAGAGCGATAACACACTATAATCATACTAAATAGGTAATCTAACGCTTGACGGTAGCTAGAGACGAAGCATTAGGCGGCTTGAGTCCGAAGATAGGCGGAGAGGGCCGAGCTGAGCGCAGGAATCCTTGGTGCGGCCGATCGTGAGTCCTCGGTGCGAGCAGCAGGAGCCGGCGAAGAGTATGCCCTGGTTTCTTCTCCGGGGGCCACTGATAACGGGAACGCTAGGGAACGTTCGGCGACTGGCGGCACGATAGGGGACCATCCTTTCCTCCTATCGGCGGCACGAGTGGCGAAGGCCCTTTTTGCGGTCCGTATGGGCGGCCGGCAGAAGTAGTAGAGGGATCCCATCCCGGGTATCCCGGGCTCCACGGAAGTCCTCCGGAGCGAACAGCAGTTTGGTCCAGCCTCTGTCGAGCGCTCGTCCGGTAGCTCAGGAACTCTCGTTGGCGGTCAGCTTCGTGCTCGTAGTGTAGACGTAGATTTGCCCAGGACGGTAAAGAAGGTAGGCGAGTGCGAATAGGAAAGCTCGAAAATAAAAATAAAAACAAAAAAAAAGCAGAAAAGCGAAACAGAGATAAGCAGAAAGGACGATAGACGGAAACAGAGTGCCTCAACGGTAAGCGCGACAAGCAAAGCTGTCTTTGGAATGTCGGGTGACCGACGTTTGGAGGATCGTTGCAGGTGGATGGTGTCTTTTCCCTACTCCTAGCAAACTTTGTGACTGAATTTCCGAAATTCACGTCACACTAGTTGTCGGATGTGGAAGTTCAGGGTATCCAGGTATTCCGCTTCGTTGTTTTCTGTATCTAGGTGTCGGACGTAGAAGGCCAGGGTGTCCAGGCATTACGCTCCGTAGTTTCCTGTGTCCAGGTGTCGGATGTGGAAGTCTAGGGTTTCCAGGTATTCCGCTTCGTAGTTTTCTGTATCTAGGTGTCGGATGTGGAAGTTCAGGGTGTCCAGGTGTTCCGCTTCGTAGTTTTCTGTATCTAGGTGTCGGACGTAGAAGGCCAGGATGTCCAGGCATTCCGCTCCGTAGTTTCCTGTGTCCAGGTGTCGGATGTGGAAGTTCAGGGTATCCAGGTATTCCGCTTCGTAGTTTTCTGTATCTAGGTGTCGGATGTGGAAGTTCAGGATGTCCAGGTGTTCCGCATCGTAGTTTTCTGTATCTAGATGGCGGACGTGGAAGTCCAGGGTGTCCAGGTATTCCGCTTCGTAGTTTTCTGTATCTAGGTCTCGGACGTAGAATGCCAGGGTGTCCAGGCATTACGCTCCGTAGTTCCCTGTGTCCAGGTGTCGGATGTGGAAGTCTAGGGTTTCCAGGTATTCCACTTCGTAGTTTTCTGTATCTAGGTGTCGGACGTAGAAGGCCAGGGTGTCCAGGCATTCCGCTCCGTAGTTTCATGTGTCCAGGTGTCGGATGTGGAAGTTCAGGGTTTCCAGGTATTCCGCTTCGTAGTTTTCTGTATCTAGATGGCGGACGTGGAAGTCCAGGGTGTCCAGGTATTACGCTCCGTAGTTTCCTGTATCTAGGTGTCGAATGTGGAAGTCCAGGGTGTCCAGGTATTCCCCTTCGTAGTTTTCTGTATCTAGATGGCGGACGTGGAAGTCCAGGGTGTCCAGGTATTCCGCTTTGTAGTTTTCTGTATCTAGGTGTCGGACGTGGAAGTCCAGGGTGTCCAGGTATTACGCTCCGTAGTTTCCTGTATCTAGGTGTCGAATGTGGAAGTCCAGGGTGTCCAGGTATTCCCCTTCGTAGTTTTCTGTATCTAGATGGCGGACGTGGAAGTCCAGGGTGTCCAGGCATTCCGCTCCGTAGTTTCATGTGTCCAGGTGTCGGATGTGGAAGTTCAGGGTTTCCAGGTATTCCGCTTCGTAGTTTTCTGTATCTAGATGGCGGACGTGGAAGTCCAGGGTGTCCAGGTATTACGCTCCGTAGTTTCCTGTATCTAGGTGTCGAATGTGGAAGTCCAGGGTGTCCAGGTATTCCCCTTCGTAGTTTTCTGTATCTAGATGGCGGACGTGGAAGTCCAGGGTGTCCAGGTATTCCGCTTTGTAGTTTTCTGTATCTAGGTGTCGGACGTAGAAGGCCAGGGTGTCCAGGCATTACGCTCCGTAGTTTCCTGTGTCCAGGTGTCGGAGGTGGAAGTCTAGGGTTTCCAGGTATTCCGCTTCGTAGTTTTCTGTATCTAGATGGCGGACGTGGAAGTCGAGGGTGTCCAGGTATTCCGCTTTGTAGTTTTCTGTATCTAGGTGTCGGACGTAGAAGGCCAGGGTGTCCAGGCATTACGCTCCGTAGTTTCCTGTGTCCAGGTGTCGGATGTGGAAGTCTAGGGTTTCCAGGTATTCCGCTTCGTAGTTTTCTGTATCTAGGTGTCGGATGTGGAAGTTCAGGGTGTCCAGGTGTTCCGCATCGTAGTTTTCTGTATCTAGATGGCGGACGTAGAATGCCAGGGTGTCCAGGCATTACGCTCCGTAGTTTCCTGTGTCCAGGTGTCGGATGTGGAAGTCTAGGGTTTCCAGGTATTCCACTTCGTAGTTTTCTGTATCTAGGTGTCGGACGTAGAAGGCCAGGGTGTCCAGGCATTCCGCTCCGTAGTTTCATGTGTCCAGGTGTCGGATGTGGAAGTTCAGGGTTTCCAGGTATTCCGCTTCGTAGTTTTCTGTATCTAGATGGCGGACGTGGAAGTCCAGGGTGTCCAGGTATTACGCTCCGTAGTTTCCTGTATCTAGGTGTCGTATGTGGAAGTCCAGGGTGTCCAGGTATTCCCCTTCGTAGTTTTCTGTATCTAGATGGCGGACGTGGAAGTCCAGGGTGTCCAGGTATTCCGCTTCGTAGTTTTCTGTATCTAGTTGTCGGACGTAGAACGCCAGGGTGTCCAGGCATTCCGCTCCGTAGTTTCCTGTGTCCAGGTGTCGGATGTGGAAGTTCAGGGTTTCCAGGTATTCCGCTTCGTAGTTTTCTGTATCTAGGTGTCGGATGTGGAAGTTCAGTGTATCTAGGTATTCCGCTTCGTAGTTTTCTGTATCTAGGTGCCGGATGTGGAAGTTCAGGGTATCCAGGTATTCCTCTTCGTAGTTTTCTGTATCTAGGTGTCGAATGTGGAAGTCCAGGGTGTCCAGGTATTCCGCTTCGTAGTTTTCTGTATCTAGGTGTCGGACGTAGAAGGCCAGGGTGTCCAGACATTCCGCTCCGTAGTTTCCTGTGTCCAGGTGTAGGATGTGGAAGTTCAGGGTATCCAGGTATTCCGCTTCGTAGTATTCTGTATCTAGGTGCCGGATGTTGAAGGTCAGGGTGTCCAGGAATTCCGCTTCGTAGTTTTCTGTATCTAGGTGTCGGACGTAGAAGGCCAGGGTGTCCAGGCATTCTGCTCCGTAGTTTCCTGTGTCCAGGTGTCGGATGTGGAAGTTCAGGGTATCCAGGTATTCCGCTTCGTAGTTTTCTGTATCTAGGTGTCGAATGTGGAAGTCCAGGGTGTCCAGGTATTCCGCTTCGTAGTTTTCTGTATCTAGATGGCGGACGTGGAAGTCCAGGGTGTCCAGGTATTCCGCTTCGTAGTTTTCTGTATCTAGGTGTCGGACGTAGAAGGCCAGGGTGTCCAGGCATTACGCTCCGTAGTTTCCTGTGTCCAGGTGTCGGATGTGGAAGTCTAGGGTTTCCAGGTATTCCGCTTCGTAGTTTTCTTTATCTAGGTGTCGGATGTGGAAGTTCAGGGTGTCCAGGTGTTCCGCTTCGTAGTTTTCTATATCTAGGTGCCGGATGTGGAAGGCCAGGGTGTCCAGGCATTCCTCTCCGTAGTTTCCTGTGTCCAGGTGTCGGATGTGGAAGTTCAGGGTTTCCAGGTATTCCGCTTCGTAGTTTTCTGTATCTACGTGTCGGACGTGGAGTCCAGGGTGTCCAGGTATTCCGCTTCGTAGTTTTCTGTATCTAGGTGTCGGACGTAGAAGGCCAGGGTGTCCAGGCATTACGCTCCGTAGTTTCCTGTGTCCAGGTGTCGGATGTAGAAGTCTAGGGTTTCCAGGTATTCCGCTTCGTAGTTTTCTGTATCTAGGTGTCGGATGTGGAAGTTCAGGGTGTGCAGGTGTTCCGCTTCGTAGTTTTCTGTATCTAGGTGCCGGATGTGGAAGGCCAGGGTGTCCAGGCATTCCTCTCCGTAGTTTCCTGTATCCAGGTGTCGGATGTGGAAGTTCAGGGTTTCCAGGTATTCCGCTTCGTAGTTTTCTGTATCTAGGTGTCGGATGTGGAAGTCCAGGGTGTCCAGGTATTCCGCTTCGTAGTTTTCTGTATCTAGGTGTCGGACGTAGAAGGCCAGGGTGTCCAGGCATTCCGCTCCGTAGTTTCCTGTGTCCAGGTGTCGGATGTGGAAGTTCAGGGTATCCAGGTATTCCGCTTCGTAGTTTTCTGTATCTAGGTGTCGAATGTGGAAGTCCAGGGTGTCCAGGTATTCCGCTTCGTAGTTTTCTGTATCTAGGTGTCGGGTGTGGAAGTCTAGGGTTTCCAGGTATTCCGCTTCGTAGTTTTCTGTATCTAGGTGTCGGATGTGGAAGTTCAGGGTGTCCAGGTGTTCCGCTTCGTAGTTTTCTGTATCTAGGTGTCGGACGTAGAAGGCCAGGGTGTCCAGACATTCCGCTCCGTAGTTTCCTGTGTCCAGGTGTCGGATGTGGAAGTTCAGGGTATCCAGGTATTCCGCTTCGTAGTTTTCTGTATCTAGGTGTCGAATGTGGAAGTCCAGGGTGTCCAGGTATTCCGCTTCGTAGTTTTCTGTATCTAGATGGCGGACGTGGAAGTCCAGGGTGTCCAGGTATTCCGCTTCGTAGTTTTCTGTATCTAGGTGTCGGACGTAGAAGGCCAGGGTGTCCAGGTATTCCGCTTCGTAGTTTTCTGTATCTAGGTGTCGGACGTAGAAGGCCAGGGTGTCCAGGCATTCCGCTCCGTAGTTTTCTGTATCTAGATGGCGGATGTGGAAGTCCAGGGTGTCCAGGTATTCCGCTTCGTAGTTTTCTGTATCTAGGTGTCGGACGTAGAAGGCCAGGGTTTCCAGGCATTACGCTCCGTAGTTTCCTGTGTCCAGGTGTCGGATGTGGAAGTTCAGGGTATCCAGGTATTCCGCTTCGTAGTTTTCTGTATCTAGGTGTCGAATGTGGAAGTCCAGGGTGTCCAGGTATTCCGCTTCGTAGTTTTCTGTATCTAGGTGTCGGGTGTGGAAGTCTAGGGTTTCCAGGTATTCCGCTTCGTAGTTTTCTGTATCTAGGTGTCGGATGTGGAAGGCCAGGGTTTCCAGACATTCCGCTCCGTAGTTTCCTGTGTCCAGGTGTAGGATGTGGAAGTTCAGGGTATCCAGGTATTCCGCTTCGTAGTATTCTGTATCTAGGTGCCGGATGTTGAAGTTCAGGGTGTCCAGGAATTCCGCTTCGTAGTTTTCTGTATCTAGGTGTCGGACGTAGAAGGCCAGGGTGTCCAGGCATTCTGCTCCGTAGTTTCCTGTGTCCAGGTGTCGGATGTGGAAGTTCAGGGTATCCAGGTATTCCGCTTCGTAGTTTTCTGTATCTAGGTGTCGAATGTGGAAGTCCAGGGTGTCCAGGTATTCCGCTTCGTAGTTTTCTGTATCTAGATGGCGGACGTGGAAGTCCAGGGTGTCCAGGTATTCCGCTTCGTAGTTTTCTGTATCTAGGTGTCGGACGTAGAAGGCCAGGGTGTCCAGGCATTACGCTCCGTAGTTTCCTGTGTCCAGGTGTCGGATGTGGAAGTCTAGGGTTTCCAGGTATTCCGCTTCGTAGTTTTCTTTATCTAGGTGTCGGATGTGGAAGTTCAGGGTGTCCAGGTGTTCCGCTTCGTAGTTTTCTATATCTAGGTGCCGGATGTGGAAGGCCAGGGTGTCCAGGCATTCCTCTCCGTAGTTTCCTGTGT
The DNA here is from genome assembly GCA_963971525.1 of Cephus spinipes. Taxonomy (NCBI): domain Eukaryota; kingdom Metazoa; phylum Arthropoda; class Insecta; order Hymenoptera; family Cephidae; genus Cephus; species Cephus spinipes. The sequence goes on along the minus strand of OZ020572.1, from coordinate 19,443,628 downwards.
CCAGGTGTCGGATGTGGAAGTTCAGGGTTTCCAGGTATTCCGCTTCGTAGTTTTCTGTATCTAGGTGTCGGACGTGGAGTCCAGGGTGTCCAGGTATTCCGCTTCGTAGTTTTCTGTATCTAGGTGTCGGACGTAGAAGGCCAGGGTGTCCAGGCATTACGCTCCGTAGTTTCCTGTGTCCAGGTGTCGGATGTAGAAGTCTAGGGTTTCCAGGTATTCCGCTTCGTAGTTTTCTGTATCTAGGTGTCGGATGTGGAAGTTCAGGGTGTCCAGGTGTTCCGCTTCGTAGTTTTCTGTATCTAGGTGCCGGATGTGGAAGGCCAGGGTGTCCAGGCATTCCTCTCCGTAGTTTCCTGTATCCAGGTGTCGGATGTGGAAGTTCAGGGTTTCCAGGTATTCCGCTTCGTAGTTTTCTGTATCTAGGTGTCGGATGTGGAAGTCCAGGGTGTCCAGGTATTCCGCTTCGTAGTTTTCTGTATCTAGGTGTCGGACGTAGAAGGCCAGGGTGTCCAGGCATTCCGCTCCGTAGTTTCCTGTGTCCAGGTGTCGGATGTGGAAGTTCAGGGTATCCAGGTATTCCGCTTCGTAGTTTTCTGTATCTAGGTGTCGAATGTGGAAGTCCAGGGTGTCCAGGTATTCCGCTTCGTAGTTTTCTGTATCTAGGTGTCGGGTGTGGAAGTCTAGGGTTTCCAGGTATTCCGCTTCGTAGTTTTCTGTATCTAGGTGTCGGATGTGGAAGTTCAGGGTGTCCAGGTGTTCCGCTTCGTAGTTTTCTGTATCTAGGTGTCGGACGTAGAAGGCCAGGGTGTCCAGACATTCCGCTCCGTAGTTTCCTGTGTCCAGGTGTCGGATGTGGAAGTTCAGGGTATCCAGGTATTCCGCTTCGTAGTTTTCTGTATCTAGGTGTCGAATGTGGAAGTCCAGGGTGTCCAGGTATTCCGCTTCGTAGTTTTCTGTATCTAGATGGCGGACGTGGAAGTCCAGGGTGTCCAGGTATTCCGCTTCGTAGTTTTCTGTATCTAGGTGTCGGACGTAGAAGGCCAGGGTGTCCAGGTATTCCGCTTCGTAGTTTTCTGTATCTAGGTGTCGGACGTAGAAGGCCAGGGTGTCCAGGCATTCCGCTCCGTAGTTTTCTGTATCTAGATGGCGGATGTGGAAGTCCAGGGTGTCCAGGTATTCCGCTTCGTAGTTTTCTGTATCTAGGTGTCGGACGTAGAAGGCCAGGGTTTCCAGGCATTACGCTCCGTAGTTTCCTGTGTCCAGGTGTCGGATGTGGAAGTTCAGGGTATCCAGGTATTCCGCTTCGTAGTTTTCTGTATCTAGGTGTCGGGTGTGGAAGTCTAGGGTTTCCAGGTATTCCGCTTCGTAGTTTTCTGTATCTAGGTGTCGGATGTGGAAGTTCAGGGTGTCCAGGTGTTCCGCTTCGTAGTTTTCTGTATCTAGGTGTCGGACGTAGAAGGCCAGGGTGTCCAGACATTCCGCTCCGTAGTTTCCTGTGTCCAGGTGTCGGATGTGGAAGTTCAGGGTGTCCAGGTATTCCGCTTCGTAGTTTTCTGTATCTAGGTGTCGGGTGTGGAAGTCTAGGGTTTCCAGGTATTCCGCTTCGTAGTTTTCTGTATCTAGGTGTCGGATGTGGAAGTTCAGGGTATCCAGGTATTCCTCTTCGTAGTTTTCTGTATCTAGGTGTCGAATGTGGAAGTCCAGGGTGTCCAGGTATTCCGCTTCGTAGTTTTCTGTATCTAGGTGTCGGACGTAGAAGGCCAGGGTGTCCAGACATTCCGCTCCGTAGTTTCCTGTGTCCAGGTGTAGGATGTGGAAGTTCAGGGTATCCAGGTATTCCGCTTCGTAGTATTCTGTATCTAGGTGCCGGATGTTGAAGTTCAGGATGTCCAGGAATTCCGCTTCGTAGTTTTCTGTATCTAGGTGTCGGACGTAGAAGGCCAGGGTGTCCAGGTATTCCGCTTCGTAGTTTTCTGTATCTAGGTGTCGGACGTAGAAGGCCAGGGTGTCCAGGCATTCCGCTCCGTAGTTTTCTGTATCTAGATGGCGGATGTGGAAGTCCAGGGTGTCCAGGTATTCCGCTTCGTAGTTTTCTGTATCTAGGTGTCGGACGTAGAAGGCCAGGGTTTCCAGGCATTACGCTCCGTAGTTTCCTGTGTCCAGGTGTCGGATGTGGAAGTTCAGGGTATCCAGGTATTCCGCTTCGTAGTTTTCTGTATCTAGGTGTCGGGTGTGGAAGTCTAGGGTTTCCAGGTATTCCGCTTCGTAGTTTTCTGTATCTAGGTGTCGGATGTGGAAGTTCAGGGTGTCCAGGTGTTCCGCTTCGTAGTTTTCTGTATCTAGGTGTCGGACGTAGAAGGCCAGGGTGTCCAGACATTCCGCTCCGTAGTTTCCTGTGTCCAGGTGTCGGATGTGGAAGTTCAGGGTGTCCAGGTATTCCGCTTCGTAGTTTTCTGTATCTAGGTGTCGGGTGTGGAAGTCTAGGGTTTCCAGGTATTCCGCTTCGTAGTTTTCTGTATCTAGGTGTCGGATGTGGAAGTTCAGGGTATCCAGGTATTCCTCTTCGTAGTTTTCTGTATCTAGGTGTCGAATGTGGAAGTCCAGGGTGTCCAGGTATTCCGCTTCGTAGTTTTCTGTATCTAGGTGTCGGACGTAGAAGGCCAGGGTGTCCAGACATTCCGCTCCGTAGTTTCCTGTGTCCAGGTGTAGGATGTGGAAGTTCAGGGTATCCAGGTATTCCGCTTCGTAGTATTCTGTATCTAGGTGCCGGATGTTGAAGTTCAGGATGTCCAGGAATTCCGCTTCGTAGTTTTCTGTATCTAGGTGTCGGACGTAGAAGGCCAGGGTGTCCAGGCATTCTGCTCCGTAGTTTCCTGTGTCCAGGTGTCGGATGTGGAAGTTCAGGGTATCCAGGTATTCCGCTTCGTAGTCTTCTGTATCTAGGTGTCGAATGTGGAAGTCCAGGGTGTCCAGGTATTCCGCTTCGTAGTTTTCTGTATCTAGATGGCGGACGTGGAAGTCCAGGGTGTCCAGGTATTCCGCTTCGTAGTTTTCTGTATCTAGGTGTCGGACGTAGAACGCCAGGGTGTCCAGGCATTCCGCTCCGTAGTTTCCTGTGTCCAGGTGTCGGATGTGGAAGTTCAGGGTTTCCAGGTATTCCGCTTCGTAGTTTTCTGTATCTAGGTGTCGGATGTGGAAGTTCAGTGTATCTAGGTATTCCGCTTCGTAGTTTTCTGTATCTAGGTGCCGGATGTGGAAGTTCAGGGTATCCAGGTATTCCTCTTCGTAGTTTTCTGTATCTAGGTGTCGAATGTGGAAGTCCAGGGTGTCCAGGTATTCCGCTTCGTAGTTTTCTGTATCTAGGTGTCGGACGTAGAAGGCCAGGGTTTCCAGACATTCCGCTCCGTAGTTTCCTGTGTCCAGGTGTAGGATGTGGAAGTTCAGGGTATCCAGGTATTCCGCTTCGTAGTATTCTGTATCTAGGTGCCGGATGTTGAAGTTCAGGGTGTCCAGGAATTCCGCTTCGTAGTTTTCTGTATCTAGGTGTCGGACGTAGAAGGCCAGGGTGTCCAGGCATTCTGCTCCGTAGTTTCCTGTGTCCAGGTGTCGGATGTGGAAGTTCAGGGTATCCAGGTATTCCGCTTCGTAGTTTTCTGTATCTAGGTGTCGAATGTGGAAGTCCAGGGTGTCCAGGTATTCCGCTTCGTAGTTTTCTGTATCTAGATGGCGGACGTGGAAGTCCAGGGTGTCCAGGTATTCCGCTTCGTAGTTTTCTGTATCTAGGTGTCGGACGTAGAAAGCCAGGGTGTCCAGGCATTACGCTCCGTAGTTTCCTGTGTCCAGGTGTCGGATGTGGAAGTCTAGGGTTTCCAGGTATTCCGCTTCGTAGTTTTCTTTATCTAGGTGTCGGATGTGGAAGTTCAGGGTGTCCAGGTGTTCCGCTTCGTAGTTTTCTGTATCTAGGTGCCGGATGTGGAAGGCCAGGGTGTCCAGGCATTCCTTTCCGTAGTTTCCTGTGTCCAGGTGTCGGATGTGGAAGTTCAGGGTTTCCAGGTATTCCGCTTCGTAGTTTTCTGTATCTAGGTGTCGGACGTGGAGTCCAGGGTGTCCAGGTATTCCGCTTCGTAGTTTTCTGTATCTAGGTGTCGGACGTAGAAGGCCAGGGTGTCCAGGCATTACGCTCCGTAGTTTCCTGTGTCCAGGTGTCGGATGTAGAAGTCTAGGGTTTCCAGGTATTCCGCTTCGTAGTTTTCTGTATCTAGGTGTCGGATGTGGAAGTTCAGGGTGTCCAGGTGTTCCGCTTCGTAGTTTTCTGTATCTAGGTGCCGGATGTGGAAGGCCAGGGTGTCCAGGCATTCCTCTCCGTAGTTTCCTGTATCCAGGTGTCGGATGTGGAAGTTCAGGGTTTCCAGGTATTCCGCTTCGTAGTTTTCTGTATCTAGGTGTCGGATGTGGAAGTCCAGGGTGTCCAGGTATTCCGCTTCGTAGTTTTCTGTATCTAGGTGTCGGACGTAGAAGGCCAGGGTGTCCAGGCATTCCGCTCCGTAGTTTCCTGTGTCCAGGTGTCGGATGTGGAAGTTCAGGGTATCCAGGTATTCCGCTTCGTAGTTTTCTGTATCTAGGTGTCGAATGTGGAAGTCCAGGGTGTCCAGGTATTCCGCTTCGTAGTTTTCTGTATCTAGATGCCGGACGTGGAAGTCCAGGGTGTCCAGGTATTCCGCTTCGTAGTTTTCTGTATCTAGGTGTCGGACGTAGAAGGCCAGGGTGTCCAGGTATTCCGCTTCGTAGTTTTCTGTATCTAGGTGTCGGACGTAGAAGGCCAGGGTGTCCAGGCATTCCGCTCCGTAGTTTTCTGTATCTAGATGGCGGATGTGGAAGTCCAGGGTGTCCAGGTATTCCGCTTCGTAGTTTTCTGTATCTAGGTGTCGGACGTAGAAGGCCAGGGTTTCCAGGCATTACGCTCCGTAGTTTCCTGTGTCCAGGTGTCGGATGTGGAAGTCTAGGGTTTCCAGGTATTCCGCTTCGTAGTTTTCTGTATCTAGGTGTCGGATGTGGAAGTTCAGGGTGTCCAGGTGTTCCGCTTCGTAGTTTTCTGTATCTAGGTGTCGGACGTAGAAGGCCAGGGTGTCCAGACATTCCGCTCCGTAGTTTCCTGTGTCCAGGTGTCGGATGTGGAAGTTCAGGGTATCCAGGTATTCCGCTTCGTAGTTTTCTGTATCTAGGTGTCGGATGTGGAAGTCCAGGGTGTCCAGGTATTCCGCTTCGTTGTTTTCTGTATCTAGATGGCGGACGTGGAAGTCCAGGGTGTCCAGGTATTCCGCTTCGTAGTTTTCTGTATCTAGGTGTCGGACGTAGAAGGCCAGGGTGTCCAGGCATTACGCTCCGTAGTATCCTGTGTCCAGGTGTCGGGTGTGGAATTCTAGGGTTTCCAGGTATTCCGCTTCGTAGTTTTCTGTATCTAGGTGTCAGATGTGGAAGTTCAGGGTGTCCAGGTGTTCCGCTTCGTAGTTTTCTGTATCTAGGTGTCGGACGTAGAAGGCCAGGGTGTCCAGACATTCCGCTCCGTAGTTTCCTGTGTCCAGGTGTCGGATGTGGAAGTTCAGGGTATCCAGGTATTCCGCTTCGTAGTTTTCTGTATCTAGGTGTCGAATGTGGAAGTCCAGGGTGTCCAGGTATTCCGCTTCGTAGTTTTCTGTATCTAGATGGCGGACGTGGAAGTCCAGGTTGTCCAGGTATTCCGCTTCGTAGTTTTCTGTATCTAGGTGTCGGACGTAGAAGGCCAGGGTGTCCAGGTATTCCGCTCCGTAGTTTCCTGTGTCCAGGTGTCAGATGTGGAAGTTCAGGGTATCCAGGTATTCCGCTTCGTAGTTTTCTGTATCTAGGTGTCGGATGTGGAAGTCCAGGGTGTCCAGGTATTCCGCTTCGTAGTTTTCTGTATCTAGGTGTCGAATGTGGAAGTCCAGGGTGTCCAGGTATTCCGCTTCGTAGTTTTCTGTATCTAGGTGCCGGATGTGGAAGTCCAGGGTGTCCAGGTATTCCGCTTCGTAGTTTTCTGTATCTAGATGGCGGACGTGGAAGTCCAGGGTCTCCAGGTATTCCGCTTCGTTGTTTTCTGTATCTAGATGGCGGACGTGGAAGTCCAGGGTGTCCAGGTATTCCGCTTCGTAGTTTTCTGTATCTAGGTGTCGGACGTAGAAGGCCAGGGTGTCCAGGCATTACGCTCCGTAGTATCCTGTGTCCAGGTGTCGGGTGTGGAATTCTAGGGTTTCCAGGTATTCCGCTTCGTAGTTTTCTGTATCTAGGTGTCAGATGTGGAAGTTCAGGGTGTCCAGGTGTTCCGCTTCGTAGTTTTCTGTATCTAGGTGTCGGACGTAGAAGGCCAGGGTGTCCAGACATTCCGCTCCGTAGTTTCCTGTGTCCAGGTGTTGGATGTGGAAGTTCAGGGTATCCAGGTATTCCGCTTCGTAGTTTTCTGTATCTAGGTGTCGAATGTGGAAGTCCAGGGTGTCCAGGTATTCCGCTTCGTAGTTTTCTGTATCTAGATGGCGGACGTGGAAGTCCAGGGTGTCCAGGTATTCCGCTTCGTAGTTTTCTGTATCTAGGTGTCGGACGTAGAAGGCCAGGGTGTCCAGGTATTCCGCTCCGTAGTTTCCTGTGTCCAGGTGTCAGATGTGGAAGTTCAGGGTATCCAGGTATTCCGCTTCGTAGTTTTCTGTATCTAGGTGTCGGATGTGGAAGTCCAGGGTGTCCAGGTATTCCGCTTCGTAGTTTTCTGTATCTAGGTGTCGAATGTGGAAGTCCAGGGTGTCCAGGTATTCCGCTTCGTAGTTTTCTGTATCTAGGTGCCGGATGTGGAAGTCCAGGGTGTCCAGGTATTCCGCTTCGTAGTTTTCTGTATCTAGATGGCGGACGTGGAAGTCCAGGGTCTCCAGGTATTCCGCTTCGTAGTTTTCTGTATCTAGGTGTCGGACGTAGAAGGCCAGGGTGTCCAGGCATTCCGCTTCGTAGTTTCCTGTGTCCAGGTGTCGGATGTGGAAGTTCAGGGTTTCCAGGTATTCCGCTTCGTAGTTTTCTGTATCTAGATGGCGGACGTGGAAGTCCAGGGTGTCCAGGTATTCCGCTTCGTAGTTTTCTGTATCTAGGTGTCGGCCGTAGAAGGCCAGGGTGTCCAGGCATTCCGCTCCGTAGTTTCCTGTGTCCAGGTGCCGGATGTGGAAGTTCAGGGTATCCAGGTATTCCGCTTCGTAGTTTTCTGTATCTAGGTGTCGAATGTGGAAGTCCAGGGTGTCCAGGTATTCCCCTTCGTAGTTTTCTGTATCTAGATGGCGGACGTGGAAGTCCAGGGTGTCCAGGTATTCCGCTTCGTAGTTTTCTGTATCTAGGTGTCGGACGTAGAAGGCCAGGGTGTCCAGGCATTACGCTCCGTAGTTTCCTGTGTCCAGGTGTCGGATGTAGAAGTCTAGGGTTTCCAGGTATTCCGCTTCGTAGTTTTCTGTATCTAGGTGTCGGATGTGGAAGTTCAGGGTGTCCAGGTGTTCCGCTTCGTAGTTTTCTGTATCTAGGTGCCGGATGTGGAAGGCCAGGGTGTCCAGGCATTCCTCTCCGTAGTTTCCTGTATCCAGGTGTCGGATGTGGAAGTTCAGGGTTTCCAGGTATTCCGCTTCGTAGTTTTCTGTATCTAGGTGTCGGATGTGGAAGTCCAGGGTGTCCAGGTATTCCGCTTCGTAGTTTTCTGTATCTAGGTGTCGGACGTAGAAGGCCAGGGTGTCCAGGCATTCCGCTCCGTAGTTTCCTGTGTCCAGGTGTCGGATGTGGAAGTTCAGGGTATCCAGGTATTCCGCTTCGTAGTTTTCTGTATCTAGGTGTCGAATGTGGAAGTCCAGGGTGTCCAGGTATTCCGCTTCGTAGTTTTCTGTATCTAGATGCCGGACGTGGAAGTCCAGGGTGTCCAGGTATTCCGCTTCGTAGTTTTCTGTATCTAGGTGTCGGACGTAGAAGGCCAGGGTGTCCAGGTATTCCGCTTCGTAGTTTTCTGTATCTAGGTGTCGGACGTAGAAGGCCAGGGTGTCCAGGCATTCCGCTCCGTAGTTTTCTGTATCTAGATGGCGGATGTGGAAGTCCAGGGTGTCCAGGTATTCCGCTTCGTAGTTTTCTGTATCTAGGTGTCGGACGTAGAAGGCCAGGGTTTCCAGGCATTACGCTCCGTAGTTTCCTGTGTCCAGGTGTCGGATGTGGAAGTCTAGGGTTTCCAGGTATTCCGCTTCGTAGTTTTCTGTATCTAGGTGTCGGATGTGGAAGTTCAGGGTGTCCAGGTGTTCCGCTTCGTAGTTTTCTGTATCTAGGTGTCGGACGTAGAAGGCCAGGGTGTCCAGACATTCCGCTCCGTAGTTTCCTGTGTCCAGGTGTCGGATGTGGAAGTTCAGGGTATCCAGGTATTCCGCTTCGTAGTTTTCTGTATCTAGGTGTCGGATGTGGAAGTCCAGGGTGTCCAGGTATTCCGCTTCGTTGTTTTCTGTATCTAGATGGCGGACGTGGAAGTCCAGGGTGTCCAGGTATTCCGCTTCGTAGTTTTCTGTATCTAGGTGTCGGACGTAGAAGGCCAGGGTGTCCAGGCATTACGCTCCGTAGTATCCTGTGTCCAGGTGTCGGGTGTGGAATTCTAGGGTTTCCAGGTATTCCGCTTCGTAGTTTTCTGTATCTAGGTGTCAGATGTGGAAGTTCAGGGTGTCCAGGTGTTCCGCTTCGTAGTTTTCTGTATCTAGGTGTCGGACGTAGAAGGCCAGGGTGTCCAGACATTCCGCTCCGTAGTTTCCTGTGTCCAGGTGTCGGATGTGGAAGTTCAGGGTATCCAGGTATTCCGCTTCGTAGTTTTCTGTATCTAGGTGTCGAATGTGGAAGTCCAGGGTGTCCAGGTATTCCGCTTCGTAGTTTTCTGTATCTAGATGGCGGACGTGGAAGTCCAGGTTGTCCAGGTATTCCGCTTCGTAGTTTTCTGTATCTAGGTGTCGGACGTAGAAGGCCAGGGTGTCCAGGTATTCCGCTCCGTAGTTTCCTGTGTCCAGGTGTCAGATGTGGAAGTTCAGGGTATCCAGGTATTCCGCTTCGTAGTTTTCTGTATCTAGGTGTCGGATGTGGAAGTCCAGGGTGTCCAGGTATTCCGCTTCGTAGTTTTCTGTATCTAGGTGTCGAATGTGGAAGTCCAGGGTGTCCAGGTATTCCGCTTCGTAGTTTTCTGTATCTAGGTGCCGGATGTGGAAGTCCAGGGTGTCCAGGTATTCCGCTTCGTAGTTTTCTGTATCTAGATGGCGGACGTGGAAGTCCAGGGTCTCCAGGTATTCCGCTTCGTTGTTTTCTGTATCTAGATGGCGGACGTGGAAGTCCAGGGTGTCCAGGTATTCCGCTTCGTAGTTTTCTGTATCTAGGTGTCGGACGTAGAAGGCCAGGGTGTCCAGGCATTACGCTCCGTAGTATCCTGTGTCCAGGTGTCGGGTGTGGAATTCTAGGGTTTCCAGGTATTCCGCTTCGTAGTTTTCTGTATCTAGGTGTCAGATGTGGAAGTTCAGGGTGTCCAGGTGTTCCGCTTCGTAGTTTTCTGTATCTAGGTGTCGGACGTAGAAGGCCAGGGTGTCCAGACATTCCGCTCCGTAGTTTCCTGTGTCCAGGTGTTGGATGTGGAAGTTCAGGGTATCCAGGTATTCCGCTTCGTAGTTTTCTGTATCTAGGTGTCGAATGTGGAAGTCCAGGGTGTCCAGGTATTCCGCTTCGTAGTTTTCTGTATCTAGATGGCGGACGTGGAAGTCCAGGGTGTCCAGGTATTCCGCTTCGTAGTTTTCTGTATCTAGGTGTCGGACGTAGAAGGCCAGGGTGTCCAGGTATTCCGCTCCGTAGTTTCCTGTGTCCAGGTGTCAGATGTGGAAGTTCAGGGTATCCAGGTATTCCGCTTCGTAGTTTTCTGTATCTAGGTGTCGGATGTGGAAGTCCAGGGTGTCCAGGTATTCCGCTTCGTAGTTTTCTGTATCTAGGTGTCGAATGTGGAAGTCCAGGGTGTCCAGGTATTCCGCTTCGTAGTTTTCTGTATCTAGGTGCCGGATGTGGAAGTCCAGGGTGTCCAGGTATTCCGCTTCGTAGTTTTCTGTATCTAGATGGCGGACGTGGAAGTCCAGGGTCTCCAGGTATTCCGCTTCGTAGTTTTCTGTATCTAGGTGTCGGACGTAGAAGGCCAGGGTGTCCAGGCATTCCGCTTCGTAGTTTCCTGTGTCCAGGTGTCGGATGTGGAAGTTCAGGGTTTCCAGGTATTCCGCTTCGTAGTTTTCTGTATCTAGATGGCGGACGTGGAAGTCCAGGGTGTCCAGGTATTCCGCTTCGTAGTTTTCTGTATCTAGGTGTCGGCCGTAGAAGGCCAGGGTGTCCAGGCATTCCGCTCCGTAGTTTCCTGTGTCCAGGTGCCGGATGTGGAAGTTCAGGGTATCCAGGTATTCCGCTTCGTAGTTTTCTGTATCTAGGTGTCGAATGTGGAAGTCCAGGGTGTCCAGGTATTCCCCTTCGTAGTTTTCTGTATCTAGATGGCGGACGTGGAAGTCCAGGGTGTCCAGGTATTCCGCTTCGTAGTTTTCTGTATCTAGGTGTCGGACGTAGAAGGCCAGGGTGTCCAGGCATTCCTCTCCGTAGTTTCCTGTGTCCAGGTGTCGGATTTGGAAGTTCAGGGTTTCCAGGTATTCCGCTTCGTAGTTTTCTGTATCTAGGTGTCGGATGTGGAAGTTCAATGTGTCCAGGTATTCCGCTTCGTAGTTTTCTGTATCTAGATGGCGGACGTGGAAGTCCAGGGTGTCCAGGTATTACGCTCCGTAGTTTCCTGTATCTAGGTGTCGAATGTGGAAGTCCAGGGTGTCCAGGTATTCCGCTTCGTAGTTTTCTGTATCTAGGTGCCGGATGTGGAAGTCCAGGGTGTCCAGGTATTCCGCTACGTAGTTTTCTGTATCTAGGTGTCGGACGTAGAAGGCTAGGGTGTCCAGGCATTCCTCTCCGTAGTTTCCTGTATCCAGGTGTCGGATGTGGAAGTTCAGGGTTTCCAGGTATTCCGCTTCGTAGTTTTCTGTATCTAGGTGTCGGATGTGGAAGTCCAGGGTGTCCAGGTATTCCGCTTCGTAGTTTTCTGTATCTAGGTGTCGGACGTAGAAGGCCAGGGTGTCCAGGCATTCCGCTCCGTAGTTTCCTGTGTCCAGGTGTCGGATGTGGAAGTTCAGGTTATCCAGGTATTCCGCTTCGTAGTTTTCTGTATCTAGGTGTCGAATGTGGAAGTCCAGGGTGTCCAGGTATTCCGCTTCGTAGTTTTCTGTATCTAGATGGCGGACGTGGAAGTCCAGGGTGTCCAGGTATTCCGCTTCGTAGTTTTCTGTATCTAGGTGTCGGGTGTGGAAGTCTAGGGTTTCCAGGTATTCCGCTTCGTAGTTTTCTGTATCTCGGTGTCGGATGTGGAAGTTCAGGGTGTCCAGGTGTTCCGCTTCGTAGTTTTCTGTATCTAGGTGTCGGACGTAGAAGGCCAGGGTGTCCAGACATTCCGCTCCGTAGTTTCCTGTGTCCAGGTGTCGGATGTGGAAGTTCAGGGTATCCAGGTATTCCGCTTCGTAGTTTTCTGTATCTAGGTGTCGAATGTGGAAGTCCAGGGTGTCCAGGTATTCCGCTTCGTAGTTTTCTGTATCTAGATGGCGGACGTGGAAGTCCAGGGTGTCCAGGTATTCCGCTTCGTAGTTTTCTGTATCTAGGTGTCGGCCGTAGAAGGCCAGGGTGTCCAGGCATTCCGCTCCGTAGTTTCCTGTGTCCAGGTGCCGGATGTGGAAGTTCAGGGTATCCAGGTATTCCGCTTCGTAGTTTTCTGTATCTAGGTGTCGAATGTGGAAGTCCAGGATGTCCAGGTATTCCCCTTCGTAGTTTTCTGTATCTAGATGGCGGACGTGGAAGTCCAGGGTGTCCAGGTATTCCGCTTCGTAGTTTTCTGTATCTAGGTGTCGGACGTAGAAGGCCAGGGTGTCCAGGCATTCCTCTCCGTAGTTTCCTGTGTCCAGGTGTCGGATTTGGAATTTCAGGGTTTCCAGGTATTCCGCTTCGTAGTTTTCTGTATCTAGGTGTCGGATGTGGAAGTTCAATGTGTCCAGGTATTCCGCTTCGTAGTTTTCTGTATCTAGATGGCGGACGTGGAAGTCCAGGGTGTCCAGGTATTACGCTCCGTAGTTTCCTGTATCTAGGTGTCGAATGTGGAAGTCCAGGGTGTCCAGGTATTCCGCTTCGTAGTTTTCTGTATCTAGGTGCCGGATGTGGAAGTCCAGGGTGTCCAGGTATTCCGCTACGTAGTTTTCTGTATCTAGGTGTCGGACGTGGAGTCCAGGGTGTCCAGGTATTCCGCTTCGTAGTTTTCTGTATCTAGGTGTCGGACGTAGAAGGCCAGGGTGTCCAGGCATTACGCTCCGTAGTTTCCTGTGTCCAGGTGTCGGATGTGGAAGTCTAGGGTTTCCAGGTATTCCGCTTCGTAGTTTTCTTTATCTAGGTGTCGGATGTGGAAGTTCAGGGTGTCCAGGTGTTCCGCTTCGTAGTTTTCTGTATCTAGGTGCCGGATGTGGAAGGCCAGGGTGTCCAGGTATTCCGCTTCGTAGTTTTCTGTATCTAGGTGTCGGACGTAGAAGGCCAGGGTGTCCAGGCATTACGCTCCGTAGTTTCCTGTGTCCAGGTGTCGGATGTAGAAGTCTAGGGTTTCCAGGTATTCCGCTTCGTAGTTTTCTGTATCTAGGTGTCGGATGTGGAAGTTCAGGGTGTCCAGGTGTTCCGCTTCGTAGTTTTCTGTATCTAGGTGCCGGATGTGGAAGGCCAGGGTGTCCAGGCATTCCTCTCGTAGTTTCCTGTATCCAGGTGTCGGATGTGGAAGTTCAGGGTTTCCAGGTATTCCGCTTCGTAGTTTTCTGTATCTAGGTGTCGGATGTGGAAGTCCAGGGTGTCCAGGTATTCCGCTTCGTAGTTTTCTGTATCTAGGTGTCGGACGTAGAAGGCCAGGGTGTCCAAGCATTCCGCTCCGTAGTTTCCTGTGTCCAGGTGTCGGATGTGGAAGTTCAGGGTATCCAGGTATTCCGCTTCGTAGTTTTCTGTATCTAGGTGTCGAATGTGGAAGTCCAGGGTGTCCAGGTATTCCGCTTCGTAGTTTTCTGTATCTAGATGGCGGACGTGGAAGTCCAGGGTGTCCAGGTATTCCGCTTCGTAGTTTTCTGTATCTAGGTGTCGGGTGTGGAAGTCTAGGGTTTCCAGGTATTCCGCTTCGTAGTTTTCTGTATCTAGGTGTCGGATGTGGAAGTTCAGGGTGTCCAGGTGTTCCGCTTCGTAGTTTTCTGTATCTAGGTGTCGGACGTAGAAGGCCAGGGTGTCCAGACATTCCGCTCCGTAGTTTCCTGTGTCCAGGTGTCGGGTGTGGAATTCTAGGGTTTCCAGGTATTCCGCTTCGTAGTTTTCTGTATCTAGGTGTCGGATGTGGAAGTTCAGGGTGTCCAGGTGTTCCGCTTCGTAGTTTTCTGTATCTAGGTGTCGGACGTAGAAGGCCAGGGTGTCCAGACATTCCGCTCCGTAGTTTCCTGTGTCCAGGTGTCGGATGTGGAAGTTCAGGGTATCCAGGTATTCCGCTTCGTAGTTTTCTGTATCTAGGTGTCGAATGTGGAAGTCCAGGGTGTCCAGGTATTCCGCTTCGTAGTTTTCTGTATCTAGATGGCGGACGTGGAAGTCCAGGGTGTCCAGGTATTCCGCTTCGTAGTTTTCTGTATCTAGGTGTCGGACGTAGAAGGCCAGGGTGTCCAGGTATTCCGCTTCGTAGTTTTCTGTATCTAGGTGTCGGACGTAGAAGGCCAGGGTGTCCAGGCATTCCGCTCCGTAGTTTTCTGTATCTAGATGGCGGATGTGGAAGTCCAGGGTGTCCAGGTATTCCGCTTCGTAGTTTTCTGTATCTAGGTGTCGGACGTAGAAGGCCATGGTTTCCAGGCATTACGCTCCGTAGTTTCCTGTGTCCAGGTGTCGGATGTGGAAGTCTAGGGTTTCCAGGTATTCCGCTTCGTAGTTTTCTGTATCTAGGTGTCGGACGTAGAAGGCCAGGGTGTCCAGACATTCCGCTCCGTAGTTTCCTGTGTCCAGGTGTCGGATGTGGAAGTTCAGGGTATCCAGGTATTCCGCTTCGTAGTTTTCTGTATCTAGGTGTCGGATGTGGAAGTCCAGGGTGTCCAGGTATTCCGCTTCGTTGTTTTCTGTATCTAGATGGCGGACGTGGAAGTCCAGGGTGTCCAGGTATTCCGCTTCGTAGTTTTCTGTATCTAGGTGTCGGACGTAGAAGGCCAGGGTGTCCAGGCATTACGCTCCGTAGTTTCCTGTGTCCAGGTGTCGGGTGTGGAATTCTAGGGTTTCCAGGTATTCCGCTTCGTAGTTTTCTGTATCTAGGTGTCAGATGTGGAAGTTCAGGGTGTCCAGGTGTTCCGCTTCGTAGTTTTCTGTATCTAGGTGTCGGACGTAGAAGGCCAGGGTGTCCAGACATTCCGCTCCGTAGTTTCCTGTGTCCAGGTGTCGGATGTGGAAGTTCAGGGTATCCAGGTATTCCGCTTCGTAGTTTTCTGTATCTAGGTGTCGAATGTGGAAGTCCAGGGTGTCCAGGTATTCCGCTTCGTAGTTTTCTGTATCTAGATGGCGGACGTGGAAGTCCAGGGTGTCCAGGTATTCCGCTTCGTAGTTTTCTGTATCTAGGTGTCGGACGTAGAAGGCCAGGGTGTCCAGGTATTCCGCTCCGTAGTTTCCTGTGTCCAGGTGTCAGATGTGGAAGTTCAGGGTATCCAGGTATTCCGCTTCGTAGTTTTCTGTATCTAGGTGTCGGATGTGGAAGTCCAGGGTGTCCAGGTATTCCGCTTCGTAGTTTTCTGTATCTAGGTGTCGAATGTGGAAGTCCAGGGTGTCCAGGTATTCCGCTTCGTAGTTTTCTGTATCTAGGTGCCGGATGTGGAAGTCCAGGGTGTCCAGGTATTCCGCTTCGTAGTTTTCTGTATCTAGATGGCGGACGTGGAAGTCCAGGGTCTCCAGGTATTCCGCTTCGTAGTTTTCTGTATCTAGGTGTCGGACGTAGAAGGCCAGGGTGTCCAGGAATTCCGCTTCGTAGTTTCCTGTGTCCAGGTGTCGGATGTGGAAGTTCAGGGTTTCCAGGTATTCCGCTTCGTAGTTTTCTGTATCTAGGTGTCGGATGTGGAAGTTCAGGGTGTCCAGGTGTTCCGCTTCGTAGTTTTCTGTATCTAGGTGTCGGACGTAGAAGGCCAGGGTGTCCAGACATTCCGCTCCGTAGTTTCCTGTGTCCAGGTGTCGGGTGTGGAATTCTAGGGTTTCCAGGTATTCCGCTTCGTAGTTTTCTGTATCTAGGTGTCGGATGTGGAAGTTCAGGGTGTCCAGGTGTTCCGCTTCGTAGTTTTCTGTATCTAGGTGTCGGACGTAGAAGGCCAGGGTGTCCAGACATTCCGCTTCGTAGTTTTCTGTATCTAGGTGTCGGCCGTAGAAGGCCAGGGTGTCCAGGCATTCCGCTCCGTAGTTTCCTGTGTCCAGGTGCCGGATGTGGAAGTTCAGGGTATCCAGGTATTCCGCTTCGTAGTTTTCTGTATCTAGGTGTCGAATGTGGAAGTCCAGGGTGTCCAGGTATTCCCCTTCGTAGTTTTCTGTATCTAGATGGCGGACGTGGAAGTCCAGGGTGTCCAGGTATTCCGCTTCGTAGTTTTCTGTATCTAGGTGTCGGACGTAGAAGGCCAGGGTGTCCAGGCATTCCTCTCCGTAGTTTCCTGTGTCCAGGTGTCGGATTTGGAAGTTCAGGGTTTCCAGGTATTCCGCTTCGTAGTTTCCTGTATCTAGGTGTCGGATGTGGAAGTTCAATGTGTCCAGGTATTCCGCTTCGTAGTTTTCTGTATCTAGATGGCGGACGTGGAAGTCCAGGGTGTCCAGGTATTACGCTCCGTAGTTTCCTGTATCTAGGTGTCGAATGTGGAAGTCCAGGGTGTCCAGGTATTCCGCTTCGTAGTTTTCTGTATCTAGGTGCCGGATGTGGAAGTCCAGGGTGTCCAGGTATTCCGCTACGTAGTTTTCTGTATCTAGGTGTCGGACGTAGAAGGCCAGGGTGTCCAGGCATTCCTCTCCGTAGTTTCCTGTATCCAGGTGTCGGATGTGGAAGTTCAGGGTTTCCAGGTATTCCGCTTCGTAGTTTTCTGTATCTAGGTGTCGGATGTGGAAGTCCAGGGTGTCCAGGTATTCCGCTTCGTAGTTTTCTGTATCTAGGTGTCGGACGTAGAAGGCCAGGGTGTCCAGGCATTCCGCTCCGTAGTTTCCTGTGTCCAGGTGTCGGATGTGGAAGTTCAGGGTATCCAGGTATTCCGCTTCGTAGTTTTCTGTATCTAGGTGTCGAATGTGGAAGTCCAGGGTGTCCAGGTATTCCGCTTCGTAGTTTTCTGTATCTAGATGGCGGACGTGGAAGTCCAGGGTGTCCAGGTATTCCGCTTCGTAGTTTTCTGTATCTAGGTGTCGGGTGTGGAAGTCTAGGGTTTCCAGGTATTCCGCTTCGTAGTTTTCTGTATCTCGGTGTCGGATGTGGAAGTTCAGGGTGTCCAGGTGTTCCGCTTCGTAGTTTTCTGTATCTAGGTGTCGGACGTAGAAGGCCAGGGTGTCCAGACATTCCGCTCCGTAGTTTCCTGTGTCCAGGTGTCGGATGTGGAAGTTCAGGGTATCCAGGTATTCCGCTTCGTAGTTTTCTGTATCTAGGTGTCGAATGTGGAAGTCCAGGGTGTCCAGGTGTTCCGCTTCGTAGTTTTCTGTATCTAGATGGCGGACGTGGAAGTCCAGGGTGTCCAGGTATTCCGCTTCGTAGTTTTCTGTATCTAGGTGTCGGCCGTAGAAGGCCAGGGTGTCCAGGCATTCCGCTCCGTAGTTTCCTGTGTCCAGGTGCCGGATGTGGAAGTTCAGGGTATCCAGGTATTCCGCTTCGTAGTTTTCTGTATCTAGGTGTCGAATGTGGAAGTCCAGGGTGTCCAGGTATTCCCCTTCGTAGTTTTCTGTATCTAGATGGCGGACGTGGAAGTCCAGGGAGTCCAGGTATTCCGCTTCGTAGTTTTCTGTATCTAGGTGTCGGACGTAGAAGGCCAGGGTGTCCAGGCATTCCTCTCCGTAGTTTCCTGTGTCCAGGTGTCGGATTTGGAATTTCAGGGTTTCCAGGTATTCCGCTTCGTAGTTTTCTGTATCTAGGTGTCGGATGTGGAAGTTCAATGTGTCCAGGTATTCCGCTTCGTAGTTTTCTGTATCTAGATGGCGGACGTGGAAGGCCAGGGTGTCCAGGTATTACGCTCCGTAGTTTCCTGTATCTAGGTGTCGAATGTGGAAGTCCAGGGTGTCCAGGTATTCCGCTTCGTAGTTTTCTGTATCTAGGTGTCGAATGTGGAAGTCCAGGGTGTCCAGGTATTCCGCTTCGTAGTTTTCTGTATCTAGATGGCGGACGTGGAAGTCCAGGGTGTCCAGGTATTCCGCTTCGTAGTTTTCTGTAACTAGGTGTCGGACGTAGAAGGCCAGGGTGTCCAGGTATTCCGCTTCGTAGTTTTCTGTATCTAGGTGTCGGACGTAGAAGGCCAGGGTGTCCAGGCATTCCGCTCCGTAGTTTTCTGTATCTAGATGGCGGATGTGGAAGTCCAGGGTGTCCAGGTATTCCGCTTCGTAGTTTTCTGTATCTAGGTGTCGGACGTAGAAGGCCAGGGTTTCCAGGCATTACGCTCCGTAGTTTCCTGTGTCCAGGTGTCGGATGTGGAAGTCTAGGGTTTCCAGGTATTCCGCTTCGTAGTTTTCTGTATCTAGGTGTCGGATGTGGAAGTTCAGGGTGTCCAGGTGTTCCGCTTCGTAGATTTCTGTATCTAGGTGTCGGACGTAGAAGGCCAGGGTGTCCAGACATTCCGCTCCGTAGTTTCCTGTGTCCAGGTGTCGGATGTGGAAGTTCAGGGTATCCAGGTATTCCGCTTCGTAGTTTTCTGTATCTAGGTGTCGGATGTGGAAGTCCAGGGTGTCCAGGTATTCCGCTTCGTTGTTTTCTGTATCTAGATGGCGGACGTGGAAGTCCAGGGTGTCCAGGTATTCCGCTTCGTAGTTTTCTGTATCTAGGTGTCGGACGTAGAAGGCCAGGGTGTCCAGGCATTACGCTCCGTAGTTTCCTGTGTCCAGGTGTCGGGTGTGGAAGTCTAGGGTTTCCAGGTATTCCGCTTCGTAGTTTTCTGTATCTAGGTGTCAGATGTGGAAGTTCAGGGTGTCCAGGTGTTCCGCTTCGTAGTTTTCTGTATCTAGGTGTCGGACGTAGAAGGCCAGAGTGTCCAGACATTCCGCTCCGTAGTTTCCTGTGTCTAGGTGTCGGATGTGGAAGTTCAGGGTGTCCAGGTGTTCCGCTTCGTAGTTTTCTGTATCTAGGTGTCGGACGTAGAAGGCCAGGGTGTCCAGACATTCCGCTCCGTAGTTTCCTGTGTCCAGGTGTCGGATGTGGAAGTTCAGGGTATCCAGGTATTCCGCTTCGTAGTTTTCTGTATCTAGGTGTCGAATGTGGAAGTCCAGGGTGTCCAGGTATTCCGCTTCGTAGTTTTCTGTATCTAGATGGCGGCAGTGGAAGTCCAGGGTGTCCAGGTATTCCGCTTCGTAGTTTTCTGTATCTAGGTGTCGGACGTAGAAGGCCAGGGTGTCCAGGTATTCCGCTTCGTAGTTTTCTGTATCTAGGTGTCGGACGTAGAAGGCCAGGGTGTCCAGGCATTCCGCTCCGTAGTTTTCTGTATCTAGATGGCGGATGTGGAAGTCCAGGGTGTCCAGGTATTCCGCTTCGTAGTTTTCTGTATCTAGGTGTCGGACGTAGAAGGCCAGGGTTTCCAGGCATTACGCTCCGTAGTTTCCTGTGTCCAGGTGTCGGATGTGGAAGTCTAGGGTTTCCAGGTATTCCGCTTCGTAGTTTTCTGTATCTAGGTGTCGGATGTGGAAGTTCAGGGTGTCCAGGTGTTCCGCTTCGTAGTTTTCTGTATCTAGGTGTCGGACGTAGAAGGCCAGGGTGTCCAGACATTCCGCTCCGTAGTTTCCTGTGTCCAGGTGTCGGATGTGGAAGTTCAGGGTATCCAGGTATTCCGCTTCGTAGTTTTCTGTATCTAGGTGTCGGATGTGGAAGTCCAGGGTGTCCAGGTATTCCGCTTCGTTGTTTTCTGTATCTAGATGGCGGACGTGGAAGTCCAGGGTGTCCAGGTATTCCGCTTCGTAGTTTTCTGTATCTAGGTGTCGGACGTAGAAGGCCAGGGTGTCCAGGCATTACGCTCCGTAGTTTCCTGTGTCCAGGTGTCGGGTGTGGAAGTCTAGGGTTTCCAGGTATTCCGCTTCGTAGTTTTCTGTATCTAGGTGTCAGATGTGGAAGTTCAGGGTGTCCAGGTGTTCCGCTTCGTAGTTTTCTGTATCTAGGTGTCGGACGTAGAATGCCAGGGTGTCCAGACATTCCGCTCCGTAGTTTCCTGTGTCCAGGTGTCGGATGTGGAAGTTCAGGGTATCCAGGTATTCCGCTTCGTAGTTTTCTGTATCTAGGTGTCGAATGTGGAAGTCCAGGGTGTCCAGGTATTCCGCTTCGTAGTTTTCTGTATCTAGATGGCGGACGTGGAAGTCCAGGGTGTCCAGGTATTCCGCTTCGTAGTTTTCTGTATCTAGGTGTCGGACGTAGAAGGCCAGGGTGTCCAGGTATTCCGCTCCGTAGTTTCCTGTGTCCAGGTGTCGGATGTGGAAGTTCAGGGTATCCAGGTATTCCGCTTCGTAATTTTCTGTATCTAGGTGTCGGATGTGGAAGTCCAGGGTGTCCAGGTATTCCGCTTCGTAGTTTTCTGTATCTAGGTGTCGAATGTGGAAGTCCAGGGTGTCCAGGTATTCCGCTTCGTAGTTTTCTGTATCTAGGTACCGGATGTGGAAGTCCAGGGTCTCCAGGTATTCCGCTTCGTAGTTTTCTGTATCTAGGTGTCGGACGTAGAAGGCCAGGGTGTCCAGGCATTCCGCTTCGTAGTTTCCTGTGTCCAGGTGTCGGATGTGGAAGTTCAGGGTTTCCAGGTATTCCGCTTCGTAGTTTTCTGTATCTAGATGGCGGACGTGGAAGTCCAGGGTGTCCAGGTATTCCGCTTCGTAGTTTTCTGTATCTAGGTGTCGGCCGTAGAAGGCCAGGGTGTCCAGGCATTCCGCTCCGTAGTTTCCTGTGTCCAGGTGCCGGATGTGGAAGTTCAGGGTATCCAGGTATTCCGCTTCGTAGTTTTCTGTATCTAGGTGTCGATTGTGGAAGTCCAGGGTGTCCAGGTATTCCCCTTCGTAGTTTTCTGTATCTAGATGGCGGACGTGGAAGTCCAGGGTGTCCAGGTATTCCGCTTCGTAGTTTTCTGTATCTAGGTGTCGGACGTAGAAGGTCAGGGTGTCCAGGCATTCCTCTCCGTAGTTTCCTGTGTCCAGGTGTCGGATTTGGAAGTTCAGGGTTTCCAGGTATTCCGCTTCGTAGTTTTCTGTATCTAGGTGTCGGATGTGGAAGTTCAATGTGTCCAGGTATTCCGCTTCGTAGTTTTCTGTATCTAGATGGCGGACGTGGAAGTCCAGGGTGTCCAGGTATTACGCTCCGTAGTTTCCTGTATCTAGGTGTCGAATGTGGAAGTCCAGGGTGTCCAGGTATTCCGCTTCGTAGTTTTCTGTATCTAGGTGCCGGATTTGGAAGTCCAGGGTGTCCAGGTATTCCGCTACGTAGTTTTCTGTATCTAGGTGTCGGACGTGGAGTCCAGGGTGTCCAGGTATTCCGCTTCGTAGTTTTCTGTATCTAGGTGTCGGACGTAGAAGGCCAGGGTGTCCAGGCATTACGCTCCGTAGTTTCCTGTGTCCAGGTGTCGGATGTGGAAGTCTAGGGTTTCCAGGTATTCCGCTTCGTAGTTTTCTTTATCTAGGTGTCGGATGTGGAAGTTCAGGGTGTCCAGGTGTTCCGCTTCGTAGTTTTCTGTATCTAGGTGCCGGATGTGGAAGGCCAGGGTGTCCAGGCATTCCTCTCCGTAGTTTCCTGTGTCCAGGTGTCGGATGTGGAAGTTCAGGGTTTCCAGGTATTCCGCTTCGTAGTTTTCTGTATCTAGGTGTCGGACGTGGAGTCCAGGGTGTCCAGGTATTCCGCTTCGTAGTTTTCTGTATCTAGGTGTCGGACGTAGAAGGCCAGGGTGTCCAGGCATTACGCTCCGTAGTTTCCTGTGTCCAGGTGTCGGATGTAGAAGTCTAGGGTTTCCAGGTATTCCGCTACGTAGTTTTCTGTATCTAGGTGTCGGATGTGGAAGTTCAGGGTGTCCAGGTGTTCCGCTTCGTAGTTTTCTGTATCTAGGTGCCGGATGTGGAAGACCAGGGTGTCCAGGCATTCCTCTCCGTAGATTCCTGTATCCAGGTGTCGGATGTGGAAGTTCAGGGTTTCCAGGTATTCCGCTTCGTAGTTTTCTGTATCTAGGTGTCGGATGTGGAAGTCCAGGGTGTCCAGGTATTCCGCTTCGTAGTTTTCTGTATCTAGGTGTCGGACGTAGA
Source organism: Cephus spinipes (assembly GCA_963971525.1). Lineage (NCBI taxonomy): Eukaryota > Metazoa > Arthropoda > Insecta > Hymenoptera > Cephidae > Cephus > Cephus spinipes. The sequence goes on along the minus strand of OZ020572.1, from coordinate 19,422,016 downwards.
AGGCCAGGGTGTCCAGGCATTCCGCTCCGTAGTTTCCTGTGTCCAGGTGTCGGATGTGGAAGTTCAGGGTATCCAGGTATTCCGCTTCGTAGTTTTCTGTATCTAGGTGTCGAATGTGGAAGTCCAGGGTGTCCAGGTATTCCGCTTCGTAGTTTTCTGTATCTAGATGGCGGACGTGGAAGTCCAGGGTGTCCAGGTATTCCGCTTCGTAGTTTTCTGTATCTAGGTGTCGGGTGTGGAAGTCTAGGGTTTCCAGGTATTCCGCTTCGTAGTTTTCTGTATCTAGGTGTCGGATGTGGAAGTTCAGGGTGTCCAGGTGTTCCGCTTCGTAGTTTTCTGTATCTAGGTGTCGGACGTAGAAGGCCAGGGTGTCCAGACATTCCGCTCCGTAGTTTCCTGTGTCCAGGTGTCGGATGTGGAAGTTCAGGGTATCCAGGTATGCCGCTTCGTAGTTTTCTGTATCTAGGTGTCGAATGTGGAAGTCCAGGGTGTCCAGGTATTCCCCTTCGTAGTTTTCTGTATCTAGATGGCGGACGTGGAAGTCCAGGGTATCCAGGTATTCCGCTTCGTAGTTTTCTGTATCTAGGTGTCGGACGTAGAAGGCCAGGGTGTCCAGGCATTCCTCTCCGTAGTTTCCTGTGTCCAGGTGTCGGATTTGGAAGTTCAGGGTTTCCAGGTATTCCGCTTCGTAGTTTTCTGTATCTAGATGGCGGACGTGGAAGTCCAGGGTGTCCAGGTATTACGCTCCGTAGTTTCCTGTATCTAGGTGTCGAATGTGGAAGTCCAGGGTGTCCAGGTATTCCGCTTCGTAGTTTTCTGTATCTAGGTGCCGGATGTGGAAGTCCAGGGTGTCCAGGTATTCCGCTACGTAGTTTTCTGTATCTAGGTGTCGGACGTGGAGTCCAGGGTGTCCAGGTATTCCGCTTCGTAGTTTTCTGTATCTAGGTGTCGGACGTAGAAGGCCAGGGTGTCCAGGCATTACGCTCCGTAGTTTCCTGTGTCCAGGTGTCGGATGTGGAAGTCTAGGGTTTCCAGGTATTCCGCTTCGTAGTTTTCTTTATCTAGGTGTCGGATGTGGAAGTTCAGGGTGTCCAGGTGTTCCGCTTCGTAGTTTTCTGTATCTAGGTGCCGGATGTGGAAGGCCAGGGTGTCCAGGCATTCCTCTCCGTAGTTTCCTGTGTCCAGGTGTCGGATGTGGAAGTTCAGGGTTTCCAGGTATTCCGCTTCGTAGTTTTCTGTATCTAGGTGTCGGACGTGGAGTCCAGGGTGTCCAGGTATTCCGCTTCGTAGTTTTCTGTATCTAGGTGTCGGACGTAGAAGGCCAGGGTGTCCAGGCATTACGCTCCGTAGTTTCCTGTGTCCAGGTGTCGGATGTAGAAGTCTAGGGTTTCCAGGTATTCCGCTTCGTAGTTTTCTGTATCTAGGTGTCGGATGTGGAAGTCCAGGGTGTCCAGGTATTCCGCTTCGTAGTTTTCTGTATCTAGGTGTCGGACGTAGAAGGCCAGGGTGTCCAGGCATTCCGCTCCGTAGTTTCCTGTGTCCAGGTGTCGGATGTGGAAGTTCAGGGTATCCAGGTATTCCGCTTCGTAGTTTTCTGTATCTAGGTGTCGAATGTGGAAGTCCAGGGTGTCCAGGTATTCCGCTTCGTAGTTTTCTGTATCTAGATGGCGGACGTGGAAGTCCAGGGTGTCCAGGTATTACGCTCCGTAGTTTCCTGTATCTAGGTGTCGAATGTGGAAGTCCAGGGTGTCCAGGTATTCCGCTTCGTAGTTTTCTGTATCTAGGTGCCGGATGTGGAAGTCCAGGGTGTCCAGGTATTCCGCTACGTAGTTTTCTGTATCTAGGTGTCGGACGTGGAGTCCAGGGTGTCCAGGTATTCCGCTTCGTAGTTTTCTGTATCTAGGTGTCGGACGTAGAAGGCCAGGGTGTCCAGGCATTACGCTCCGTAGTTTCCTGTGTCCAGGTGTCGGATGTGGAAGTCTAGGGTTTCCAGGTATTCCGCTTCGTAGTTTTCTTTATCTAGGTGTCGGATGTGGAAGTTCAGGGTGTCCAGGTGTTCCGCTTCGTAGTTTTCTGTATCTAGGTGCCGGATGTGGAAGGCCAGGGTGTCCAGGCATTCCTCTCCGTAGTTTCCTGTGTCCAGGTGTCGGATGTGGAAGTTCAGGGTTTCCAGGTATTCCGCTTCGTAGTTTTCTGTATCTAGGTGTCGGACGTGGAGTCCAGGGTGTCCAGGTATTCCGCTTCGTAGTTTTCTGTTTCTAGGTGTCGGACGTAGAAGGCCAGGGTGTCCAGGCATTACGCTCCGTAGTTTCCTGTGTCCAGGTGTCGGATGTAGAAGTCTAGGGTTTCCAGGTATTCCGCTTCGTAGTTTTCTGTATCTAGGTGTCGGATGTGGAAGTTCAGGGTGTCCAGGTGTTCCGCTTCGTAGTTTTCTGTATCTAGGTGCCGGATGTGGAAGGCCAGGGTGTCCAGGCATTCCTCTCGTAGTTTCCTGTATCCAGGTGTCGGATGTGGAAGTTCAGGGTTTCCAGGTATTCCGCTTCGTAGTTTTCTTTATCTAGGTGTCGGATGTGGAAGTTCAGGGTGTCCAGGTGTTCCGCTTCGTAGTTTTCCGTATCTAGGTGCCGGATGTGGAAGGCCAGGGTGTCCAGGCATTCCTCTCCGTAGTTTCCTGTGTCCAGGTGTCGGATGTGGAAGTTCAGGGTTTCCAGGTATTCCGCTTCGTAGTTTTCTGTATCTAGGTGTCGGACGTGGAGTCCAGGGTGTCCAGGTATTCCGCTTCGTAGTTTTCTGTATCTAGGTGTCGGACGTAGAAGGCCAGGGTGTCCAGGCATTACGCTCCGTAGTTTCCTGTGTCCAGGTGTCGGATGTGGAAGTCTAGGGTTTCCAGGTATTCCGCTTCGTAGTTTTCTTTATCTAGGTGTCGGATGTGGAAGTTCAGGGTGTCCAGGTGTTCCGCTTCGTAGTTTTCTGTATCTAGGTGCCGGATGTGGAAGGCCAGGGTGTCCAGGCATTCCTCTCCGTAGTTTCCTGTGTCCAGGTGTCGGATGTGGAAGTTCAGGGTTTCCAGGTATTCCGCTTCGTAGTTTTCTGTATCTAGGTGTCGGACGTGGAGTCCAGGGTGTCCAGGTATTCCGCTTCGTAGTTTTCTGTATCTAGGTGTCGGACGTAGAAGGCCAGGGTGTCCAGGCATTACGCTCCGTAGTTTCCTGTGTCCAGGTGTCGGATGTAGAAGTCTAGGGTTTCCAGGTATTCCGCTTCGTAGTTTTCTGTATCTAGGTGTCGGATGTGGAAGTTCAGGGTGTCCAGGTGTTCCGCTTCGTAGTTTTCTGTACCTAGGTGCCGGATGTGGAAGGCCAGGGTGTCCAGGCATTCCTCTCCGTAGTTTCCTGTATCCAGGTGTCGGATGTGGAAGTTCAGGGTTTCCAGGTATTCCGCTTCGTAGTTTTCTGTATCTAGGTGTCGGATGTGGAAGTCCAGGGTGTCCAGGTATTCCGCTTCGTAGTTTTCTGTATCTAGGTGTCGGACGTAGAAGGCCAGGGTGTCCAGGCATTCCGCTCCGTAGTTTCCTGTGTCCAGGTGTCGGATGTGGAAGTTCAGGGTATCCAGGTATTCCGCTTCGTAGTTTTCTGTATCTAGGTGTCGAATGTGGAAGTCCAGGGTGTCCAGGTATTCCGCTTCGTAGTTTTCTGTATCTAGATGGCGGACGTGGAAGTCCAGGGTGTCCAGGTATTCCGCTTCGTAGTTTTCTGTATCTAGGTGTCGGGTGTGGAAGTCTAGGGTTTCCAGGTATTCCGCTTCGTAGTTTTCTGTATCTAGGTGTCGGATGTGGAAGTTCAGGGTGTCCAGGTGTTCCGCTTCGTAGTTTTCTGTATCTAGGTGTCGGACGTAGAAGGCCAGGGAGTCCAGACATTCCGCTCCGTAGTTTCCTGTGTCCAGGTGTCGGATGTGGAAGTTCAGGGTATCCAGGTATTCCGCTTCGTAGTTTTCTGTATCTAGGTGTCGAATGTGGAAGTCCAGGGTGTCCAGGTATTCCCCTTCGTAGTTTTCTGTATCTAGATGGCGGACGTGGAAGTCCAGGGTGTCCAGGTATTCCGCTTCGTAGTTTTCTGTATCTAGTTGTCGGACGTAGAAGGCCAGGGTGTCCAGGCATTCCTCTCCGTAGTTTCCTGTGTCCAGGTGTCGGATTTGGAAGTTCAGGGTTTCCAGGTATTCCGCTTCGTAGTTTTCTGTATCTAGGTGTCGGATGTGGAAGTTCAATGTGTCCAGGTATTCCGCTTCGTAGTTTTCTGTATCTAGATGGCGGACGTGGAAGTCCAGGGTGTCCAGGTATTACGCTCCGTAGTTTCCTGTATCTAGGTGTCGAATGTGGAAGTCCAGGGTGTCCAGGTATTCCGCTTCGTAGTTTTCTGTATCTAGGTGCCGGATGTGGAAGTCCAGGGTGTCCAGGTATTCCGCTACGTAGTTTTCTGTATCTAGGTGTCGGACGTGGAGTCCAGGGTGTCCAGGTATTCCGCTTCGTAGTTTTCTGTATCTAGGTGTCGGACGTAGAAGGCCAGGGTGTCCAGGCATTACGCTCCGTAGGTTCCTGTGTCCAGGTGTCGGATGTGGAAGTCTAGGGTTTCCAGGTATTCCGCTTCGTAGTTTTCTTTATCTAGGTGTCGGATGTGGAAGTTCAGGGTGTCCAGGTGTTCCGCTTCGTAGTTTTCTGTATCTAGGTGCCGGATGTGGAAGGCCAGGGTGTCCAGGCATTCCTCTCCGTAGTTTCCTGTGTCCAGGTGTCGGATGTGGAAGTTCAGGGTTTCCAGGTATTCCGCTTCGTAGTTTTCTGTATCTAGGTGTCGGACGTGGAGTCCAGGGTGTCCAGGTATTCCGCTTCGTAGTTTTCTGTATCTAGGTGTCGGACGTAGAAGGCCAGGGTGTCCAGGCATTACGCTCCGTAGTTTCCTGTGTCCAGGTGTCGGATGTAGAAGTCTAGGGTTTCCAGGTATTCCGCTTCGTAGTTTTCTGTATCTAGGTGTCGGATGTGGAAGTTCAGGGTGTCCAGGTGTTCCGCTTCGTAGTTTTCTGTATCTAGGTGCCGGATGTGGAAGGCCAGGGTGTCCAGGCATTCCTCTCGTAGTTTCCTGTATCCAGGTGTCGGATGTGGAAGTTCAGGGTTTCCAGGTATTCCGCTTCGTAGTTTTCTGTATCTAGGTGTCGGATGTGGAAGTCCAGGGTGTCCAGGTATTCCGCTTCGTAGTTTTCTGTATCTAGGTGTCGGACGTAGAAGGCCAGGGTGTCCAGGCATTCCGCTCCGTAGTTTCCTGTGTCCAGGTGTCGGATGTGGAAGTTCAGGGTATCCAGGTATTCCGCTTCGTAGTTTTCTGTATCTAGGTGTCGAATGTGGAAGTCCAGGGTGTCCAGGTATTCCGCTTCGTAGTTTTCTGTATCTAGATGGCGGACGTGGAAGTCCAGGGTGTCCAGGTATTCCGCTTCGTAGTTTTCTGTATCTAGGTGTCGGGTGTGGAAGTCTAGGGTTTCCAGGTATTCCGCTTCGTAGTTTTCTGTATCTAGGTGTCGGATGTGGAAGTTCAGGGTGTCCAGGTGTTCCGCTTCGTAGTTTTCTGTATCTAGGTGTCGGACGTAGAAGGCCAGGGTGTCCAGACATTCCGCTCCGTAGTTTCCTGTGTCCAGGTGTCGGATGTGGAAGTTCAGGGTATCCAGGTATTCCGCTTCGTAGTTTTCTGTATCTAGGTGTCGAATGTGGAAGTCCAGGGTGTCCAGGTATTCCGCTTCGTAGTTTTCTGTATCTAGATGGCGGACGTGGAAGTCCAGGGTGTCCAGGTATTCCGCTTCGTAGTTTTCTGTATCTAGGTGTCGGACGTAGAAGGCCAGGGTGCCCAGGTATTCCGCTTCGTAGTTTTCTGTATCTAGGTGTCGGACGTAGAAGGCCAGGGTGTCCAGGCATTCCGCTCCGTAGTTTTCTGTATCTAGATGGCGGATGTGGAAGTCCAGGGTGTCCAGGTATTCCGCTTCGTAGTTTTCTGTATCTAGGTGTCGGCCGTAGAAGGCCAGGGTGTCCAGGCATTCCGCTCCGTAGTTTCCTGTGTCCAGGTGCCGGATGTGGAAGTTCAGGGTATCCAGGTATTCCGCTTCGTAGTTTTCTGTATCTAGGTGTCGAATGTGGAAGTTCAGGGTGTCCAGGTATTCCCCTTCGTAGTTTTCTGTATCTAGATGGCGGACGTGGAAGTCCAGGGTGTCCAGGTATTCCGCTTCGTAGTTTTCTGTATCTAGGTGTCGGACGTAGAAGGCCAGGGTGTCCAGGCATTCCTCTCCGTAGTTTCCTGTGTCCAGGTGTCGGATTTGGAAGTTCAGGGTTTCCAGGTATTCCGCTTCGTAGTTTTCTGTATCTAGGTGTCGGATGTGGAAGTTCAATGTGTCCAGGTATTCCGCTTCGTAGTTTTCTGTATCTAGATGGCGGACGTGGAAGTCCAGGGTGTCCAGGTATTACGCTCCGTAGTTTCCTGTATCTAGGTGTCGAATGTGGAAGTCCAGGGTGTCCAGGTATTCCGCTTCGTAGTTTTCTGTATCTAGGTGCCGGATGTGGAAGTCCAGGGTGTCCAGGTATTCCGCTACGTAGTTTTCTGTATCTAGGTGTCGGACGTAGAAGGCCAGGGTGCCCAGGCATTCCGCTCCGTAGTTTCCTGTGTCCAGGTGTCGGATGTGGAAGTTCAGGGTTTCCAGGTATTCCGCTTCGTAGTTTTCTGTATCTAGGTGTCGGATGTGGAAGTTCAGTGTGTCTAGGTATTCCGCTTCGTAGTTTTCTGTATCTAGGTGCCGGATGTGGAAGTTCAGGGTATCCAGGTATTCCTCTTCGTAGTTTTCTGTATCTAGGTGTCGAATGTGGAAGTCCAGGGTGTCCAGGTATTCCGCTTCGTAGTTTTCTGTATCTAGGTGTCGGGTGTGGAAGTCTAGGGTTTCCAGGTATTCCGCTTCGTAGTTTTCTGTATCTAGGTGTCGGATGTGGAAGTTCAGGGTGTCCAGGTGTTCCGCTTCGTAGTTTTCTGTATCTAGGTGTCGGACGTAGAAGGCCAGGGTGTCCAGACATTCCGCTCCGTTGTTTCCTGTGTCCAGGTGTCGGATGTGGAAGTTCAGGGTATCCAGGTATTCCGCTTCGTAGTTTTCTGTATCTAGGTATCGAATGTGGAAGTCCAGGGTGTCGAGGTATTCCGCTTCGTAGTTTTCTGTATCTAGATGGCGGACGTGGAAGTCCAGGGTGTCCAGGTATTCCGCTTCGTAGTTTTCTGTATCTAGGTGTCGGACGTAGAAGGCCAGGGTGTCCAGGTATTCCGCTTCGTAGTTTTCTGTATCTAGGTGTCGGACGTAGAAGGCCAGGGTTTCCAGGCATTACGCTCCGTAGTTTTCTGTATCTAGGTGTCGGACGTAGAAGGCCAGGGTGTCCAGGCATTCCGCTTCGTAGTTTTCTGTATCTAGGTGTCGGACGTAGAAGGCCAGGGTTTCCAGGCATTACGCTCCGTAGTTTCCTGTGTCCAGGTGTCGGATGTGGAAGTCTAGGGTTTCCAGGTATTCCGCTTCGTAGTTTTCTGTATCTAGGTGTCGGATGTGGAAGTTCAGGGTGTCCAGGTGTTCCGCTTCGTAGTTTTCTGTATCTAGGTGTCGGACGTAGAAGGCCAGGGTGTCCAGACATTCCGCTCCGTAGTTTCCTGTGTCCAGGTGTCGGATGTGGAAGTTCAGGGTATCCAGGTATTCCGATTCGTAGTTTTCTGTATCTAGGTGTCGGATGTGGAAGTCCAGGGTGTCCAGGTATTCCGCTCCGTAGTTTCCTGTGTCCAGGTGTCGGATGTGGAAGTTCAGGGTATCCAGGTATTCCGCTTCGTAGTTTTCTGTATCTAGGTGTCGAATGTGGAAGTCCAGGGTGTCCAGGTATTCCGCTTCGTAGTTTTCTGTATCTAGATGGCGGACGTGGAAGTCCAGGGTGTCCAGGTATTCCGCTTCGTAGTTTTCTGTATCTAGGTGCCGGATGTGGAAGTCCAGGGTGTCCAGGTATTCCGCTTCGTAGTTTTCTGTATCTAGATGGCGGACGTGGAAGTCCAGGGTCTCCAGGTATTCCGCTTCGTAGTTTTCTGTATCTAGGTGTCGGACGTAGAAGGCCAGGGTGTCCAGGCATTCCGCTTCGTAGTTTCCTGTGTCCAGGTGTCGGATGTGGAAGTTCAGGGTTTCCAGGTATTCCGCTTCGTAGTTTTCTGTATCTAGATGGCGGACGTGGAAGTCCAGGGTGTCCAGGTATTCCGCTTCGTAGTTTTCTGTATCTAGGTGTCGGATGTGGAAGTTCAATGTGTCCAGGTATTCCGCTTCGTAGTTTTCTGTATCTAGATGGCGGACGTGGAAGTCCAGGGTGTCCAGGTATTACGCTCCGTAGTTTCCTGTATCTAGGTGTCGAATGTGGAAGTCCAGGGTGTCCAGGTATTCCGCTTCGTAGTTTTCTGTATCTAGGTGCCGGATGTGGAAGTCCAGGGTGTCCAGGTATTCTGCTACGTAGTTTTCTGTATCTAGGTGTCGGACGTAGAAGGCCAGGGTGCCCAGGCATTCCGCTCCGTAGTTTCCTGTGTCCAGGTGTCGGATGTTTAAGTTCAGGGTTTCCAGGTATTCCGCTTCGTAGTTTTCTGTATCTAGGTGTCGGATGTGGAAGTTCAGTGTGTCTAGGTATTCCTCTTCGTAGTTTTCTGTATCTAGGTGTCGAATGTGGAAGTCCAGGGTGTCCAGGTATTCCGCTTCGTAGTTTTCTGTATCTAGGTGTCGGGTGTGGAAGTCTAGGGTTTCCAGGTATTCCGCTTCGTAGTTTTCTGTATCTAGGTGTCGGATGTGGAAGTTCAGGGTGTCCAGGTGTTCCGCTTCGTAGTTTTCTGTATCTAGGTGTCGGACGTAGAAGGCCAGGGTGTCCAGACATTCCGCTCCGTTGTTTCCTGTGTCCAGGTGTCGGATGTGGAAGTTCAGGGTATCCAGGTATTCCGCTTCGTAGTTTTCTGTATCTAGGTATCGAATGTGGAAGTCCAGGGTGTCGAGGTATTCCGCTTCGTAGTTTTCTGTATCTAGATGGCGGACGTGGAAGTCCAGGGTGTCCAGGTATTCCGCTTCGTAGTTTTCTGTATCTAGGTGTCGGACGTAGAAGGCCAGGGTGTCCAGGTATTCCGCTTCGTAGTTTTCTGTATCTAGGTGTCGGACGTAGAAGGCCAGGGTGTCCAGGCATTCCGCTTCGTAGTTTTCTGTATCTAGGTGTCGGACGTAGAAGGCCAGGGTTTCCAGGCATTACGCTCCGTAGTTTCCTGTGTCCAGGTGTCGGATGTGGAAGTCTAGGGTTTCCAGGTATTCCGCTTCGTAGTTTTCTGTATCTAGGTGTCGGATGTGGAAGTTCAGGGTGTCCAGGTGTTCCGCTTCGTAGTTTTCTGTATCTAGGTGTCGGACGTAGAAGGCCAGGGTGTCCAGACATTCCGCTCCGTAGTTTCCTGTGTCCAGGTGTCGGATGTGGAAGTTCAGGGTATCCAGGTATTCCGATTCGTAGTTTTCTGTATCTAGGTGTCGGATGTGGAAGTCCAGGGTGTCCAGGTATTCCGCTCCGTAGTTTCCTGTGTCCAGGTGTCGGATGTGGAAGTTCAGGGTATCCAGGTATTCCGCTTCGTAGTTTTCTGTATCTAGGTGTCGAATGTGGAAGTCCAGGGTGTCCAGGTATTCCGCTTCGTAGTTTTCTGTATCTAGATGGCGGACGTGGAAGTCCAGGGTGTCCAGGTATTCCGCTTCGTAGTTTTCTGTATCTAGGTGCCGGATGTGGAAGTCCAGGGTGTCCAGGTATTCCGCTTCGTAGTTTTCTGTATCTAGATGGCGGACGTGGAAGTCCAGGGTCTCCAGGTATTCCGCTTCGTAGTTTTCTGTATCTAGGTGTCGGACGTAGAAGGCCAGGGTGTCCAGGCATTCCGCTTCGTAGTTTCCTGTGTCCAGGTGTCGGATGTGGAAGTTCAGGGTTTCCAGGTATTCCGCTTCGTAGTTTTCTGTATCTAGATGGCGGACGTGGAAGTCCAGGGTGTCCAGGTATTCCGCTTCGTAGTTTTCTGTATCTAGGTGTCGGCCGTAGAAGGCCAGGGTGTCCAGGCATTCCGCTCCGTAGTTTCCTGTGTCCAGGTGCCGGATGTGGAAGTTCAGGGTATCCAGGTATTCCGCTTCGTAGTTTTCTGTATCTAGGTGTCGATTGTGGAAGTCCAGGGTGTCCAGGTATTCCCCTTCGTAGTTTTCTGTATCTAGATGGCGGACGTGGAAGTCCAGGGTGTCCAGGTATTCCGCTTCGTAGTTTTCTGTATCTAGGTGTCGGACGTAGAAGGCCAGGGTGTCCAGGCATTCCTCTCCGTAGTTTCCTGTGTCCAGGTGTCGGATTTGGAAGTTCAGGGTTTCCAGGTATTCCGCTTCGTAGTTTTCTGTATCTAGGTGTCGGATGTGGAAGTTCAATGTGTCCAGGTATTCCGCTTCGTAGTTTTCTGTATCTAGATGGCGGACGTGGAAGTCCAGGGTGTCCAGGTATTACGCTCCGTAGTTTCCTGTATCTAGGTGTCGAATGTGGAAGTCCAGGGTGTCCAGGTATTCCGCTTCGTAGTTTTCTGTATCTAGGTGCCGGATGTGGAAGTCCAGGGTGTCCAGGTATTCCGCTACGTAGTTTTCTGTATCTAGGTGTCGGACGTGGAGTCCAGGGTGTCCAGGTATTCCGCTTCGTAGTTTTCTGTATCTAGGTGTCGGACGTAGAAGGCCAGGGTGTCCAGGCATTACGCTCCGTAGTTTCCTGTGTCCAGGTGTCGGATGTGGAAGTCTAGGGTTTCCAGGTATTCCGCTTCGTAGTTTTCTTTATCTAGGTGTCGGATGTGGAAGTTCAGGGTGTCCAGGTGTTCCGCTTCGTAGTTTTCTGTATCTAGGTGCCGGATGTGGAAGGCCAGGGTGTCCAGGCATTCCTCTCCGTAGTTTCCTGTGTCCAGGTGTCGGATGTGGAAGTTCAGGGTTTCCAGGTATTCCGCTTCGTAGTTTTCTGTATCTAGGTGTCGGACGTGGAGTCCAGGGTGTCCAGGTATTCCGCTTCGTAGTTTTCTGTATCTAGGTGTCGGACGTAGAAGGCCAGGGTGTCCAGGCATTACGCTCCGTAGTTTCCTGTGTCCAGGTGTCGGATGTAGAAGTCTAGGGTTTCCAGGTATTCCGCTTCGTAGTTTTCTGTATCTAGGTGTCGGATGTGGAAGTTCAGGGTGTCCAGGTGTTCCGCTTCGTAGTTTTCTGTATCTAGGTGCCGGATGTGGAAGGCCAGGGTGTCCAGGCATTCCTCTCCGTAGTTTCCTGTATCCAGGTATCGGATGTGGAAGTTCAGGGTTTCCAGGTATTCCGCTTCGTAGTTTTCTGTATCTAGGTGTCGGATGTGGAAGGCCAGGGTGTCCAGGCATTCCTCTCCGTAGTTTCCTGTATCCAGGTATCGGATGTGGAAGTTCAGGGTTTCCAGGTATTCCGCTTCGTAGTTTTCTGTATCTAGGTGTCGGATGTGGAAGTCCAGGGTGTCCAGGTATTCCGCTTCGTAGTTTTCTGTATCTAGGTGTCGGACGTAGAAGGCCAGGGTGTCCAGGCATTCCGCTCCGTAGTTTCCTGTGTCCAGGTGTCGGATGTGGAAGTTCAGGGTATCCAGGTATTCCGCTTCGTAGTTTTCTGTATCTAGATGGCGGACGTGGAAGTCCAGGGTGTCCAGGTATTACGCTCCGTAGTTTCCTGTATCTAGGTGTCGAATGTGGAAGTCCAGGGTGTCCAGGTATTCCGCTTCGTAGTTTTCTGTATCTAGGTGTCGGACGTAGAAGGCCAGGGTGTCCAGGTATTCCGCTACGTAGTTTTCTGTATCTAGGTGTCGGACGTGGAGTCCAGGGTGTCCAGGTATTCCGCTTCGTAGTTTTCTGTATCTAGGTGTCGGACGTAGAAGGCCAGGGTGTCCAGGCATTACGCTCCGTAGTTTCCTGTGTCCAGGTGTCGGATGTGGAAGTCTAGGGTTTCCAGGTATTCCGCTTCGTAGTTTTCTTTATCTAGGTGTCGGATGTGGAAGTTCAGGGTGTCCAGGTGTTCCGCTTCGTAGTTTTCTGTATCTAGGTGCCGGATGTGGAAGGCCAGGGTGTCCAGGCATTCCTCTCCGTAGTTTCCTGTGTCCAGGTGTCGGATGTGGAAGTTCAGGGTTTCCAGGTATTCCGCTTCGTAGTTTTCTGTATCTAGGTGTCGGACGTGGAGTCCAGGGTGTCCAGGTATTCCGCTTCGTAGTTTTCTGTATCTAGGTGTCGGACGTAGAAGGCCAGGGTGTCCAGGTGTTCCGCTTCGTAGTTTTCTGTATCTAGGTGCCGGATGTGGAAGGCCAGGGTGTCCAGGCATTCCTCTCGTAGTTTCCTGTATCCAGGTGTCGGATGTGGAAGTTCAGGGTTTCCAGGTATTCCGCTTCGTAGTTTTCTTTATCTAGGTGTCGGATGTGGAAGTTCAGGGTGTCCAGGTGTTCCGCTTCGTAGTTTTCTGTATCTAGGTGCCGGATGTGGAAGGCCAGGGTGTCCAGGCATTCCTCTCCGTAGTTTCCTGTGTCCAGGTGTCGGATGTGGAAGTTCAGGGTTTCCAGGTATTCCGCTTCGTAGTTTTCTGTATCTAGGTGTCGGACGTGGAGTCCAGGGTGTCCAGGTATTCCGCTTCGTAGTTTTCTGTATCTAGGTGTCGGACGTAGAAGGCCAGGGTGTCCAGGCATTACGCTCCGTAGTTTCCTGTGTCCAGGTGTCGGATGTGGAAGTCTAGGGTTTCCAGGTATTCCGCTTCGTAGTTTTCTTTATCTAGGTGTCGGATGTGGAAGTTCAGGGTGTCCAGGTGTTCCGCTTCGTAGTTTTCTGTATCTAGGTGCCGGATGTGGAAGGCCAGGGTGTCCAGGCATTCCTCTCCGTAGTTTCCTGTGTCCAGGTGTCGGATGTGGAAGTTCAGGGTTTCCAGGTATTCCGCTTCGTAGTTTTCTGTATCTAGGTGTCGGACGTGGAGTCCAGGGTGTCCAGGTATTCCGCTTCGTAGTTTTCTGTATCTAGGTGTCGGACGTAGAAGGCCAGGGTGTCCAGGCATTACGCTCCGTAGTTTCCTGTGTCCAGGTGTCGGATGTAGAAGTCTAGGGTTTCCAGGTATTCCGCTTCGTAGTTTTCTGTATCTAGGTGTCGGATGTGGAAGTTCAGGGTGTCCAGGTGTTCCGCTTCGTAGTTTTCTGTATCTAGGTGCCGGATGTGGAAGGCCAGGGTGTCCAGGCATTCCTCTCCGTAGTTTCCTGTATCCAGGTGTCGGATGTGGAAGTTCAGGGTTTCCAGGTATTCCGCTTCGTAGTTTTCTGTATCTAGGTGTCGGATGTGGAAGTCCAGGGTGTCCAGGTATTCCGCTTCGTAGTTTTCTGTATCTAGGTGTCGGACGTAGAAGGCCAGGGTGTCCAGGCATTCCGCTCCGTAGTTTCCTGTGTCCAGGTGTCGGATGTGGAAGTTCAGGGTATCCAGGTATTCCGCTTCGTAGTTTTCTGTATCTAGGTGTCGAATGTGGAAGTCCAGGGTGTCCAGGTATTCCGCTTCGTAGTTTTCTGTATCTAGATGGCGGACGTGGAAGTCCAGGGTGTCCAGGTATTCCGCTTCGTAGTTTTCTGTATCTAGGTGTCGGGTGTGGAAGTCTAGGGTTTCCAGGTATTCCGCTTCGTAGTTTTCTGTATCTAGGTGTCGGATGTGGAAGTTCAGGGTGTCCAGGTGTTCCGCTTCGTAGTTTTCTGTATCTAGGTGTCGGACGTAGAAGGCCAGGGTGTCCAGGCATTCCTCTCCGTAGTTTCCTGTGTCCAGGTGTCGGATTTGGAAGTTCAGGGTTTCCAGGTATTCCGCTTCGTAGTTTTCTGTATCTAGGTGTCGGATGTGGAAGTTCAATGTGTCCAGGTATTCCGCTTCGTAGTTTTCTGTATCTAGATGGCGGACGTGGAAGTCCAGGGTGTCCAGGTATTACGCTCCGTAGTTTCCTGTATCTAGGTGTCGAATGTGGAAGTCCAGGGTGTCCAGGTATTCCGCTTCGTAGTTTTCTGTATCTAGGTGCCGGATGTGGAAGTCCAGGGTGTCCAGGTATTCCGCTTCGTAGTTTTCTGTATCTAGGTGTCGGACGTAGAAGGCCAGGGTGTCCAGGCATTCCTCTCCGTAGTTTCCTGTGTCCAGGTGTCGGATTTGGAAGTTCAGGGTTTCCAGGTATTCCGCTTCGTAGTTTTCTGTATCTAGGTGTCGGATGTGGAAGTTCAATGTGTCCAGGTATTCCGCTTCGTAGTTTTCTGTATCTAGATGGCGGACGTGGAAGTCCAGGGTGTCCAGGTATTACGCTCCGTAGTTTCCTGTATCTAGGTGTCGAATGTGGAAGTCCAGGGTGTCCAGGTATTCCGCTTCGTAGTTTTCTGTATCTAGGTGCCGGATGTGGAAGTCCAGGGTGTCCAGGTATTCCGCTACGTAGTTTTCTGTATCTAGGTGTCGGACGTGGAGTCCAGGGTGTCCAGGTATTCCGCTTCGTAGTTTTCTGTATCTAGGTGTCGGACGTAGAAGGCCAGGGTGTCCAGGCATTACGCTCCGTAGTTTCCTGTGTCCAAGTGTCGGATGTGGAATTCTAGGGTTTCCAGGTATTCCGCTTCGTAGTTTTCTTTATCTAGGTGTCGGATGTGGAAGTTCAGGGTGTCCAGGTGTTCCGCTTCGTAGTTTTCTGTATCTAGGTGCCGGATGTGGAAGGCCAGGGTGTCCAGGCATTCCTCTCCGTAGTTTCCTGTGTCCAGGTGTCGGATGTGGAAGTTCAGGGTTTCCAGGTATTCCGCTTCGTAGTTTTCTGTATCTAGGTGTCGGACGTGGAGTCCAGGGTGTCCAGGTATTCCGCTTCGTAGTTTTCTGTATCTAGGTGTCGGACGTAGAAGGCCAGGGTGTCCAGGCATTACGCTCCGTAGTTTCCTGTGTCCAGGTGTCGGATGTAGAAGTCTAGGGTTTCCAGGTATTCCGCTTCGTAGTTTTCTGTATCTAGGTGTCGGATGTGGAAGTTCAGGGTGTCCAGGTGTTCCGCTTCGTAGTTTTCTGTATCTAGGTGCCGGATGTGGAAGGCCAGGGTGTCCAGGCATTCCTCTCGTAGTTTCCTGTATCCAGGTGTCGGATGTGGAAGTTCAGGGTTTCCAGGTATTCCGCTTCGTAGTTTTCTGTATCTAGGTGTCGGATGTGGAAGTCCAGGGTGTCCAGGTATTCCGCTTCGTAGTTTTCTGTATCTAGGTGTCGGACGTAGAAGGCCAGGGTGTCCAGGCATTCCGCTCCGTAGTTTCCTGTGTCCAGGTGTCGGATGTGGAAGTTCAGGGTATCCAGGTATTCCGCTTCGTAGTTTTCTGTATCTAGGTGTCGAATGTGGAAGTCTAGGGTTTCCAGGTATTCCGCTTCGTAGTTTTCTGTATCTAGGTGTCGGATGTGGAAGTTCAGGGTGTCCAGGTGTTCCGCTTCGTAGTTTTCTGTATCTAGGTGTCGGACGTAGAAGGCCAGGGTGTCCAGACATTCCGCTCCGTAGTTTCCTGTGTCCAGGTGTCGGATGTGGAAGTTCAGGGTATCCAGGTATTCCGCTTCGTAGTTTTCTGTATCTAGGTGTCGAATGTGGAAGTCCAGGGTGTCCAGGTATTCCGCTTCGTAGTTTTCTGTATCTAGATGGCGGACGTGGAAGTCCAGGGTGTCCAGGTATTCCGCTTCGTAGTTTTCTGTATCTAGGTGTCGGACGTAGAAGGCCAGGGTGTCCAGGTATTCCGCTTCGTAGTTTTCTGTATCTAGGTGTCGGACGTAGAAGGCCAGGGTGTCCAGGCATTCCGCTCCGTAGTTTTTTGTATCTAGATGGCGGATGTGGAAGTCCAGGGTGTCCAGGTATTCCGCTTCGTAGTTTTCTGTATCTAGGTGTCGGACGTAGAAGGCCAGGGTTTCCAGGCATTACGCTCCGTAGTTTCCTGTGTCCAGGTGTCGGATGTGGAAGTCTAGGGTTTCCAGGTATTCCGCTTCGTAGTTTTCTGTATCTAGGTGTCGGATGTGGAAGTTCAGGGTGTCCAGGTGTTCCGCTTCGTAGATTTCTGTATCTAGGTGTCGGATGTGGAAGTCCAGGGTGTCCAGGTATTCCGCTTTGTTGTTTTCTGTATCTAGATGGCGGACGTGGAAGTCCAGGGTGTCCAGGTATTCCGCTTCGTAGTTTTCTGTATCTAGGTGTCGGACGTAGAAGGCCAGGGTGTCCAGGCATTACGCTCCGTAGTTTCCTGTGTCCAGGTGTCGGGTGTGGAAGTCTAGGGTTTCCAGGTATTCCGCTTCGTAGTTTTCTGTATCTAGGTGTCAGATGTGGAAGTTCAGGGTGTCCAGGTGTTCCGCTTCGTAGTTTTCTGTATCTAGGTGTCGGACGTAGAAGGCCAGAGTGTCCAGACATTCCGCTCCGTAGTTTCCTGTGTCCAGGTGTCGGATGTGGAAGTTCAGGGTATCCAGGTATTCCGCTTCGTAGTTTTCTGTATCTAGGTGTCGAATGTGGAAGTCCAGGGTGTCCAGGTATTCCGCTTCGTAGTTTTCTGTATCTAGATGGCGGATGTGGAAGTCCAGGGTGTCCAGGTATTCCGCTTCGTAGTTTTCTGTATCTAGGTGTCGGACGTAGAAGGCCAGGGTTTCCAGGCATTACGCTCCGTAGTTTCCTGTGTCCAGGTGTCGGATGTGGAAGTCTAGGGTTTCCAGGTATTCCGCTTCGTAGTTTTCTGTATCTAGGTGTCGGATGTGGAAGTTCAGGGTGTCCAGGTGTTCCGCTTCGTAGATTTCTGTATCTAGGTGTCGGACGTAGAAGGCCAGGGTGTCCAGACATTCCGCTCCGTAGTTTCCTGTGTCCAGGTGTCGGATGTGGAAGTTCAGGGTATCCAGGTATTCCGCTTCGTAGTTTTCTGTATCTAGGTGTCGGATGTGGAATTCCAGGGTGTCCAGGTATTCCGCTTTGTTGTTTTCTGTATCTAGATGGCGGACGTGGAAGTCCAGGGTGTCCAGGTATTCCGCTTCGTAGTTTTCTGTATCTAGGTGTCGGACGTAGAAGGCCAGGGTGTCCAGGCATTACGCTCCGTAGTTTCCTGTGTCCAGGTGTCGGGTGTGGAAGTCTAGGGTTTCCAGGTATTCCGCTTCGTAGTTTTCTGTATCTAGGTGTCAGATGTGGAAGTTCAGGGTGTCCAGGTGTTCCGCTTCGTAGTTTTCTGTATCTAGGTGTCGGACGTAGAAGGCCAGAGTGTCCAGACATTCCGCTCCGTAGTTTCCTGTGTCCAGGTGTCGGATGTGGAAGTTCAGGGTATCCAGGTATTCCGCTTCGTAGTTTTCTGTATCTAGGTGTCGAATGTGGAAGTCCAGGGTGTCCAGGTATTCCGCTTCGTAGTTTTCTGTATCTAGATGGCGGACGTGGAAGTCCAGGGTCTCCAGGTATTCCGCTTCGTAGTTTTCTGTATCTAGGTGTCGGACGTAGAAGGCCAGGGTGTCCAGGCATTCCGCTTCGTAGTTTCCTGTGTCCAGGTGTCGGATGTGGAAGTTCAGGGTTTCCAGGTATTCCGCTTCGTAGTTTTCTGTATCTAGATGGCGGACGTGGAAGTCCAGGGTGTCCAGGTATTCCGCTCCGTAGTTTCCTGTGTCCAGGTGCCGGATGTGGAAGTTCAGGGTATCCAGGTATTCCGCTTCGTAGTTTTCTGTATCTAGGTGTCGAATGTGGAAGTCCAGGGTGTCCAGGTATTCCCCTTCGTAGTTTTCTGTATCTAGATGGCGGACGTGGAAGTCCAGGGTGTCCAGGTATTCCGCTCCGTAGTTTCCTGTGTCCAGGTGCCGGATGTGGAAGTTCAGGGTTTCCAGGTATTCCGCTTCGTAGTTTTCTGTACCTAGGTGTCGGCCGTAGAAGGCCAGGGTGTCCAGGCATTCCGCTCCGTAGTTTCCTGTGTCCAGGTGCCGGATGTGGAAGTTCAGGGTATCCAGGTATTCCGCTTCGTAGTTTTCTGTATCTAGGTGTCGAATGTGGAAGTCCAGGGTGTCCAGGTATTCCCCTTCGTAGTTTTCTGTATCTAGATGGCGGACGTGGAAGTCCAGGGTGTCCAGGTATTCCGCTTCGTAGTTTTCTGTATCTAGGTGTCGGACGTAGAAGGCCAGGGTGTCCAGGCATTCCTCTCCGTAGTTTCCTGTGTCCAGGTGTCGGATTTGGAAGTTCAGGGTTTCCAGGTATTCCGCTTCGTAGTTTTCTGTATCTAGGTGTCGGATGTGGAAGTTCAATGTGTCCAGGTATTCCGCTTCGTAGTTTTCTGTATCTAGATGGCGGACGTGGAAGTCCAGGGTGTCCAGGTATTACGCTCCGTAGTTTCCTGTATCTAGGTGTCGAATGTGGAAGTCCAGGGTGTCCAGGTATTCCGCTTCGTAGTTTTCTGTATCTAGGTGCCGGATGTGGAAGTCCAGGGTGTCCAGGTATTCCGCTACGTAGTTTTCTGTATCTAGGTGTCGGACGTAGAAGGCCAGGGTGCCCAGGCATTCCGCTCCGTAGTTTCCTGTGTCCAGGTGTCGGATGTGGAAGTTCAGGGTTTCCAGGTATTCCGCTTCGTAGTTTTCTGTATCTAGGTGTCGGATGTGGAAGTTCAGTGTGTCTAGGTATTCCGCTTCGTAGTTTTCTGTATCTAGGTGCCGGATGTGGAAGTTCAGGGTATCCAGGTATTCCTCTTCGTAGTTTTCTGTATCTAGGTGTCGAATGTGGAAGTCCAGGGTGTCCAGGTATTCCGCTTCGTAGTTTTCTGTATCTAGGTGTCGGTTGTGGAAGTCTAGGGTTTCCAGCATTCCGCTTCGTAGTTTTCTGTATCTAGGTGTCGGATGTGGAAGTTCAGGGTGTCCAGGTGTTCCGCTTCGTAGTTTTCTGTATCTAGGTGTCGGACGTAGAAGGCCAGGGTGTCCAGACATTCCGCTCCGTTGTTTCCTGTGTCCAGGTGTCGGATGTGGAAGTTCAGGGTATCCAGGTATTCCGCTTCGTAGTTTTCTGTATCTAGGTGTCGAATGTGGAAGTCCAGGGTGTCGAGGTATTCCGCTTCGTAGTTTCCTGTATCTAGATGGCGGACGTGGAAGTCCAGGGTGTCCAGGTATTCCGCTTCGTAGTTTTCTGTATCTAGGTGTCGGACGTAGAAGGCCAGGGTGTCCAGGTATTCCGCTTCGTAGTTTTCTGTATCTAGGTGTCGGACGTAGAAGGCCAGGGTGTCCAGGCATTCCGCTCCGTAGTTTTCTGTATCTAGATGGCGGATGTGGAAGTCCAGGGTGTCCAGGTATTCCGCTTCGTAGTTTTCTGTATCTAGGTGTCGGACGTAGAAGGCCAGGGTTTCCAGGCATTACGCTCCGTAGTTTCCTGTGTCCAGGTGTCGGATGTGGAAGTCTAGGGTTTCCAGGTATTCCGCTTCGTAGTTTTCTGTATCTAGGTGTCGGATGTGGAAGTTCAGGGTGTCCAGGTGTTCCGCTTCGTAGTTTTCTGTATCTAGGTGTCGGACGTAGAAGGCCAGGGTGTCCAGACATTCCGCTCCGTAGTTTCCTGTGTCCAGGTGTCGGATGTGGAAGTTCAGGGTATCCAGGTATTCCGATTCGTAGTTTTCTGTATCTAGGTGTCGGATGTGGAAGTCCAGGGTGTCCAGGTATTCCGCCCCGTAGTTTCCTGTATCCAGGTGTCGGATGTGGAAGTTCAGGGTATCCAGGTATTCCGCTTCGTAGTTTTCTGTATCTATATGTCGAATGTGGAAGTCCAGGGTGTCCAGGTATTCCGCTTCGTAGTTTTCTGTATCTAGATGGCGGACGTGGAAGTCCAGGGTGTCCAGGTATTCCGCTTCGTAGTTTTCTGTATCTAGGTGTCGGACGTAGAAGGCCAGGGTGTCCAGGTATTCCGCTCCGTAGTTTCCTGTGTCCAGGTGTCGGATGTGGAAGTTCAGGGTATCCAGGTATTCCGCTTCGTAGTTTTCTGTATCTAGGTGTCGGATGTGGAAGTCCAGGGTGTCCAGGTATTCCGCTTCGTAGTTTTCTGTATCTAGGTGTCGAATGTGGAAGTCCAGGGTGTCCAGGTATTCCGCTTCGTAGTTTTCTGTATCTAGGTGCCGGATGTGGAAGTCCAGGGTGTCCAGGTATTCCGCTTCGTAGTTTTCTGTATCTAGATGGCGGACGTGGAAGTCCAGGGTCTCCAGGTATTCCGCTTCGTAGTTTTCTGTATCTAGGTGTCGGACGTAGAAGGCCAGGGTGTCCAGGCATTCCGCTTCGTAGTTTCCTGTGTCCAGGTGTCGGATGTGGAAGTTCAGGGTTTCCAGGTATTCCGCTTCGTAGTTTTCTGTATCTAGATGGCGGACGTGGAAGTCCAGGGTGTCCAGGCATTCCGCTCCGTAGTTTCCTGTGTCCAGGTGCCGGATGTGGAAGTTCAGGGTATCCAGGTATTCCGCTTCGTAGTTTTCTGTATCTAGGTGTCGGACGTAGAAGGCCAGGGTGTCCAGGCATTCCGCTTCGTAGTTTCCTGTGTCCAGGTGTCGGATGTGGAAGTTCAGGGTTTCCAGGTATTCCGCTTCGTAGTTTTCTGTATCTAGATGGCGGACGTGGAAGTCCAGGGTGTCCAGGTATTCCGCTTCGTAGTTTTCTGTATCTAGGTGTCGGCCGTAGAAGGCCAGGGTGTCCAGGCATTCCGCTCCGTAGTTTCCTGTGTCCAGGTGCCGGATGTGGAAGTTCAGGGTATCCAGGTATTCCGCTTCGTAGTTTTCTGTATCTAGGTGTCGATTGTGGAAGTCCAGGGTGTCCAGGTATTCCCCTTCGTAGTTTTCTGTATCTAGATGGCGGACGTGGAAGTCCAGGGTGTCCAGGTATTCCGCTTCGTAGTTTTCTGTATCTAGGTGTCGGACGTAGAAGGCCAGGGTGTCCAGGCATTCCTCTCCGTAGTTTCCTGTGTCCAGGTGTCGGATTTGGAAGTTCAGGGTTTCCAGGTATTCCGCTTCGTAGTTTTCTGTATCTAGGTGTCGGATGTGGAAGTTCAATGTGTCCAGGTATTCCGCTTCGTAGTTTTCTGTATCTAGATGGCGGACGTGGAAGTCCAGGGTGTCCAGGTATTACGCTCCGTAGTTTCCTGTATCTAGGTGTCGAATGTGGAAGTCCAGGGTGTCCAGGTATTCCGCTTCGTAGTTTTCTGTATCTAGGTGCCGGATGTGGAAGTCCAGGGTGTCCAGGTATTCCGCTACGTAGTTTTCTGTATCTAGGTGTCGGACGTGGAGTCCAGGGTGTCCAGGTATTCCGCTTCGTAGTTTTCTGTATCTAGGTGTCGGACGTAGAAGGCCAGGGTGTCCAGGCATTACGCTCCGTAGTTTCCTGTGTCCAGGTGTCGGATGTGGAAGTCTAGGGTTTCCAGGTATTCCGCTTCGTAGTTTTCTTTATCTAGGTGTCGGATGTGGAAGTTCAGGGTGTCCAGGTGTTCCGCTTCGTAGTTTTCTGTATCTAGGTGCCGGATGTGGAAGGCCAGGGTGTCCAGGCATTCCTCTCCGTAGTTTCCTGTGTCCAGGTGTCGGATGTGGAAGTTCAGGGTTTCCAGGTATTCCGCTTCGTAGTTTTCTGTATCTAGGTGTCGGACGTGGAGTCCAGGGTGTCCAGGTATTCCGCTTCGTAGTTTTCTGTATCTAGGTGTCGGACGTAGAAGGCCAGGGTGTCCAGGCATTACGCTCCGTAGTTTCCTGTGTCCAGGTGTCGGATGTAGAAGTCTAGGGTTTCCAGGTATTCCGCTTCGTAGTTTTCTGTATCTAGGTGTCGGATGTGGAAGTTCAGGGTGTCCAGGTGTTCCGCTTCGTAGTTTTCTGTATCTAGGTGCCGGATGTGGAAGGCCAGGGTGTCCAGGCATTCCTCTCCGTAGTTTCCTGTATCCAGGTGTCGGATGTGGAAGTTCAGGGTTTCCAGGTATTCCGCTTCGTAGTTTTCTGTATCTAGGTGTCGGATGTGGAAGTCCAGGGTGTCCAGGTATTCCGCTTCGTAGTTTTCTGTATCTAGGTGTCGGACGTAGAAGGCCAGGGTGTCCAGGCATTCCGCTCCGTAGTTTCCTGTGTCCAGGTGTCGGATGTGGAAGTTCAGGGTATCCAGGTATTCCGCTTCGTAGTTTTCTGTATCTAGGTGTCGAATGTGGAAGTCCAGCGTGTCCAGGTATTCCGCTTCGTAGTTTTCTGTATCTAGATGGCGGACGTGGAAGTCCAGGGTGTCCAGGTATTCCGCTTCGTAGTTTTCTGTATCTAGGTGTCGGGTGTGGAAGTCTAGGGTTTCCAGGTATTCCGCTTCGTAGTTTTCTGTATCTAGGTGTCGGATGTGGAAGTTCAGGGTGTCCAGGTGTTCCGCTTCGTAGTTTTCTGTATCTAGGTGTCGGACGTAGAAGGCCAGGGTGTCCAGACATTCCGCTCCGTAGTTTCCTGTGTCCAGGTGTCGGATGTGGAAGTTCAGGGTATCCAGGTATTCCGCTTCGTAGTTTTCTGTATCTAGGTGTCGAATGTGGAAGTCCAGGGTGTCCAGGTATTCCCCTTCGTAGTTTTCTGTATCTAGATGGCGGACGTGGAAGTCCAGGGTGTCCAGGTATTCCGCTTCGTAGTTTTCTGTATCTAGGTGTCGGACGTAGAAGGCCAGGGTGTCCAGGCATTCCTCTCCGTAGTTTCCTGTGTCCAGGTGTCGGATTTGGAAGTTCAGGGTTTCCAGGTATTCCGCTTCGTAGTTTTCTGTATCTAGGTGTCGGATGTGGAAGTTCAATGTGTCCAGGTATTCCGCTTCGTAGTTTTCTGTATCTAGATGGCGGACGTGGAAGTCCAGGGTGTCCAGGTATTACGCTCCGTAGTTTCCTGTATCTAGGTGTCGAATGTGGAAGTCCAGGGTGTCCAGGTATTCCGCTTCGTAGTTTTCTGTATCTAGGTGCCGGATGTGGAAGTCCAGGGTGTCCAGGTATTCCGCTACGTAGTTTTCTGTATCTAGGTGTCGGACGTGGAGTCCAGGGTGTCCAGGTATTCCGCTTCGTAGTTTTCTGTATCTAGGTGTCGGACGTAGAAGGCCAGGGTGTCCAGGCATTACGCTCCGTAGTTTCCTGTGTCCAGGTGTCGGATGTGGAAGTCTAGGGTTTCCAGGTATTCCGCTTCGTAGTTTTCTTTATCTAGGTGTCGGATGTGGAAGTTCAGGGTGTCCAGGTGTTCCGCTTCGTAATTTTCTGTATCTAGGTGCCGGATGTGGAAGGCCAGGGTGTCCAGGCATTCCTCTCCGTAGTTTCCTGTGTCCAGGTGTCGGATGTGGAAGTTCAGGGTTTCCAGGTATTCCGCTTCGTAGTTTTCTGTATCTAGGTGTCGGACGTGGAGTCCAGGGTGTCCAGGTATTCCGCTTCGTAGTTTTCTGTATCTAGGTGTCGGACGTAGAAGGCCAGGGTGTCCAGGCATTACGCTCCGTAGTTTCCTGTGTCCAGGTGTCGGATGTAGAAGTCTAGGGTTTCCAGGTATTCCGCTTCGTAGTTTTCTGTATCTAGGTGTCGGATGTGGAAGTTCAGGGTGTCCAGGTGTTCCGCTTCGTAGTTTTCTGTATCTAGGTGCCGGATGTGGAAGGCCAGGGTGTCCAGGCATTCCTCTCGTAGTTTCCTGTATCCAGGTGTCGGATGTGGAAGTTCAGGGTTTCCAGGTATTCCGCTTCGTAGTTTTCTTTATCTAGGTGTCGGATGTGGAAGTTCAGGGTGTCCAGGTGTTCCGCTTCGTAGTTTTCTGTATCTAGGTGCCGGATGTGGAAGGCCAGGGTGTCCAGGCATTCCTCTCCGTAGTTTCCTGTGTCCAGGTGTCGGATGTGGAAGTTCAGGGTTTCCAGGTATTCCGCTTCGTAGTTTTCTGTATCTAGGTGTCGGACGTGGAGTCCAGGGTGTCCAGGTATTCCGCTTCGTAGTTTTCTGTATCTAGGTGTCGGACGTAGAAGGCCAGGGTGTCCAGGCATTACGCTCCGTAGTTTCCTGTGTCCAGGTGTCGGATGTGGAAGTCTAGGGTTTCCAGGTATTCCGCTTCGTAGTTTTCTTTATCTAGGTGTCGGATGTGGAAGTTCAGGGTGTCCAGGTGTTCCGCTTCGTAGTTTTCTGTATCTAGGTGCCGGATGTGGAAGGCCAGGGTGTCCAGGCATTCCTCTCCGTAGTTTCCTGTGTCCAGGTGTCGGATGTGGAAGTTCAGGGTTTCCAGGTATTCCGCTTCGTAGTTTTCTGTATCTAGGTGTCGGACGTGGAGTCCAGGGTGTCCAGGTATTCCGCTTCGTAGTTTTCTGTATCTAGGTGTCGGACGTAGAAGGCCAGGGTGTCCAGGCATTACGCTCCGTAGTTTCCTGTGTCCAGGTGTCGGATGTAGAAGTCTAGGGTTTCCAGGTATTCCGCTTCGTAGTTTTCTGTATCTAGGTGTCGGATGTGGAAGTTCAGGGTGTCCAGGTGTTCCGCTTCGTAGTTTTCTGTATCTAGGTGCCGGATGTGGAAGGCCAGGGTGTCCAGGCATTCCTCTCCGTAGTTTCCTGTATCCAGGTGTCGGATGTGGAAGTTCAGGGTTTCCAGGTATTCCGCTTCGTAGTTTTCTGTATCTAGGTGTCGGATGTGGAAGTCCAGGGTGTCCAGGTATTCCGCTTCGTAGTTTTCTGTATCTAGGTGTCGGACGTAGAAGGCCAGGGTGTCCAGGCATTCCGCTCCGTAGTTTCCTGTGTCCAGGTGTCGGATGTGGAAGTTCAGGGTATCCAGGTATTCCGCTTCGTAGTTTTCTGTATCTAGGTGTCGAATGTGGAAGTCCAGGGTGTCCAGGTATTCCGCTTCGTAGTTTTCTGTATCTAGATGGCGGACGTGGAAGTCCAGGGTGTCCAGGTATTCCGCTTCGTAGTTTTCTGTATCTAGGTGTCGGGTGTGGAAGTCTAGGGTTTCCAGGTATTCCGCTTCGTAGTTTTCTGTATCTAGGTGTCGGATGTGGAAGTTCAGGGTGTCCAGGTGTTCCGCTTCGTAGTTTTCTGTATCTAGGTGTCGGACGTAGAAGGCCAGGGTGTCCAGACATTCCGCTCCGTAGTTTCCTGTGTCCAGGTGTCGGAAGTGGAAGTTCAGGGTATCCAGGTATTCCGCTTCGTAGTTTTCTGTATCTAGGTGTCGAATGTGGAAGTCCAGGGTGTCCAGGTATTCCCCTTCGTAGTTTTCTGTATCTAGATGGCGGACGTGGAAGTCCAGGGTGTCCAGGTATTCCGCTTCGTAGTTTTCTGTATCTAGGTGTCGGACGTAGAAGGCCAGGGTGTCCAGGCATTCCTCTCCGTAGTTTCCTGTGTCCAGGTGTCGGATTTGGAAGTTCAGGGTTTCCAGGTATTCCGCTTCGTAGTTTTCTGTATCTAGGTGTCGGATGTGGAAGTTCAATGTGTCCAGGTATTCCGCTTCGTAGTTTTCTGTATCTAGATGGCGGACGTGGAAGTCCAGGGTGTCCAGGTATTACGCTCCGTAGTTTCCTGTATCTAGGTGTCGAATGTGGAAGTCCAGGGTGTCCAGGTATTCCGCTTCGTAGTTTTCTGTATCTAGGTGCCGGATGTGGAAGTCCAGGGTGTCCAGGTATTCCGCTACGTAGTTTTCTGTATCTAGGTGTCGGACGTGGAGTCCAGGGTGTCCAGGTATTCCGCTTCGTAGTTTTCTGTATCTAGGTGTCGGACGTAGAAGGCCAGGGTGTCCAGGCATTACGCTCCGTAGTTTCCTGTGTCCAGGTGTCGGATGTGGAATTCTAGGGTTTCCAGGTATTCCGCTTCGTAGTTTTCTTTATCTAGGTGTCGGATGTGGAAGTTCAGGGTGTCCAGGTGTTCCGCTTCGTAGTTTTCTGTATCTAGGTGCCGGATGTGGAAGGCCAGGGTGTCCAGGCATTCCTCTCCGTAGTTTCCTGTGTCCAGGTGTCGGATGTGGAAGTTCAGGGTTTCCAGGTATTCCGCTTCGTAGTTTTCTGTATCTAGGTGTCGGACGTGGAGTCCAGGGTGTCCAGGTATTCCGCTTCGTAGTTTTCTGTATCTAGGTGTCGGACGTAGAAGGCCAGGGTGTCCAGGCATTACGCTCCGTAGTTTCCTGTGTCCAGGTGTCGGATGTAGAAGTCTAGGGTTTCCAGGTATTCCGCTTCGTAGTTTTCTGTATCTAGGTGTCGGATGTGGAAGTTCAGGGTGTCCAGGTGTTCCGCTTCGTAGTTTTCTGTATCTAGGTGTCGGACGTAGAAGGCCAGGGTGTCCAGACATTCCGCTCCGTAGTTTCCTGTGTCCAGGTGTCGGATGTGGAAGTTCAGGGTATCCAGGTATTCCGCTTCGTAGTTTTCTGTATCTAGGTGTCGAATGTGGAAGTCCAGGGTGTCCAGGTATTCCCCTTCGTAGTTTTCTGTATCTAGATGGCGGACGTGGAAGTCCAGGGTGTCCAGGTATTCCGCTTCGTAGTTTTCTGTATCTAGGTGTCGGACGTAGAAGGCCAGGGTGTCCAGGCATTCCTCTCCGTAGTTTCCTGTGTCCAGGTGTCGGATTTGGAAGTTCAGGGTTTCCAGGTATTCCGCTTCGTAGTTTTCTGTATCTAGGTGTCGGATGTGGAAGTTCAATGTGTCCAGGTATTCCGCTTCGTAGTTTTCTGTATCTAGATGGCGGACGTGGAAGTCCAGGGTGTCCAGGTATTACGCTCCGTAGTTTCCTGTATCTAGGTGTCGAATGTGGAAGTCCAGGGTGTCCAGGTATTCCGCTTCGTAGTTTTCTGTATCTAGGTGCCGGATGTGGAAGTCCAGGGTGTCCAGGTATTCCGCTACGTAGTTTTCTGTATCTAGGTGTCGGACGTGGAGTCCAGGGTGTCCAGGTATTCCGCTTCGTAGTTTTCTGTATCTAGGTGTCGGACGTAGAAGGCCAGGGTGTCCAGGCATTACGCTCCGTAGTTTCCTGTGTCCAGGTGTCGGATGTGGAATTCTAGGGTTTCCAGGTATTCCGCTTCGTAGTTTTCTTTATCTAGGTGTCGGATGTGGAAGTTCAGGGTGTCCAGGTGTTCCGCTTCGTAGTTTTCTGTATCTAGGTGCCGGATGTGGAAGGCCAGGGTGTCCAGGCATTCCTCTCCGTAGTTTCCTGTGTCCAGGTGTCGGATGTGGAAGTTCAGGGTTTCCAGGTATTCCGCTTCGTAGTTTTCTGTATCTAGGTGTCGGACGTGGAGTCCAGGGTGTCCAGGTATTCCGCTTCGTAGTTTTCTGTATCTAGGTGTCGGACGTAGAAGGCCAGGGTGTCCAGGCATTACGCTCCGTAGTTTCCTGTGTCCAGGTGTCGGATGTAGAAGTCTAGGGTTTCCAGGTATTCCGCTTCGTAGTTTTCTGTATCTAGGTGTCGGATGTGGAAGTTCAGGGTGTCCAGGTGTTCCGCTTCGTAGTTTTCTGTATCTAGGTGCCGGATGTGGAAGGCCAGGGTGTCCAGGCATTCCTCTCGTAGTTTCCTGTATCCAGGTGTCGGATGTGGAAGTTCAGGGTTTCCAGGTATTCCGCTTCGTAGTTTTCTGTATCTAGGTGTCGGATGTGGAAGTCCAGGGTGTCCAGGTATTCCGCTTCGTAGTTTTCTGTATCTAGGTGTCGGACGTAGAAGGCCAGGGTGTCCAGGCATTCCGCTCCGTAGTTTCCTGTGTCCAGGTGTCGGATGTGGAAGTTCAGGGTATCCAGGTATTCCGCTTCGTAGTTTTCTGTATCTAGGTGTCGAATGTGGAAGTCTAGGGTTTCCAGGTATTCCGCTTCGTAGTTTTCTGTATCTAGGTGTCGGATGTGGAAGTTCAGGGTGTCCAGGTGTTCCGCTTCGTAGTTTTCTGTATCTAGGTGTCGGACGTAGAAGGCCAGGGTGTCCAGACATTCCGCTCCGTAGTTTCCTGTGTCCAGGTGTCGGATGTGGAAGTTCAGGGTATCCAGGTATTCCGCTTCGTAGTTTTCTGTATCTAGGTGTCGAATGTGGAAGTCCAGGGTGTCCAGGTATTCCGCTTCGTAGTTTTCTGTATCTAGATGGCGGACGTGGAAGTCCAGGATGTCCAGGTATTCCGCTTCGTAGTTTTCTGTATCTAGGTGTCGGACGTAGAAGGCCAGGGTGTCCAGGTATTCCGCTTCGTAGTTTTCTGTATCTAGGTGTCGGACGTAGAAGGCCAGGGTGTCCAGGCATTCCGCTCCGTAGTTTTCTGTATCTAGATGGCGGATGTGGAAGTCCAGGGTGTCCAGGTATTCCGCTTCGTAGTTTTCTGTATCTAGGTGTCGGACGTAGAAGGCCAGGGTTTCCAGGCATTACGCTCCGTAGTTTCCTGTGTCCAGGTGTCGGATGTGGAAGTCTAGGGTTTCCAGGTATTCCGCTTCGTAGTTTTCTGTATCTAGGTGTCGGATGTGGAAGTTCAGGGTGTCCAGGTGTTCCGCTTCGTAGATTTCTGTATCTAGGTGTCGGACGTAGAAGGCCAGGGTGTCCAGACATTCCGCTCCGTAGTTTCCTGTGTCCAGGTGTCGGATGTGGAAGTTCAGGGTATCCAGGTATTCCGCTTCGTAGTTTTCTGTATCTAGGTGTCGGATGTGGAAGTCCAGGGTGTCCAGGTATTCCGCTTTGTTGTTTTCTGTATCTAGATGGCGGACGTGGAAGTCCAGGGTGTCCAGGTATTCCGCTTCGTAGTTTTCTGTATCTAGGTGTCGGACGTAGAAGGCCAGGGTGTCCAGGCATTACGCTCCGTAGTTTCCTGTGTCCAGGTGTCGGGTGTGGAAGTCTAGGGTTTCCAGGTATTCCGCTTCGTAGTTTTCTGTATCTAGGTGTCAGATGTGGAAGTTCAGGGTGTCCAGGTGTTCCGCTTCGTAGTTTTCTGTATCTAGGTGTCGGACGTAGAAGGCCAGAGTGTCCAGACATTCCGCTCCGTAGTTTCCTGTGTCCAGGTGTCGGATGTGGAAGTTCAGGGTATCCAGGTATTCCGCTTCGTAGTTTTCTGTATCTAGGTGTCGAATGTGGAAGTCCAGGGTGTCCAGGTATTCCGCTTCGTAGTTTTCTGTATCTAGATGGCGGATGTGTAAGTCCAGGGTGTCCAGGTATTCCGCTTCGTAGTTTTCTGTATCTAGGTGTCGGACGTAGAAGGCCAGGGTTTCCAGGCATTACGCTCCGTAGTTTCCTGTGTCCAGGTGTCGGATGTGGAAGTCTAGGGTTTCCAGGTATTCCGCTTCGTAGTTTTCTGTATCTAGGTGTCGGATGTGGAAGTTCAGGGTGTCCAGGTGTTCCGCTTCGTAGATTTCTGTATCTAGGTGTCGGACGTAGAAGGCCAGGGTGTCCAGACATTCCGCTCCGTAGTTTCCTGTGTCCAGGTGTCGGATGTGGAAGTTCAGGGTATCCAGGTATTCCGCTTCGTAGTTTTCTGTATCTAGGTGTCGGATGTGGAAGTCCAGGGTGTCCAGGTATTCCGCTTTGTTGTTTTCTGTATCTAGATGGCGGACGTGGAAGTCCAGGGTGTCCAGGTATTCCGCTTCGTAGTTTTCTGTATCTAGGTGTCGGACGTAGAAGGCCAGGGTGTCCAGGCATTACGCTCCGTAGTTTCCTGTGTCCAGGTGTCGGGTGTGGAAGTCTAGGGTTTCCAGGTATTCCGCTTCGTAGTTTTCTGTATCTAGGTGTCAGATGTGGAAGTTCAGGGTGTCCAGGTGTTCCGCTTCGTAGTTTTCTGTATCTAGGTGTCGGACGTAGAAGGCCAGAGTGTCCAGACATTCCGCTCCGTAGTTTCCTGTGTCCAGGTGTCGGATGTGGAAGTTCAGGGTATCCAGGTATTCCGCTTCGTAGTTTTCTGTATCTAGGTGTCGAATGTGGAAGTCCAGGGTGTCCAGGTATTCCGCTTCGTAGTTTTCTGTATCTAGATGGCGGACGTGGAAGTCCAGGGTGTCCAGGTATTCCGCTTCGTAGTTTTCTGTATCTAGGTGTCGGACGTAGAAGGCCAGGGTGTCCAGGTATTCCGCTCCGTAGTTTCCTGTGTCCAGGTGTCGGATGTGGAAGTTCAGGGTATCCAGGTATTCCGCTTCGTAGTTTTCTGTATCTAGGTGTCGGATGTGGAAGTCCAGGGTGTCCAGGTATTCCGCTTCGTAGTTTTCTGTATCTAGGTGTCGAATGTGGAAGTCCAGGGTGTCCAGGTATTCCGCTTCGTAGTTTTCTGTATCTAGGTGCCGGATGTGGAAGTCCAGGGTGTCCAGGTATTCCGCTTCGTAGTTTTCTGTATCTAGATGGCGAACGTGGAAGTCCAGGGTCTCCAGGTATTCCGCTTCGTAGTTTTCTGTATCTAGGTGTCGGACGTAGAAGGCCAGGGTGTCCAGGCATTCCGCTTCGTAGTTTCCTGTGTCCAGGTGTCGGATGTGGAAGTTCAGGGTTTCCAGGTATTCCGCTTCGTAGTTTTCTGTATCTAGATGGCGGACGTGGAAGTCCAGGGTGTCCAGGTATTCCGCTCCGTAGTTTCCTGTGTCCAGGTGCCGGATGTGGAAGTTCAGGGTATCCAGGTATTCCGCTTCGTAGTTTTCTGTATCTAGGTGTCGAATGTGGAAGTCCAGGGTGTCCAGGTATTCCCCTTCGTAGTTTTCTGTATCTAGATGGCGGACGTGGAAGTCCAGGGTGTCCAGGTATTCCGCTCCGTAGTTTCCTGTGTCCAGGTGCCGGATGTGGAAGTTCAGGGTTTCCAGGTATTCCGCTTCGTAGTTTTCTGTACCTAGGTGTCGGCCGTAGAAGGCCAGGGTGTCCAGGCATTCCGCTCCGTAGTTTCCTGTGTCCAGGTGCCGGATGTGGAAGTTCAGGGTATCCAGGTATTCCGCTTCGTAGTTTTCTGTATCTAGGTGTCGAATGTGGAAGTCCAGGGTGTCCAGGTATTCCCCTTCGTAGTTTTCTGTATCTAGATGGCGGACGTGGAAGTCCAGGGTGTCCAGGTATTCCGCTTCGTAGTTTTCTGTATCTAGGTGTCGGACGTAGAAGGCCAGGGTGTCCAGGCATTCCTCTCCGTAGTTTCCTGTGTCCAGGTGTCGGATTTGGAAGTTCAGGGTTTCCAGGTATTCCGCTTCGTAGTTTTCTGTATCTAGGTGTCGGATGTGGAAGTTCAATGTGTCCAGGTATTCCGCTTCGTAGTTTTCTGTATCTAGATGGCGGACGTGGAAGTCCAGGGTGTCCAGGTATTACGCTCCGTAGTTTCCTGTATCTAGGTGTCGAATGTGGAAGTCCAGGGTGTCCAGGTATTCCGCTTCGTAGTTTTCTGTATCTAGGTGCCGGATGTGGAAGTCCAGGGTGTCCAGGTATTCCGCTACGTAGTTTTCTGTATCTAGGTGTCGGACGTAGAAGGCCAGGGTGCCCAGGCATTCCGCTCCGTAGTTTCCTGTGTCCAGGTGTCGGATGTGGAAGTTCAGGGTTTCCAGGTATTCCGCTTCGTAGTTTTCTGTATCTAGGTGTCGGATGTGGAAGTTCAGTGTGTCTAGGTATTCCGCTTCGTAGTTTTCTGTATCTAGGTGCCGGATGTGGAAGTTCAGGGTATCCAGGTATTCCTCTTCGTAGTTTTCTGTATCTAGGTGTCGAATGTGGAAGTCCAGGGTGTCCAGGTATTCCGCTTCGTAGTTTTCTGTATCTAGGTGTCGGGTGTGGAAGTCTAGGGTTTCCAGCATTCCGCTTCGTAGTTTTCTGTATCTAGGTGTCGGATGTGGAAGTTCAGGGTGTCCAGGTGTTCCGCTTCGTAGTTTTCTGTATCTAGGTGTCGGACGTAGAAGGCCAGGGTGTCCAGACATTCCGCTCCGTTGTTTCCTGTGTCCAGGTGTCGGATGTGGAAGTTCAGGGTATCCAGGTATTCCGCTTCGTAGTTTTCTGTATCTAGGTGTCGAATGTGGAAGTCCAGGGTGTCGAGGTATTCCGCTTCGTAGTTTCCTGTATCTAGATGGCGGACGTGGAAGTCCAGGGTGTCCAGGTATTCCGCTTCGTAGTTTTCTGTATCTAGGTGTCGGACGTAGAAGGCCAGGGTGTCCAGGTATTCCGCTTCGTAGTTTTCTGTATCTAGGTGTCGGACGTAGAAGGCCAGGGTGTCCAGGCATTCCGCTCCGTAGTTTTCTGTATCTAGATGGCGGATGTGGAAGTCCAGGGTGTCCAGGTATTCCGCTTCGTAGTTTTCTGTATCTAGGTGTCGGACGTAGAAGGCCAGGGTTTCCAGGCATTACGCTCCGTAGTTTCCTGTGTCCAGGTGTCGGATGTGGAAGTCTAGGGTTTCCAGGTATTCCGCTTCGTAGTTTTCTGTATCTAGGTGTCGGATGTGGAAGTTCAGGGTGTCCAGGTGTTCCGCTTCGTAGTTTTCTGTATCTAGGTGTCGGACGTAGAAGGCCAGGGTGTCCAGACATTCCGCTCCGTAGTTTCCTGTGTCCAGGTGTCGGATGTGGAAGTTCAGGGTATCCAGGTATTCCGATTCGTAGTTTTCTGTATCTAGGTGTCGGATGTGGAAGTCCAGGGTGTCCAGGTATTCCGCTCCGTAGTTTCCTGTATCCAGGTGTCGGATGTGGAAGTTCAGGGTATCCAGGTATTCCGCTTCGTAGTTTTCTGTATCTAGGTGTCGAACGTGGAAGTCCAGGGTGTCCAGGTATTCCGCTTCGTAGTTTTCTGTATCTAGATGGCGGACGTGGAAGTCCAGGGTGTCCAGGTATTCCGCTTCGTAGTTTTCTGTATCTAGGTGTCGGACGTAGAAGGCCAGGGTGTCCAGGTATTCCGCTCCGTAGTTTCCTGTGTCCAGGTGTCGGATGTGGAAGTTCAGGGTATCCAGGTATTCCGCTTCGTAGTTTTCTGTATCTAGGTGTCGGATGTGGAAGTCCAGGGTGTCCAGGTATTCCGCTTCGTAGTTTTCTGTATCTAGGTGTCGAATGTGGAAGTCCAGGGTGTCCAGGTATTCCGCTTCGTAGTTTTCTGTATCTAGGTGCCGGATGTGGAAGTCCAGGGTGTCCAGGTATTCCGCTTCGTAGTTTTCTGTATCTAGATGGCGGACGTGGAAGTCCAGGGTCTCCAGGTATTCCGCTTCGTAGTTTTCTGTATCTAGGTGTCGGACGTAGAAGGCCAGGGTGTCCAGGCATTCCGCTTCGTAGTTTCCTGTGTCCAGGTGTCGGATGTGGAAGTTCAGGGTTTCCAGGTATTCCGCTTCGTAGTTTTCTGTATCTAGATGGCGGACGTGGAAGTCCAGGGTGTCCAGGTATTCCGCTTCGTAGTTTTCTGTATCTAGGTGTCGGACGTAGAAGGCCAGGGTGTCCAGGCATTCCGCTTCGTAGTTTCCTGTGTCCAGGTGTCGGATGTGGAAGTTCAGGGTTTCCAGGTATTCCGCTTCGTAGTTTTCTGTATCTAGATGGCGGACGTGGAAGTCCAGGGTGTCCAGGCATTCCGCTCCGTAGTTTCCTGTGTCCAGGTGCCGGATGTGGAAGTTCAGGGTATCCAGGTATTCCGCTTCGTAGTTTTCTGTATCTAGGTGTCGAATGTGGAAGTCCAGGGTGTCCAGGTATTCCCCTTCGTAGTTTTCTGTATCTAGATGGCGGACGTGGAAGTCCAGGGTGTCCAGGTATTCTGCTTCGTAGTTTTCTGTATCTAGGTGTCGGACGTAGAAGGCCAGGCTGTCCAGGCATTCCTCTCCGTAGTTTCCTGTGTCCAGGTGTCGGATTTGGAAGTTCACGGTTTCCAGGTATTCCGCTTCGTAGTTTTCTGTATCTAGGTGTCGGATGTGGAAGTTCAATGTGTCCAGGTATTCCGCTTCGTAGTTTTCTGTATCTAGATGGCGGACGTGGAAGTCCAGGGTGTCCAGGTATTACGCTCCGTAGTTTCCTGTATCTAGGTGTCGAATGTGGAAGTCCAGGGTGTCCAGGTATTCCGCTTCGTAGTTTTCTGTATCTAGGTGCCGGATGTGGAAGTCCAGGGTGTCCAGGTATTCCGCTACGTAGTTTTCTGTATCTAGGTGTCGGACGTGGAGTCCAGGGTGTCCAGGTATTCCGCTTCGTAGTTTTCTGTATCTAGGTGTCGGACGTAGAAGGCCAGGGTGTCCAGGCATTACGCTCCGTAGTTTCCTGTGTCCAGGTGTCGGATGTGGAAGTCTAGGGTTTCCAGGTATTCCGCTTCGTAGTTTTCTTTATCTAGGTGTCGGATGTGGAAGTTCAGGGTGTCCAGGTGTTCCGCTTCGTAGTTTTCTGTATCTAGGTGCCGGATGTGGAAGGCCAGGGTGTCCAGGCATTCCTCTCCGGAGTTTCCTGTGTCCAGGTGTCGGATGTGGAAGTTCAGGGTTTCCAGGTATTCCGCTTCGTAGTTTTCTGTATCTAGGTGTCGGACGTGGAGTCCAGGGTGTCCAGGTATTCCGCTTCGTAGTTTTCTGTATCTAGGTGTCGGACGTAGAAGGCCAGGGTGTCCAGGCATTACGCTCCGTAGTTTCCTGTGTCCAGGTGTCGGATGTAGAAGTCTAGGGTTTCCAGGTATTCCGCTTCGTAGTTTTCTGTATCTAGGTATCGGATGTGGAAGTTCAGGGTGTCCAGGTGTTCCGCTTCGTAGTTTTCTGTATCTAGGTGCCGGATGTGGAAGGCCAGGGTGTCCAGGCATTCCTCTCCGTAGTTTCCTGTATCCAGGTGTCGGATGTGGAAGTTCAGGGTTTCCAGGTATTCCGCTTCGTAGTTTTCTGTATCTAGGTGTCGGATGTGGAAGTCCAGGGTGTCCAGGTATTCCGCTTCGTAGTTTTCTGTATCTAGGTGTCGGACGTAGAAGGCCAGGGTGTCCAGGCATTCCGCTCCGTAGTTTCCTGTGTCCAGGTGTCGGATGTGGAAGTTCAGGGTATCCAGGTATTCCGCTTCGTAGTTTTCTGTATCTAGGTGTCGAATGTGGAAGTCCAGGGTGTCCAGGTATTCCGCTTCGTAGTTTTCTGTATCTAGATGGCGGACGTGGAAGTCCAGGGTGTCCAGGTATTCCGCTTCGTAGTTTTCTGTATCTAGGTGTCGGGTGTAGAAGTCTAGGGTTTCCAGGTATTCCGCTTCGTAGTTTTCTGTATCTAGGTGTCGGATGTGGAAGTTCAGGGTGTCCAGGTGTTCCGCTTCGTAGTTTTCTGTATCTAGGTGTCGGACGTAGAAGGCCAGGGTGTCCAGACATTCCGCTCCGTAGTTTCCTGTGTCCAGGTGTCGGATGTGGAAGTTCAGGGTATCCAGGTATTCCGCTTCGTAGTTTTCTGTATCTAGGTGTCGAATGTGGAAGTCCAGGGTGTCCAGGTATTCCGCTTCGTAGTTTTCTGTATCTAGATGGCGGACGTGGAAGTCCAGGGTGTCCAGGTATTCCGCTTCGTAGTTTTCTGTATCTAGGTGTCGGACGTAGAAGGCCAGGGTGTCCAGGTATTCCGCTTCGTAGTTTTCTGTATCTAGGTGTCGGACGTAGAAGGCCAGGGTGTCCAGGCATTCCGCTCCCTAGTTTTCTGTATCTAGATGGCGGATGTGGAAGTCCAGGGTGTCCAGGTATTCCGCTTCGTAGTTTTCTGTATCTAGGTGTCGGACGTAGAAGGCCAGGGTTTCCAGGCATTACGCTCCGTAGTTTCCTGTGTCCAGGTGTCGGATGTGGAAGTCTAGGGTTTCCAGGTATTCCGCTTCGTAGTTTTCTGTATCTAGGTGTCGGATGTGGAAGTTCAGGGTGTCCAGGTATTCCGCTTCGTTGTTTTCTGTATCTAGATGGCGGACGTGGAAGTCCAGGGTGTCCAGGTATTCCGCTTCGTAGTTTTCTGTATCTAGGTGTCGGACGTAGAAGGCCAGGGTGTCCAGGCATTACGCTCCGTAGTTTCCTGTGTCCAGGTGTCGGATGTGGAAGTCTAGGGTTTCCAGGTATTCCGCTTCGTAGTTTTCTTTATCTAGGTGTCGGATGTGGAAGTTCAG
The DNA here is from genome assembly GCA_963971525.1 of Cephus spinipes. Classification (NCBI taxonomy): domain Eukaryota; kingdom Metazoa; phylum Arthropoda; class Insecta; order Hymenoptera; family Cephidae; genus Cephus; species Cephus spinipes. Next base: position 19,386,045 of record OZ020572.1, on the reverse strand, counting down.
GGTGTCCAGGTGTTCCGCTTCGTAGTTTTCTGTATCTAGGTGCCGGATGTGGAAGGCCAGGGTGTCCAGGCATTCCTCTCCGTAGTTTCCTGTGTCCAGGTGTCGGATGTGGAAGTTCAGGGTTTCCAGGTATTCCGCTTCGTAGTTTTCTGTATCTAGGTGTCGGACGTGGAGTCCAGGGTGTCCAGGTATTCCGCTTCGTAGTTTTCTGTATCTAGGTGTCGGACGTAGAAGGCCAGGGTGTCCAGGCATTACGCTCCGTAGTTTCCTGTGTCCAGGTGTCGGATGTAGAAGTCTAGGGTTTCCAGGTATTCCGCTTCGTAGTTTTCTGTATCTAGGTGTCGGATGTGGAAGTTCAGGGTGTCCAGGTGTTCCGCTTCGTAGTTTTCTGTATCTAGGTGCCGGATGTGGAAGGCCAGGGTGTCCAGGCATTCCTCTCCGTAGTTTCCTGTATCCAGGTGTCGGATGTGGAAGTTCAGGGTTTCCAGGTATTCCGCTTCGTAGTTTTCTGTATCTAGGTGTCGGATGTGGAAGTCCAGGGTGTCCAGGTATTCCGCTTCGTAGTTTTCTGTATCTAGGTGTCGGACGTAGAAGGCCAGGGTGTCCAGGCATTCCGCTCCGTAGTTTCCTGTGTCCAGGTGTCGGATGTGGAAGTTCAGGGTATCCAGTGTTACGATTGCTAAATCCGGAAAATCAAGCAATCGTAAATGAGATTTGTAATATAAAGGATGATTCGTTGGTTCGGTCTACTTTAACAGCACGTCCACGTGTTAATACAAGGCCTATCGAATTTTATGATTTGGAATTGTGATAATTTCTCAAGATGTGTCTTCGCGGATCAGGAAATATTCTATTTTTAAGTGATTCTTCAGTAGGTAGATCTTTTGGTAAACTTGAATATTCTATGGGAATCAATTTCCACGGTAAGTACTGAATAGAATTATTTTGTTCGTCAACTTGATATTTTGTCGCGTCAAGATCCTTTTGGCTCGTTGGTTTTGTTTGTCTTTGAGTGTATGGTTTATCTAATTGTCTGAATATTTTATATAATTGAACCTTTCTACCACTTCGTTTAGGCATAAGTCTGTACTTACTCAGATTTTGTATAACAAGTATATTTGGAATTTCCTCAGTATGCGATTGAATCTCAATTAGGTCGTTCGGTATGAATCAGTCCTATCCAAGTCCTGATGATGTATGGAATGTTGATCGAAGTTTCGATTTATATTAATGATTTGGTAGGATAAGGTAGAGGCCCTAAATCCGGCTTCAGTTCTACCTTTTGGAAATAGTAAGGATGGATAGAGGCCCTATATGACGGCTTCAGTTCTATCCGGGAAGGTTGCAAGTATTTGTAAATACTCTGATTTTGGTAACTTGGATAAGATTTAGAGGTACTTGGTATATTTTAATTTCACTCGCGACTCTAATTGGAACTTTGAATATGATTTAACACACCCGACAACTCTAATGTTGCTCTCTTAGACTCTTTTGACCACATCAACCACCGACCCGAATGCTACTTCTGGCTCCCTTTTTATAGCAGTAAAACTACTTCTGATTGGTCAATGTGACTCCCCTTCTTCAAAATTCTTAATATATCGATTGATAGCTAACCCTTTTCCGATAATCAATATACCAAGTCGTACTCCGTAATTTGAATCTCCTTGAATGTTATCCGAGAAGATTCAGGCTTATCCGTTTATTTATCATTGTTCAATATTAACAAATTAAAATACGATGTTTAATATTGTTAGTGTAACGTCAATAATATATTATATGACTAAATGATTATAATGTGTAAAGAATATAATGTGTTTTGCCATTGATAATTATAAGGAGTGAAACGTAACACCTCCCCCCTTAAGAACGGAAACTGTGCAATTTGCTTAGTTTTCGTCCATATGAACATATATGACCTTAGGTTGTTCATTTGGTTGTTGCCCCGATTCATTTTTCAAACTCGGATATAATACATTTGGTTGTGTTTGTATTTGTGGTTGTGTTTGATTTGACAATCGTTGTTCTGTTGAACTAAGTTGGGGTGCTGATGGTGGTCCCATTTCCAAATTCTTTTCCTCGTTTTCATCTGGGATTTTGGTATTTGCTGTTGGTCCTGTCATACCATCTGTGTATTTGCGTTGTCCCAAATGTAATAGGAAGCTGGTTAAAGAGTCCCAAATTGCTCCAATTAACCATAGGCTCCATCCATATATTGTATGTAGAGCTATTCCATGAAGTATAGTATCTATAACAAACTTTAGAAATTTCACTACCATCCAAATTCCTAACAAGCCTGCACTAAATGTTCCAAACCCAGTGAACCATCCCCAAGTTTTCTTCCATGTATCCTTGACAATAGTATTAATTGTTTCTTCGTCCAAAAGATAAGATATTGACATTCCTTGTTTTTCCATAGTTTGTCCTGTAACTCCTCGAGCTACATTACTCAAGACTGCAGGTTTCTCAGCAGGAAACATTATATGTTTTCTTAATTTTTCCATTTCCTGATCTGAATAGATTCCGCTTGAACCTACGTCAATACTCTGATATTCCCAAGTGGGTTCCGTATCTGGTTTTAAAATCATTGGTTCGATAGCTCTTTGTGGATTTGGAGTAAATTTATACCAAATATTATTAATATAATACATAGGTGCTACTATATCATTACAGTCAATCTCTGTCCCTGTTCTTATTAACATATGAGTTCTTGGTGTAATGAAATATGAATCATTTCCTTTATAAACTGCCAACTGTTGATAACATCTTTCAGTTCGTCTAATTTTTACTTCGACAGGTATACATTTAATCAAAAATATTACTTCTCCTCCTGAGACCGTCATATATCCTGGTTTTTTCATAATAGTATTTGCAAATTCGTCTGGTGAAGTTATTCCAAGCATTAATGCATTTTCTAAAACTTGTCGTTGTAAGAGACATCGTTGTACCAATATATCGTGATACAGAGTAGAAAATTGTTGATTCATATGTTTTTCCATAAAAATGAACTTAGAATTTACGTACGTGACAAAATCCAGATTATTCGTGTCAAGTGGCCCCTTCCTTGCAAAAGTTCCATCCTTCCTGGTTTCTAAAATGAACAGCTTTGGATGTTCTGTTTCGATTAGGGTATATCCACAGATTTTTCGTTCTCCTTTCTTTGCTAAAGCGAATGTGAATGATCCATGGTCCAACATATAAATTTCTCGTGATGACCTTTTAATTGCTGAGTTGTTTTCCTGTATATGTGAGGCTTTTCCTTCAAATAACACTGTATAATGCGAGTATTGACAATCATCTGGGGGTGATGTTGTCCAAAATGAGTTTCCTTTATCAAAATCCATACAGGATCCTTCATTCAGGTGACATGTTAACCCTGAAGGCATGCTGATTCGATTTTCATTTAAATGGACTACTGCGTTAAAATTATATACTGAAATTTTTACATTTGCTTGAACAATTACATCTGACCATGAGCCATAAGGATCTGAATACTGTACTCCTTTACAACTTCCATCGTTTCCTATTTTCCCTGCGAGGGTTATTGGATAATTTGATGTTGCATTCATTGGTAATCCAACAATTATGTTTCCTAATGTCATTTGCATGGTTCTTGTGTTATGAATTTTCTGACATTGCTCTTTAGTTGTTTCTTGAATATATTCTCTTCTCCCGTTGTTTACGACCGAAATATGGGAATACATTCCGCAGTAATAAATTGTTCGATCAATTTCGATTTTACATTGAAATACTTCCGTTGACATAAAATCTGTTAGTTGTAATAGCTGTATTTCGATGTTTTCCACAATCGGTTTGTTAATTGGTAAATCGCATGTTCCAACTTGTAATAATGAGACTGTCGTGATATTCAAATTATTTACTTTACAATCATATCCTATTATTGATTGTGATTTTGGTATGAATATTATTGCAATAATTATCACGATCCATTTTATCTTCCTCATGAACATATCAATATTTGAATCCTATAATAGAAATCTATTTTTAATTGTTGAGACTAACATAATATGTTCTCGCATAGTGTAGTGTAGATATGATAGTGTCTGAGTCCGGATAGTATCCAGACTGTTTTAATATCCATTTCCACATTCTTTTTGAAACGCGAATCTTCTTATCGACTTGTGACTATTGAACTCTTTATTTCCTTTCCCTTCTACCTGTCTATAAAACATTGTGCTCCCGCAATTCCTGCTCATTACTTGCTTAACCACTCGTAAAAATGTTCGATTTCTTGTTATTTATTTTGTCCTTCCTGCTTGAACTTCCCACGAGGGAAGAGAGGGAACCCGATCGTCCAGACCACAATCGAGAGGAAATTCGGGACTTTGTAAGTATTACAAATTTATTATCAACATTGTTTCATTCATTTCATTTTTTATTCATTTTACTTATTTTCAGGAGTTTTTTGACACGCTACCAATCCATTTGAATGGCCACGAGGAGGTCGTGGATCTACCGGACGAGTGGCTCCAACTCCCTGCGCGGCAAATGTCCAGGATCCTCAGCCATATTAACATCGGCGAGGTGAGAGGTCCTGGATATTTCTTTTATCCGGGGATTGGGGACCACTACTGGTTCGTCACTACCGGGATTCGGGTGAGGCCCGCCGTCCCGGTAGCAGAGATCCAGGAAGGAAGACGTTTGTTCCCCCGGAACCCTCCTGCACCATTGAGAAGGCCACACAACCCTCCTCCCAATCGTTAGTGACAGTGACATTGTGTGACATTGTGTGACATTGTGCGAGATAACTGATTTTTTTTTTTTTAAATAGTTTTTATAATAGTACTGTTGTATAGATATAGCAATATAATCATTTATTTAAAATATTCGTTTTCCTCTTTATTTATAAATCTTTATTCCCAACACCAATCTCCTTAATTATTTTGATATTGACAGGTAGAATAATGAGTTTAAGTCGAATATGTCGTGTGGTGAATTTTTACAATCTTCCAACCACAGATCATCTAACTCTTTCCTCATGCGCGCTCGATATACTCTTCTCCGTAGCTGTCTTTCTAATCTCAATATCTCTTGTAACTGTTCTCTTAAGTCGAACATTTCCTGGGCTAATTGTTCCCACACTTCTTCTTGTTCGATTAAATCCCAGTGGGAAATTTCTTGAGGCTCAAAATATCCCATTGTCTCCTATTAAATAAAATTTCAGAATTATATTGTGACAGTTTGAGAAAGATTTATTTATCTAATGTGCTTCCTTGATTAGATTTGAATGAACGATTTTGGTTTTCTTTTGAGATATCTTAAGTTTGACATTTCCATTTTCATATACTTCCATAATCTCGTATGGTCCTACATATTGATTATCATATTTCCTTATAACAGTTCCTCTTAACAAAAATACGAATTGTCCAGGGGTGAATTTCCTTGGATTTATTTTCCTATCGTAATATCTTTTGGATCTCTCTTTAGCTTTTTCTAAATTTTCCCTAGCTATTTTCCGTACTTCGTCTAGGTCATCCATCAATTCTTCCAGATATTCGTCATACGTTCTTCCTAGCTGTTCTGATGATAAACTTGATGGAATTCTTGCTAATTTTCCATATATTAGTTCGAATGGAGTGAAACCTGTAGCCTCATGAGTACTGGTATTATAAGAAAACATAGCCATTTCCAACCATATATCCCAATTTTCCTTTTCGCTTACATAATGTTTCAGATATTCGGCTAATACATGATGAGACCTTTCTAAAGATCCGTTTGATTGAGGATGAAATGCTGTTGTTTTTAATTTTTTAATTCGGAATCTTCTAGTTAATTCTCGCATAAGTGAACTAATAAAATTTCGTCCTTGATCCGTAAGAACTGTTCGAGGCGATCCGAATTGACAAATGCAATGTTTAATAAAAGCTTCGGCTACCGTCATAGCATCCATCTCTTGTAAAGGTACTGCTATGGAATATTTTGATAAATCGTCTTGCATAGTTAGAACGTAGCAATTCCCTGAGGCAGTGACCGGTAAAGGACCGACGATATCCAATGCTACCTTATCGAAGGTATTCAACGGAGTATCGGTGATAACCATAGGCTGACGTGTTTTGTTTCGTACTAACTTCTTTTTCTGACAGCTAATACACGATAAAATATAGTTTCGTATATCTTCTTTCATATTTTTCCAGAAAAATTCCTGTCGTATTCGTTTATAAGTTTTAGTTATACCTTTGTGTCCTCCCGCTGCGGATGTATGATATTCTTCAATGACATCCATCCGTTGACTGGGGTGTAAGATTTTTACTTGATTAGTACAAATAAATATCTGTACTGGGTTTTTAGTTTTGGATGATTCAAGATAGTGCTGTATTTTTTCCCATGTTATGAAACCGATTTTCTTTTCTTTAAGAATACTGACTGAGGGGATTTGATTGTCATCGATTTCTTTTAACAATTGCTCGAGTATTTTATAAACTTCTTCAGGTGTCGGATACTTATGTGATAATACCATACTAAGTTGAGCCCGTCCTTTTAACTCATGTTTATAAATTTTGCCGGCGTCTAATGGCCCTGTTAGTAATCTTCCTTCTTCTGTCAATGAACTTCCAACGTCTCCTATTACCTTTCCAGCAGTGTCTACAAAATATGCTATTGTATCCTTCCGAGAGATAATATTATCTCTTAAGACTATCACCTTGACCGAATTTTCTTGTCCTTCTATCTCTTCCTCGTCAGCTGACTGTATAGATCCTATAAAAATAGTTCCTTCTAGCGATATACCATCTTCTGTTACATCTGTCTCTTTACTCTTTTTATTATCAACCGGTATATCTATGTCTTCTGGTATTGATTCATGTACTAAGGCTATTACTGTAATTTCTTTTGATCTTTCTAACAATTCTTTTTCCGTAAATGGTACAGAATCTTTTGTTAAATTTTGAGATTGTTCATTACTTCCATCTATTGGATTTCTTGATAATGCATCTGCATTAAGATTAGTTTTTCCATTTTTGTAATGCATATCGTAGTCGTATTCCGCTAATTTAAATTTCCAGCTAGTAATTCTTGATGTAGGATCTGCGAATTTATGTAGCCAAATAAGCGGACGATGATCGGTTACTAGTGTAAATTTCCTTCCATAAAGATAAGGTCGAAAATGTTTCACTGCGTAAATGATAGCTAGCATTTCTTTTTCTATCACTGAATAATTCTTTTCTGCTTTGTTTAAAGTTCGTGAACTGTAAGCAATAGGTAAATCATTTCCTATTGATCCTTGACTAAGAACACTTCCTATCGCGTAATTTGATGCGTCTGTTGTCAAAACGAATGGTTTGCTAAAGTCTGGAAATTGTAGTATCGGATTTTGACAAAGTAAATCTCTTAATGTGCAAAAGGCCATCTGTTGTTCTTCTTTCCATAAGAAAGGAATGTCTTTCTTTAGTAAGGTTGTCAATGGACTAGCGATTTTAGAAAAATCCTTGATGAATCTTCGATAATAACCAGCTAATCCTAGAAATTGTTTAATGTTCTTTTGATTTCGTGGGACTGGGAATTTTTTTACCGCTTCAATCTTTTTAGGATCTGGCTTGACACCATCTTCACTAATGATATGACCTAAGTATGCTACTTCTTTTCGCAAGAACTCACATTTATCTGGCTGTAATTTCAAATTGGCATCTTTTAAGCGATTCATCAACTTTTTGAATTTGATTTGATGTTCTTCTAAGGATTTGGCATAAATTACGATATCATCGAGATAAACGAAAAGTTCGTTTCCTTGAAGTCCTATCAAGACTCTATCCATCAATCTCTGGAAGGTTGCTGGTGCATTTTTAAGTCCGAAAGGCATGCGATTATATTCGTAATGACCGTGAGGAGTAGTGAATGCTGTTTTATGTCGATCTTCAGGAACCATTTCTATTTGATGGAAACCTGAAGCGAGATCGAAGACAGAGAAATATTTAGCATTACCAAGCTGATCTAGGATCTCTATAATGTTTGGAAGTGGATAAGCGTCTCCTACTGTTTTTTCGTTTAGATTTCGATAATCAATTACCATTCTCCATTTTTTATTTCCGTGAGAATCTGGTTTTTTGGGTACGATCCATAATGGTGCATTGTATGGTGAATCAGAGGGTTTAATGATATCATTTTTTAATAAGTCGTCCACCTGTTTACGAATTTCTTCCTTATGTATCGGTGGATATCGATATTGTTTTGTGTTTATTGGAATGTCATCTACAGTACGGATAGGATGACGGGATTTAGTAGTCGCTCCTAAGAATTCTCCTGGGATATAGAAATTATCGTTATGTTGTTTAACAATTTGTTGTATTGACTCCTTTTCTTCCTCGTTCAAATGATCTAAGCGTAGAAGTTCGAACAATTTTGAACTTCGTTCTTCATTATCAACCGTGAGTTTATTGACTGCTTTAGACTTTTTTGAATGATTGTGACTTTGATGTTTGAATTGATTTTCAAAGCTCTTTTGATTAGGGACTTCTTGTAATTTAACAGATTCAGCGGATTCAGTGGATATAGTAGATTCAGTGGATTCAGTGGAATAGTAAGAATTGGTCATTTCTTCAAAGTCCCATAACCTAATTTGCGGAGTTTCAATTTCTATTTCTTCTTCAGAGGTGTTAATGGCATAAATGTAACCGATTCCTCTATGATTTGTTATCAGAGCATTCCCGAGATAAACGTCTGGACCACCATCTAACCGAGGTACATATCCAGTACTAATTTCAGGATTCATTATTCTGATAGGGATCTGAATTTTAGTTCTAGCTGGCAATACTACTGAATTCGGAGGTTCGAAAAGAATTTCTCGTCCTTCGAATTCGAGTCGTTGTTTTTTGAAATTGATTGTTGCTTCATTTTTAGTAAAGAATGGCTCTCCGATGATTCCATCTTGTACTATTGGAAAATCGTCTCCTACGATGTGGAAACTTGTCTTGAATTCTTCTACGTGAACTATGATTTCTCCTTGAGTTTCTACGTAGTTTGATGTAATTCCTTTAAGATAATATGGTTTGCCGTCTAGTATTGGTGTTCCTGGTTTAACGCATTTTCTCTTAATGATATTTAATTCTGCTCCGGTATCTATCATTATCGTAGACGAACCAATTATTTCAGGGGAATATAATCTTATTGTTGGAGTTCGAGAAGAGTCTCCGGATCGGATTGTTGCGACTCCTCGTGAATGGCTATTGGGCGTACTGTTTTGGTCTTCTGACCGTCGCCCCTCGGCTGAAGACTTTGCTCGTTTCCCGAAACATTTCCGGATGTACTAGGCACTGTTCTTTCTTTGAGAGAATTATTGTAAGCTCTTTTCCGGCATTCTTGTATTGTATGTCCAACATTCTTGCAATATCGACAAACTACTTGTTCCTTGTTCAAATTTAATGGTGTAATGGATTCGGGTTTTGTATTTTGGTTATTTTGAAAGCCTTCTGAACGTTTTCGTTTGAAACAATCTTCTGCTTTGTGTCCTATCTTTTTGCAAAAGGTACACTCAACGCTAGTGCGAATAGGTGTAACCTTATGTTCCTTTGACTTATTTTGTTTGTTAGTGTTAGATGGGGTTTGTATGCCTTTTTTGAGTTGTATGTAATGTTGAGTTTTCTTATCAGCTTGTTTAACGGCTAGTATTGCTTTTGATAATGTATCAAGAGGGGTGTTGGATGGTATTCTAACAAGTATTTCTGGATTTACGTTTTGAATAAATCCTTCTGCTGTTTGCTCATCTATCTTTTTTTTTAGTCTTGCTTCATCTACTACAATTCCTTTAGAAATTAGTTTTTTCCGATGCGCTTCTTTTAACTGATCTACTGTTTCTCGATAACGACTGATAAATGATGTGATTGTTTCATTTTCTTCTTGGAATATTTTAGTTAATTCTCCTTCACATTCTCTAACAGAGAGGGTATCTGAGTACATTAAATCTAACTCGTTAATAAAACCTTCGAAATCGTTTATTTCCTCATAGATGATCATTCTTCTAGCTTCGCCTCTAAGTTTATTTTTGAGTAATCTAACTAATGGTGAAATTACGGCTGGTGATACTAATTCTTTTGCATTTTTACAAGCTCGGATAAAAGTATGAACAGAAATATTTGAGCCATCGAAAGTTGGTACCCCTTCTAATGCGTCTTTCAATGAAGAATGTGGTAAATAGATAGAGGTTGTTGATGGTTGTATCTGAGGTGTTGGTACATCTGATATAGATGGTACTATTGGGATTTGTTGATCCTGCGACATTGTTATGTTTCTTAACTCTGGTTCTGTTAAACCTTGAACTCCTTCTAAATATTGTGAATAGGCTCTAGTGATAGGTCTCGTCATAACACTTCGAACTCACCAAACCATCCCACCGCTGCCACCAATTTTTAATGTTACGATTGCTAAATCCGGAAAATCAAGCAATCGTAAATGAGATTTGTAATATAAAGGATGATTCGTTGGTTCGGTCTACTTTAACAGCACGTCCACGTGTTAATACAAGGCCTATCGAATTTTATGATTTGGAATTGTGATAATTTCTCAAGATGTGTCTTCGCGGATCAGGAAATATTCTATTTTTAAGTGATTCTTCAGTAGGTAGATCTTTTGGTAAACTTGAATATTCTATGGGAATCAATTTCCACGGTAAGTACTGAATAGAATTATTTTGTTCGTCAACTTGATATTTTGTCGCGTCAAGATCCTTTTGGCTCGTTGGTTTTGTTTGTCTTTGAGTGTATGGTTTATCTAATTGTCTGAATATTTTATATAATTGAACCTTTCTACCACTTCGTTTAGGCATAAGTCTGTACTTACTCAGATTTTGTATAACAAGTATATTTGGAATTTCCTCAGTATGCGATTGAATCTCAATTAGGTCGTTCGGTATGAATCAGTCCTATCCAAGTCCTGATGATGTATGGAATGTTGATCGAAGTTTCGATTTATATTAATGATTTGGTAGGATAAGGTAGAGGCCCTAAATCCGGCTTTAGTTCTACCTTTTGGAAATAGTAAGGATGGATAGAGGCCCTATATGACGGCTTCAGTTCTATCCGGGAAGGTTGCAAGTATTTGTAAATACTCTGATTTTGGTAACTTGGATAAGATTTAGAGGTACTTGGTATATTTTAATTTCACTCGCGACTCTAATTGGAACTTTGAATATGATTTAACACACCCGACAACTCTAATGTTGCTCTCTTAGACTCTTTTGACCACATCAACCACCGACCCGAATGCTACTTCTGGCTCCCTTTTTATAGCAGTAAAACTACTTCTGATTGGTCAATGTGACTCCCCTTCTTCAAAATTCTTAATATATCGATTGATAGCTAACCCTTTTCCGATAATCAATATACCAAGTCGTACTCCGTAATTTGAATCTCCTTGAATGTTATCCGAGAAGATTCAGGCTTATCCGTTTATTTATCATTGTTCAATATTAACAAATTAAAATACGATGTTTAATATTGTTAGTGTAACGTCAATAATATATTATATGACTAAATGATTATAATGTGTAAAGAATATAATGTGTTTTGCCATTGATAATTATAAGGAGTGAAACGTAACACCAGGTATTCCGCTTCGTAGTTTTCTGTATCTAGGTGTCGAATGTGGAAGTCCAGGGTGTCCAGGTATTCCGCTTCGTAGTTTTCTGTATCTAGATGGCGGACGTGGAAGTCCAGGGTGTCCAGGTATTCCGCTTCGTAGTTTTCTGTATCTAGGTGTCGGGTGTGGAAGTCTAGGGTTTCCAGGTATTCCGCTTCGTAGTTTTCTGTATCTAGGTGTCGGATGTGGAAGTTCAGGGTGTCCAGGTGTTCCGCTTCGTAGTTTTCTGTATCTAGGTGTCGGACGTAGAAGGCCAGGGTGTCCAGACATTCCGCTCCGTAGTTTCCTGTGTCCAGGTGTCGGATGTGGAAGTTCAGGGTATCCAGGTATTCCGCTTCGTAGTTTTCTGTATCTAGGTGTCGAATGTGGAAGTCCAGGGTGTCCAGGTATTCCGCTTCGTAGTTTTCTGTATCTAGATGGCGGACGTGGAAGTCCAGGGTGTCCAGGTATTCCGCTTCGTAGTTTTCTGTATCTAGGTGTCGGACGTAGAAGGCCAGGGTGTCCAGGTATTCCGCTTCGTAGTTTTCTGTATCTAGGTGTCGGACGTAGAAGGCCAGGGTGTCCAGGCATTCCGCTCCGTAGTTTTCTGTATCTAGATGGCGGATGTGGAAGTCCAGGGTGTCCAGGTATTCCGCTTCGTAGTTTTCTGTATCTAGGTGTCGGACGTAGAAGGCCAGGGTTTCCAGGCATTACGCTCCGTAGTTTCCTGTGTCCAGGTGTCGGATGTGGAAGTCTAGGGTTTCCAGGTATTCCGCTTCGTAGTTTTCTGTATCTAGGTGTCGGATGTGGAAGTTCAGGGTGTCCAGGTGTTCCGCTTCGTAGTTTTCTGTATCTAGGTGTCGGACGTAGAAGGCCAGGGTGTCCAGACATTCCGCTCCGTAGTTTCCTGTGTCCAGGTGTCGGATGTGGAAGTTCAGGGTATCCAGGTATTCCGCTTCGTAGTTTTCTGTATCTAGGTGTCGGATGTGGAAGTCCAGGGTGTCCAGGTATTCCGCTTCGTTGTTTTCTGTATCTAGATGGCGGACGTGGAAGTCCAGGGTGTCCAGGTATTCCGCTTCGTAGTTTTCTGTATCTAGGTGTCGGACGTAGAAGGCCAGGGTGTCCAGGTATTCCGCTCCGTAGTTTCCTGTGTCCAGGTGTCGGATGTGGAAGTTCAGGGTATCCAGGTATTCCGCTTCGTAGTTTTCTGTATCTAGGTGTCGGATGTGGAAGTCCAGGGTGTCCAGGTATTCCGCTTCGTAGTTTTCTGTATCTAGGTGTCGAATGTGGAAGTCCAGGGTATCCAGGTATTCCGCTTCGTAGTTTTCTGTATCTAGATGGCGGACGTGGAAGTCCAGGGTGTCCAGGTATTCCGCTTCGTAGTTTTCTGTATCTAGGTGTCGGCCGTAGAAGGCCAGGGTGTCCAGGCATTCCGCTCCGTAGTTTCCTGTGTCCAGGTGCCGGATGTGGAAGTTCAGGGTATCCAGGTATTCCGCTTCGTTGTTTTCTGTATCTAGATGGCGGACGTGGAAGTCCAGGGTGTCCAGGTATTCCGCTTCGTAGTTTTCTGTATCTAGGTGTCGGACGTAGAAGGCCAGGGTGTCCAGGTATTCCGCTCCGTAGTTTCCTGTGTCCAGGTGTCGGATGTGGAAGTTCAGGGTATCCAGGTATTCCGCTTCGTAGTTTTCTGTATCTAGGTGTCGGATGTGGAAGTCCAGGGTGTCCAGGTATTCCGCTTCGTAGTTTTCTGTATCTAGGTGTCGAATGTGGAAGTCCAGGGTGTCCAGGTATTCCGCTTCGTAGTTTTCTGTATCTAGGTGCCGGATGTGGAAGTCCAGGGTGTCCAGGTATTCCGATTCGTAGTTTTCTGTATCTAGGTGTCGGCCGTAGAAGGCCAGGGTGTCCAGGCATTCCGCTCCGTAGTTTCCTGTGTCCAGGTGCCGGATGTGGAAGTTCAGGGTATCCAGGTATTCCGCTTCGTAGTTTTCTGTATCTAGGTGTCGAATGTGGAAGTCCAGGGTGTCCAGGTATTCCCCTTCGTAGTTTTCTGTATCTAGATGGCGGACGTGGAAGTCCAGGGTGTCCAGGTATTCCGCTTCGTAGTTTTCTGTATCTAGGTGTCGGACGTAGAAGGCCAGGGTGTCCAGACATTCCGCTCCGTAGTTTCCTGTGTCCAGGTGTCGGATGTGGAAGTTCAGGGTATCCAGGTATTCCGCTTCGTAGTTTTCTGTATCTAGGTGTCGAATGTGGAAGTCCAGGGTGTCCAGGTATTCCGCTTCGTAGTTTTCTGTATCTAGATGGCGGACGTGGAAGTCCAGGGTGTCCAGGTATTCCGCTTCGTAGTTTTCTGTATCTAGGTGTCGGACGTAGAAGGCCAGGGTGTCCAGGTATTCCGCTCCGTAGTTTTCTGTGTCCAGGTGTCGGATGTGGAAGTTCAGGGTATCCAGGTATTCCGCTTCGTAGTTTTCTGTATCTAGGTGTCGAATGTGGAAGTCCAGGGTGTCCAGGTATTCCGCTTCGTAGTTTTCTGTATCTAGGTGCCGGATGTGGAAGTCCAGGGTGTCCAGGTATTCCGATTCGTAGTTTTCTGTATCTAGGTGTCGGCCGTAGAAGGCCAGGGTGTCCAGGCATTCCGCTCCGTAGTTTCCTGTGTCCAGGTGCCGGATGTGGAAGTTCAGGGTATCCAGGTATTCCGCTTCGTAGTTTTCTGTATCTAGGTGTCGAATGTGGAAGTCCAGGGTGTCCAGGTATTCCCCTTCGTAGTTTTCTGTATCTAGATGGCGGACGTGGAAGTCCAGGGTGTCCAGGTATTCCGCTTCGTAGTTTTCTGTATCTAGGTGTCGGACGTAGAAGGCCAGGGTGTCCAGGCATTCCTCTCCGTAGTTTCCTGTGTCCAGGTGTCGGATTTGGAAGTTCAGGGTTTCCAGGTATTCCGCTTCGTAGTTTTCTGTATCTAGGTGTCGGATGTGGAAGTTCAATGTGTCCAGGTATTCCGCTTCGTAGTTTTCTGTATCTAGATGGCGGACGTGGAAGTCCAGGGTGTCCAGGTATTACGCTCCGTAGTTTCCTGTATCTAGGTGTCGAATGTGGAAGTCCAGGGTGTCCAGGTATTCCGCTTCGTAGTTTTCTGTATCTAGGTGCCGGATGTGGAAGTCCAGGGTGTCCAGGTATTCCGCTACGTAGTTTTCTGTATCTAGGTGTCGGACGTAGAAGGCCAGGGTGCCCAGGCATTCCGCTCCGTAGTTTCCTGTGTCCAGGTGTCGGATGTGGAAGTTCAGGGTTTCCAGGTATTCCGCTTCGTAGTTTTCTGTATCTAGGTGTCGGATGTGGAAGTTCAGTGTGTCTAGGTATTCCGCTTCGTAGTTTTCTGTATCTAGGTGCCGGATGTGGAAGTTCAGGGTATCCAGGTATTCCTCTTCGTAGTTTTCTGTATCTAGGTGTCGAATGTGGAAGTCCAGGGTGTCCAGGTATTCCGCTTCGTAGTTTTCTGTATCTAGGTGTCGGGTGTGGAAGTCTAGGGTTTCCAGGTATTCCGCTTCGTAGTTTTCTGTATCTAGGTGTCGGATGTGGAAGTTCAGGGTGTCCAGGTGTTCCGCTTCGTAGTTTTCTGTATCTAGGTGTCGGACGTAGAAGGCCAGGGTGTCCAGACATTCCGCTCCGTAGTTTCCTGTGTCCAGGTGTCGGATGTGGAAGTTCAGGGTATCCAGGTATTCCGCTTCGTAGTTTTCTGTATCTAGGTGTCGAATGTGGAAGTCCAGGGTGTCGAGGTATTCCGCTTCGTAGTTTTCTGTATCTAGATGGCGGACGTGGAAGTCCAGGGTGTCCAGGTATTCCGCTTCGTAGTTTTCTGTATCTAGGTGTCGGACGTAGAAGGCCAGGGTGTCCAGGTATTCCGCTTCGTAGTTTTCTGTATCTAGGTGTCGGACGTAGAAGGCCAGGGTGTCCAGGCATTACGCTCCGTAGTTTCCTGTGTCCAGGTGTCGGATGTGGAAGTCTAGGGTTTCCAGGTATTCCGCTTCGTAGTTTTCTGTATCTAGGTGTCGGATGTGGAAGTTCAGGGTGTCCAGGTGTTCCGCTTCGTAGTTTTCTGTATCTAGGTGTCGGACGTAGAAGGCCAGGGTGTCCAGACATTCCGCTCCGTAGTTTCCTGTGTCCAGGTGTCGGATGTGGAAGTTCAGGGTATCCAAGTATTCCGATTCGTAGTTTTCTGTATCTAGGTGTCGGATGTGGAAGTCCAGGGTGTCCAGGTATTCCGCTTCGTAGTTTTCTGTATCTAGATGGCGGACGTGGAAGTCCAGGGTGTCCAGGTATTCCGCTTCGTAGTTTTCTGTATCTAGGTGTCGGACGTAGAAGGCCAGGGTGTCCAGGCATTACGCTCCGTAGTTTCCTGTGTCCAGGTGTCGGGTGTGGAAGTCTAGGGTTTCCAGGTATTCCGCTTCGTAGTTTTCTGTATCTAGGTGTCGGATGTGGAAGTTCAGGGTGTCCAGGTGTTCCGCTTCGTAGTTTTCTGTATCTAGGTGTCGGACGTAGAAGGCCAGGGTGTCCAGACATTCCGCTCCGTAGTTTCCTGTGTCCAGGTGTCGGATGTGGAAGTTCAGGGTATCCAGGTATTCCGATTCGTAGTTTTCTGTATCTAGGTGTCGAATGTGGAAGTCCAGGGTGTCCAGGTATTCCGCTTCGTAGTTTTCTGTATCTAGGTGTCGAATGTGGAAGTCCAGGGTGTCCAGGTATTCCGCTTCGTAGTTTTCTGTATCTAGGTGCCGGATGTGGAAGTCCAGGGTGTCCAGGTATTCCGCTTCGTAGTTTTCTGTATCTAGATGGCGGACGTGGAAGTCCAGGGTGTCCAGGTATTCCGCTTCGTAGTTTTCTGTATCTAGGTGTCGGACGTAGAAGGCCAGGGTGTCCAGGCATTCCGCTTCGTAGTTTCCTGTGTCCAGGTGTCGGATGTGGAAGTTCAGGGTTTCCAGGTATTCCGCTTCGTAGTTTTCTGTATCTAGATGGCGGACGTGGAAGTCCAGGGTGTCCAGGTATTCCGCTTCGTAGTTTTCTGTATCTAGGTGTCGGCCGTAGAAGGCCAGGGTGTCCAGGCATTCCGCTCCGTAGTTTCCTGTGTCCAGGTGCCGGATGTGGAAGTTCAGGGTATCCAGGTATTCCGCTTCGTAATTTTCTGTATCTAGGTGTCGGATGTGGAAGTCCAGGGTGTCCAGGTATTCCGCTTCGTAGTTTTCTGTATCTAGATGGCGGACGTGGAAGTCCAGGGTGTCCAGGTATTCCGCTTCGTAGTTTTCTGTATCTAGGTGTCGGACGCAGAAGGCCAGGGTGTCCAGGCATTACGCTCCGTAGTTTCCTGTATCTAGGTGTCGGGCGTAGAAGGCCAGGGTGTCCAGTTATTACGCTCCGTAGTTTCCTGTATCCAGGTGTCGGATGTGGAAGTCCAGGGTTTCCAGGTATTCTGCTTCGTAGTTTTCTGTATCTAGGTGTCGGATGTGGAAGTTCAGGGTGTCCAGGTGTTCCGCTTCGTAGTTTTCTGTATCTAGGTGTCGGACGTAGAAGGCCAGGGTGTCCAGACATTCCGCTCCGTAGTTTCCTGTGTCCAGGTGTCGGATGTGGAAGTTCAGGGTATCCAGGTATTCTGCTTCGTAGTTTTCTGTATCTAGGTGTCGGATGTGGAAGTCCAGGGTGTCCAGGTATTCCGCTTCGTAGTTTTCTGTATCTAGGTGTCGAATGTGGAAGTCCAGGGTGTCCAGGTATTCCGCTTCGTAGTTTTCTGTATCTAGGTGCCGGATGTGGAAGTCCAGGGTGTCCAGGTATTCCGCTTCGTAGTTTTCTGTATCTAGATGGCGGACGTGGAAGTCCAGGGTGTCCAGGTATTCCGCTTCGTAGTTTTCTGTATCTAGGTGTCGGACGTAGAAGGCCAGGGTGTCCAGGCATTACGCTCCGTAGTTTCCTGTGTCCAGGTGTCGGGTGTGGAAGTCTAGGGTTTCCAGGTATTCCGCTTCGTAGTTTTCTGTATCTAGGTGTCGGATGTGGAAGTTCAGGGTGTCCAGGTGTTCCGCTTCGTAGTTTTCTGTATCTAGGTGTCGGACGTAGAAGGCCAGGGTGTCCAGACATTCCGCTCCGTAGTTTCCTGTGTCCAGGTGTCGGATGTGGAAGTCCAGGGTGTCCAGGTATTCCGCTTCGTAGTTTTCTGTATCTAGATGGCGGACGTGGAAGTCCAGGGTGTCCAGGTATTCCGCTTCGTAGTTTTCTGTATCTAGGTGTCGGACGTAGAAGGCCAGGGTGTCCAGGCATTACGCTCCGTAGTTTCCTGTGTCCAGGTGTCGGGTGTGGAAGTCTAGGGTTTCCAGGTATTCCGCTTCGTAGTTTTCTGTATCTAGGTGTCGGATGTGGAAGTTCAGGGTGTCCAGGTGTTCCGCTTCGTAGTTTTCTGTATCTAGGTGTCGGACGTAGAAGGCCAGGGTGTCCAGACATTCCGCTCCGTAGTTTCCTGTGTCCAGGTGTCGGATGTGGAAGTTCAGGGTATCCAGGTATTCCGATTCGTAGTTTTCTGTATCTAGGTGTCGAATGTGGAAGTCCAGGGTGTCCAGGTATTCCGCTTCGTAGTTTTCTGTATCTAGGTGTCGGACGTAGAAGGCCAGGGTGTCCAGGTATTCCGCTCCGTAGTTTCCTGTGTCCAGGTGTCGGATGTGGAAGTTCAGGGTATCCAGGTATTCCGCTTTGTAGTTTTCTGTATCTAGGTGTCGGATGTGGAAGTCCAGGGTGTCCAGGTATTCCGCTTCGTAGTTTTCTGTATCTAGGTGTCGAATGTGGAAGTCCAGGGTGTCCAGGTATTCCGCTTCGTAGTTTTCTGTATCTAGGTGCCCGATGTGGAAGTCCAGGGTGTCCAGGTATTCCGCTTCGTAGTTTTCTGTATCTAGATGGCGGACGTGGAAGTCCAGGGTGTCCAGGTATTCCGCTTCGTAGTTTTCTGTATCTAGGTGTCGGACGTAGAAGGCCAGGGTGTCCAGGCATTCCGCTTCGTAGTTTCCTGTGTCCAGGTGTCGGATGTGGAAGTTCAGGGTTTCCAGGTGTTCCGCTTCGTAGTTTTCTGTATCTAGATGGCGGACGTGGAAGTCCAGGGTGTCCAGGTATTCCGCTTCGTAGTTTTCTGTATCTAGGTGTCGGCCGTAGAAGGCCAGGGTGTCCAGGCATTCCGCTCCGTAATTTCCTGTGTCCAGGTGCCGGATGTGGAAGTTCAGGGTATCCAGGTATTCCGCTTCGTAATTTTCTGTATCTAGGTGTCGGATGTGGAAGTCCAGGGTGTCCAGGTATTCCGCTTCGTAGTTTTCTGTATCTAGATGGCGGACGTGGAAGTCCAGGGTGTCCAGGTATTCCGCTTCGTAGTTTTCTGTTTCTAGGTGTCGGACGCAGAAGGCCAGGGTGTCCAGGCATTACGCTCCGTAGTTTCCTGTATCTAGGTGTCGGGCGTAGAAGGCCAGGGTGTCCAGTTATTACGCTCCGTAGTTTCCTGTATCCAGGTGTCGGATGTGGAAGTCTAGGGTTTCCAGGTATTCCGCTTCGTAGTTTTCTGTATCTAGGTGTCGGATGTGGAAGTTCAGGGTGTCCAGGTGTTCCACTTCGTAGTTTTCTGTATCTAGGTGTCGGACGTAGAAGGCCAGGGTGTCCAGACATTCCGCTCCGTAGTTTCCTGTGTCCAGGTGTCGGATGTGGAAGTCTAGGGTTTGCAGGTATTCCGCTTCGTAGTTTTCTGTATCTAGGTGTCGGATGTGGAAGTTCAGGGTGTCCAGGTGTTCCGCTTCGTAGTTTTCTGTATCTAGGTGTCGGACGTAGAAGGCCAGGGTGTCCAGACATTCCGCTCCGTAGTTTCCTGTGTCCAGGTGTCGGATGTGGAAGTTCAGGGTATCCAGGTATTCCGCTTCGTAGTTTTCTGTATCTAGGTGTCGGATGTGGAAGTCCAGGGTGTCCAGGTATTCCGCTTCGTAGTTTTCTGTATCTAGGTGTCGAATGTGGAAGTCCAGGGTGTCCAGGTATTCCGCTTCGTAGTTTTCTGTATCTAGGTGCCGGATGTGGAAGTCCAGGGTGTCCAGGTATTCCGCTTCGTAGTTTTCTGTATCTAGATGGCGGACGTGGAAGTCCAGGGTGTCCAGGTATTCCGCTTCGTAGTTTTCTGTATCTAGGTGTCGGACGTAGAAGGCCAGGGAGTCCAGGCATTCCGCTTCGTAGTTTCCTGTGTCCAGGTGTCGGATGTGGAAGTTCAGGGTTTCCAGGTATTCCGCTTCGTAGTTTTCTGTATCTAGATGGCGGACGTGGAAGTCCAGGGTGTCCAGGTATTCCGCTTCGTAGTTTTCTGTATCTAGGTGTCGGACGCAGAAGGCCAGGGTGTCCAGGCATTACGCTCCGTAGTTTCCTGTATCTAGGTGTCGGGCGTAGAAGGCCAGGGTGTCCAGTTATTACGCTCCGTAGTTTCCTGTATCCAGGTGTCGGATGTGGAAGTCTAGGGTTTCCAGGTATTCCGCTTCGTAGTTTTCTGTATCTAGGTGTCGGATATGGAAGTTCAGGGTGTCCAGGTGTTCCGCTTCGTAGTTTTCTGTATCTAGGTGTCGGACGTAGAAGGCCAGGGTGTCCAGACATTCCGCTCCGTAGTTTCCTGTGTCCAGGTGTCGGATGTGGAAGTTCAGGGTATCCAGGTATTCCGCTTCGTAGTTTTCTGTATCTAGGTGTCGGATGTGGAAGTCCAGGGTGTCCAGGTATTCCGCTTCGTAGTTTTCTGTATCTAGGTGTCGAATGTGGAAGTCCAGGGTGTCCAGGTATTCCGCTTCGTAGTTTTCTGTATCTAGGTGCCGGATGTGGAAGTCCAGGGTGTCCAGGTATTCCGCTTCGTAGTTTTCTGTATCTAGATGGCGGACGTGGAAGTCCAGGGTGTCCAGGTATTCCGCTTCGTAGTTTTCTGTATCTAGGTGTCGGACGTAGAATGCCAGGGTGTCCAGACATTCCGCTCCGTAGTTTCCTGTGTCCAGGTGTCGGATGTGGAAGTTCAGGGTATCCAGGTATTCCGCTTCGTAGTTTTCTGTATCCAGGTGTCGGATGTGGAAGTCTAGGGTTTCCAGGTATTCCGCTTCGTAGTTTTCTGTATCTAGGTGTCGGATGTGGAAGTTCAGGGTGTCCAGGTGTTCCGCTTCGTAGTTTTCTGTATCTAGGTGTCGGACGTAGAAGGCCAGGGTGTCCAGACATTCCGCTCCGTAGTTTCCTGTGTCCAGGTGTCGGATGTGGAAGTTCAGGGTATCCAGGTATTCCGCTTCGTAGTTTTCTGTATCTAGGTGCCGGATGTGGAAGTTCAGGGTATCCAGGTATTCCTCTTCGTAGTTTTCTGTATCTACAGAGTGTATCACCAGGAATGCACGTTTGAGATTTGCGATGAAACGGTGCACAATTTTGAAAATCTGATGTCACAACCATTGAATATTTTTTGATTGCGCATCGAATGGGCATATTATTATTGTTCGCTCAACTTCCGGTCGCAAATAAAAAAAATTATCTTCGCCATTTCAAATGATATTGAAACAAGTTAAATGCAAAAGTTGTAGAGCAAGAAAAAATAATAGAGATGAAAAAAAAATTCGGACGGATTGCACACATAATAAGAGAGATATTTGCGTCAGAATTTTTCTCATTTTTTGACAAATTTCTGATACTGGAGGAACGCCTTAGCTTCGTGCAGCAGCTTCACGCCGAACTCACGATTCGCAATTGTTTTGAGGTAAGCGTTCAGTCAGACGCAAACCCGTACAAGGTGGCTAAAACATACTACAATGCTATCTTTCATTACAAGTTAGAAGTCAAACTATTCCTGCTGTAGATTTCCGTGATCCTGGAAGTCGGTTTTCGAGTCATCGTCTTCCTGGACGTGGATTTTCGAGACTTCGCGTTCCTCGTCGTAAATTTTGGAGTCTACGTGTTCCTCGTCGTAGATCCTAGTCGAGGACTCCAAAATCTACGACGAGGAACACGAGGACTCCAAAATCTACGACGAGGAACACGAGGACTCCAAAATCTACGACGAGGAACACGAGCACTCCAAAATCTACGACGAGGAACACGAGGACTTCAAAATCTACGACGAGGAACACGAGGACTTCAAAATCTACGACGAGGAACACGAGGACTCCAAAATCTACGACGAGGAACACGAGGACTTCAAAATCTACGACGAGGAACACGAGGACTCCAAAATCTACGACGAGGAACACGAGGACTTCAAAATCTACGACGAGGAACACGAGGACTCCAAAATCTACGACGAGGAACACGAGGACTCCAAAATCTACGACGAGGAACACGAGGACTCCAAAATCTACGACGAGGAACACGAGGACTCCAAAATCTACGACGAGGAACACGAGGACTCCAAAATCTACGACGAGGAACACGAGGACTCCAAAATCTACGACGAGGAACACGTAGACTCCAAAATTTACGACGAGGAACACGAGGACTTCAAAATCTACGACGAGGAACACGAGGACTCCAAAATCTACGACGAGGAACACGAGGACTCCAAAATCTACGACGAGGAACACGAGGACTCCAAAATCTACGACGAGGAACACGAGGACTCCAAAATCTACGACGAGGAACACGTAGACTCCAAAATTTACGACGAGGAACACGAGGACTTCAAAATCTACGACGAGGAACACGAGGACTCCAAAATCTACGACGAGGAACACGAGGACTCCAAAATCTACGACGAGGAACACGAGGACTCCAAAATTTACGACGAGGAACACGAGGACTTCAAAATCTACGGCGAGGAACACGAGGACTTCAAAATCTACGACGAGGAACACGAGGACTCCAAAATCTACGACGAGGAACACGAGGACTCCAAAATCTACGACGAGGAACACGAGGACTCCAAAATCTACGACGAGGAACACGAGGACTCTAAAATCTACGACGAGGAACACGAGGACTTCAAAATCTACGGCGAGGAACACGAGGACTTCAAAATCTACGACGAGGAACACGAGGACTCCAAAATCTACGACGAGGAACACGTAGACTCCAAAATTTACGACGAGGAACACGAGGACTCCAAAATCTACGACGAGGAACACGAGGACTCCAAAATCTACGACGAGGAACACGAGGACTCCAAAATCTACGACGAGGAACACGAGGACTCCAAAATCTACGACGAGGAACACGAGGACTTCAAAATCTACGACGAGGAACACGAGGACTCCAAAATCTACGACGAGGAACACGAGGACTCCAAAATCTACGACGAGGAACACGAGGACTCCAAAATCTACGACGAGGAACACGAGGACTTCAAAATCTACGACGAGGAACACGAGGACTCCAAAATCTACGACGAGGAACACGAGGACTCCAAAATCTACGACGAGGAACACGAGGACTCCAAAATCTACGACGAGGAACACGAGGACTCCAAAATCTACGACGAGGAACACGAGGACTCCAAAATCTACGACGAGGAACACGTAGACTCCAAAATTTACGACGAGGAACACGAGGACTTCAAAATCTACGACGAGGAACACGAGGACTCCAAAATCTACGACGAGGAACACGTCGACTCCAAAATTTACGACGAGGAACACGAGGACTTCAAAATCTACGACGAGGAACACGAGGACTCCAAAATCTACGACGAGGAACACGAGGACTTCAAAATCTACGGCGAGGAACACGAGGACTCCAAAATCTACGACGAGGAACACGTCGACTCCAAAATTTACGACGAGGAACACGAGGACTTCAAAATCTACGACGAGGAACACGAGGACTCCAAAATCTACGACGAGGAACACGAGGACTTCAAAATCTACGGCGAGGAACACGAGGACTTCAAAATCTACGACGAGGAACACGAGGACTCCAAAATCTACGACGAGGAACACGAGGACTCCAAAATCTACGACGAGGAACACGAGGACTCCAAAATCTACGACGAGGAACACGAGGACTCCAAAATCTACGACGAGGAACACGAGGACTCCAAAATCTACGACGAGGAACACGTAGACTCCAAAATTTACGACGAGGAACACGAGGACTTCAAACTCTACGACGAGGAACACGAGGACTCCAAAATCTACGACGAGGAACACGTAGACTCCAAAATTTACGACGAGGAACACGAGGACTTCAAAATCTACGACGAGGAACACGAGGACTCCAAAATCTACGACGAGGAACACGAGGACTCCAAAATCTACGACGAGGAACACGAGGACTCCAAAATCTACGACGAGGAACACGTAGACTCCAAAATTTACGACGAGGAACACGAGGACTTCAAAATCTACGACGAGGAACACGAGGACTCCAAAATCTACGACGAGGAACACGAGGACTCCAAAATCTACGACGAGGAACACGAGGACTCCAAAATCTACGACGAGGAACACGAGGACTCCAAAATCTACGACGAGGAACACGAGGACTCCAAAATCTACGACGAGGAACACGAGGACTCCAAAATCTACGACGAGGAACACGTAGACTCCAAAATTTACGACGAGGAACACGAGGACTTCAAAATCTACGACGAGGAACACGAGGACTCCAAAATCTACGACGAGGAACACGAGGACTCCAAAATCTACGACGAGGAACACGAGGACTCCAAAATCTACGACGAGGAACACGAGGACTTCAAAATCTACGACGAGGAACACGAGGACTCCAAAATCTACGACGAGGAACACGTAGACTCCAAAATTTACGACGAGGAACGCGAAGTCTCGAAAATCCACGTCCAGGAAGACGAAGACTCGAAAACCGACTTCCAGGATCACGGAAATCTACAGCAGGAATAGTTTGACTTCTAACTTGTAATGAAAGATAGCATTGTAGTATGTTTTAGCCACCTTGTACGGGTTTGCGTCCGACTGAACGCTTACCTCAAAACAATTGCGAATCGTGAGTTCGGCGTGAAGCTGCTGCACGAAGCTAAGGCGTTCCTCCAGTATCAGAAATTTGTCAAAAAATGAGAAAAATTCTGACGCAAATATCTCTCTTATTATGTGTGCAATCCGTCCGAATTTTTTTTTCATCTCTATTATTTTTTTTGCTCTACAACTTTTGCATTTAACTTGTTTCAATATCATTTGAAATGGCGAAGATAATTTTTTTTATTTGCGACCGGAAGTTGAGCGAACAATAATAATATGCCCATTCGATGCGCAATCAAAAAATATTCAATGGTTGTGACATCAGATTTTCAAAATTGTGCACCGTTTCACCGCAAATCTCAAACGTGCATTCCTGGTGATACACTCTGTAGGTGTCGAATGTGGAAGTCCAGGGTGTCCAGGTATTCCGCTTCGTAGTTTTCTGTATCTAGGTGTCGGGTGTGGAAGTCTAGGGTTTCCAGGTATTCCGCTTCGTAGTTTTCTGTATCTAGGTGTCGGATGTGGAAGTTCAGGGTGTCCAGGTGTTCCGCTTCGTAGTTTTCTGTATCTAGGTGTCGGACGTAGAAGGCCAGGGTGTCCAGACATTCCGCTCCGTAGTTTCCTGTGTCCAGGTGTCCTATGTGGAAGTTCAGGGTATCCAGGTATTCCGCTTCGTAGTTTTCTGTATCTAGGTGTCGAATGTGGAAGTCCAGGGTGTCGAGGTATTCCGCTTCGTAGTTTTCTGTATCTAGGTGTCGGACGTAGAAGGCCAGGGTGTCCAGGCATTACGCTCCGTAGTTTCCTGTGTCCAGGTGTCGGATGTGGAAGTCTAGGGTTTCCAGGTATTCCGCTTCGTAGTTTTCTGTATCTAGGTGTCGGATGTGGAAGTTCAGGGTGTCCAGGTGTTCCGCTTCGTAGTTTTCTGTATCTAGGTGTCGGACGTAGAAGGCCAGGGTGTCCAGACATTCCGCTCCGTAGTTTCCTGTGTCCAGGTGTCGGATGTGGAAGTTCAGGGTATCCAAGTATTCCGATTCGTAGTTTTCTGTATCTAGGTGTCGGATGTGGAAGTCCAGGGTGTCCAGGTATTCCGCTTCGTAGTTTTCTGTATCTAGATGGCGGACGTGGAAGTCCAGGGTGTCCAGGTATTCCGCTTCGTAGTTTTCTGTATCTAGGTGTCGGACGTAGAAGGCCAGGGTGTCCAGGCATTACGCTCCGTAGTTTCCTGTGTCCAGGTGTCGGGTGTGGAAGTCTAGGGTTTCCAGGTATTCCGCTTCGCAGTTTTCTGTATCTAGGTGTCGGATGTGGAAGTTCAGGGTGTCCAGGTGTTCCGCTTCGTAGTTTTCTGTATCTAGGTGTCGGACGTAGAAGGCCAGGGTGTCCAGACATTCCGCTCCGTAGTTTCCTGTGTCCAGTTGTCGGATGTGGAAGTTCAGGGTATCCATGTATTCTGCTTCGTAGTTTTCTGTATCTAGGTGTCGGATGTGGAAGTCCAGGGTGTCCAGGTATTCCGCTTCGTAGTTTTCTGTATCTAGGTGTCGAATGTGGAAGTCCAGGGTGTCCAGGTATTCCGCTTCGTAGTTTTCTGTATCTAGGTGCCGGATGTGGAAGTCCAGGGTGTCCAGGTATTCCGCTTCGTAGTTTTCTGTATCTGGATGGCGGACGTGGAAGTCCAGGGTGTCCAGGTATTCCGCTTCGTAGTTTTCTGTATCTAGGTGTCGGACGTAGAAGGCCAGGGTGTCCAGGCATTACGCTCCGTAGTTTCCTGTGTCCAGGTGTCGGGTGTGGAAGTCTAGGGTTTCCAGGTATTCCGCTTCGTAGTTTTCTGTATCTAGGTGTCGGATGTGGAAGTTCAGGGTGTCCAGGTGTTCCGCTTCGTAGTTTTCTGTATCTAGGTGTCGGACGTAGAAGGCCAGGGTGTCCAGACATTCCGCTCCGTAGTTTCCTGTGTCCAGGTGTCGGATGTGGAAGTTCAGGGTATCCAGGTATTCCGATTCGTAGTTTTCTGTATCTAGGTGTCGAATGTGGAAGTCCAGGGTGTCCAGGTATTCCGCTTCGTAGTTTTCTGTATCTAGGTGTCGGACGTAGAAGGCCAGGGTGTCCAGGTATTCCGCTCCGTAGTTTCCTGTGTCCAGGTGTCGGATGTGGAAGTTCAGGGTATCCAGGTATTCCGCTTTGTAGTTTTCTGTATCTAGGTGTCGGATGTGGAAGTCCAGGGTGTCCAGGTATTCCGCTTCGTAGTTTTCTGTATCTAGGTGTCGAATGTGGAAGTCCAGGGTGTCCAGGTATTCCGCTTCGTAGTTTTCTGTATCTAGGTGCCGGATGTGGAAGTCCAGGGTGTCCAGGTATTCCGCTTCGTAGTTTTCTGTATCTAGATGGCGGACGTGGAAGTCCAGGGTGTCCAGGTATTCCGCTTCGTAGTTTTCTGTATCTAGGTGTCGGACGTAGAAGGCCAGGGTGTCCAGGCATTCCGCTTCGTAGTTTCCTGTGTCCAGGTGTCGGATGTGGAAGTTCAGGGTTTCCAGGTATTCCGCTTCGTAGTTTTCTGTATCTAGATGGCGGACGTGGAAGTCCAGGGTGTCCAGGTATTCCGCTTCGTAGTTTTCTGTATCTAGGTGTCGGCCGTAGAAGGCCAGGGTGTCCAGGCATTCCGCTCCGTAGTTTCCTGTGTCCAGGTGCCGGATGTGGAAGTTCAGGGTATCCAGGTATTCCGCTTCGTAATTTTCTGTATCTAGGTGTCGGATGTGGAAGTCCAGGGTGTCCAGGTATTCCGCTTCGTAGTTTTCTGTATCTAGATGGCGGACGTGGAAGTCCAGGGTGTCCAGGTATTCCGCTTCGTAGTTTTCTGTTTCTAGGTGTCGGGCGTAGAAGGCCAGGGTGTCCAGTTATTACGCTCCGTAGTTTCCTGTATCCAGGTGTCGGATGTGGAAGTCTAGGGTTTCCAGGTATTCCGCTTCGTAGTTTTCTGTATCTAGGTGTCGGATGTGGAAGTTCAGGGTGTCCAGGTGTTCCGCTTCGTAGTTTTCTGTATCTAGGTGTCGGACGTAGAAGGCCAGGGTGTCCAGACATTCCGCTCCGTAGTTTCCTGTGTCCAGGTGTCGGATGTGGAAGTTCAGGGTATCCAGGTATTCTGCTTCGTAGTTTTCTGTATCTAGGTGTCGGATGTGGAAGTCCAGGGTGTCCAGGTATTCCGCTTCGTAGTTTTCTGTATCTAGGTGTCGAATGTGGAAGTCCAGGGTGTCCAGGTATTCCGCTTCGTAGTTTTCTGTATCTAGGTGCCGGATGTGGAAGTCCAGGGTGTCCAGGTATTCCGCTTCGTAGTTTTCTGTATCTAGATGGCGGACGTGGAAGTCCAGGGTGTCCAGGTATTCCGCTTCGTAGTTTTCTGTATCTAGGTGTCGGACGTAGAATGCCAGGGTGTCCAGACATTCCGCTCCGTAGTTTCCTGTGTCCAGGTGTCGGATGTGGAAGTTCAGGGTATCCAGGTATTCCGCTTCGTAGTTTTCTGTATCCAGGTGTCGGATGTGGAAGTCTAGGGTTTCCAGGTATTCCGCTTCGTAGTTTTCTGTATCTAGGTGTCGGATGTGGAAGTTCAGGGTGTCCAGGTGTTCCGCTTCGTAGTTTTCTGTATCTAGGTGTCGGACGTAGAAGGCCAGGGTGTCCAGACATTCCGCTCCGTAGTTTCCTGTGTCCAGGTGTCGGATGTGGAAGTTCAGGGTATCCAGGTATTCCGCTTCGTAGTTTTCTGTATCTAGGTGTCTGATGTGGAAGTCCAGGGTGTCCAGGTATTCCGCTTCGTAGTTTTCTGTATCTAGGTGTCGAATGTGGAAGTCCAGGGTGTCCAGGTATTCCGCTTCGTAGTTTTCTGTATCTAGGTGCCGGATGTGGAAGTCCAGGGTGTCCAGGTATTCCGCTTCGTAGTTTTCTGTATCTAGATGGCGGACGTGGAAGTCCAGGGTGTCCAGGTATTCCGCTTCGTAGTTTTCTGTATCTAGGTGTCGGACGTAGAAGGCCAGGGAGTCCAGGCATTCCGCTTCGTAGTTTCCTGTGTCCAGGTGTCGGATGTGGAAGTTCAGGGTTTCCAGGTATTCCGCTTCGTAGTTTTCTGTATCTAGATGGCGGACGTGGAAGTTCAGGGTATCCAGGTATTCCGCTTCGTAATTTTCTGTATCTAGGTGTCGGATGTGGCAGTCCAGGGTGTCCAGGTATTCCGCTTCGTAGTTTTCTGTATTTAGGTGTCGGCCGTAGAAGGCCAGGGTGTCCAGGCATTCCGCTCCGTAGTTTCCTGTGTCCAGGTGCCGGATGTGGAAGTTCAGGGTATCCAGGTATTCCGCTTCGTAATTTTCTGTATCTAGGTGTCGGATGTGGAAGTCCAGGGTGTCCAGGTATTCCGCTTCGTAGTTTTCTGTATCTAGATGGCGGACGTGGAAGTCCAGGGTGTCCAGGTATTCCGCTTCGTAGTTTTCTGTATCTAGGTGTCGGACGCAGAAGGCCAGGGTGTCCAGGCATTACGCTCCGTAGTTTCCTGTATCTAGGTGTCGGGCGTAGAAGGCCAGGGTGTCCAGTTATTACGCTCCGTAGTTTCCTGTATCCAGGTGTCGGATGTGGAAGTCTAGGGTTTCCAGGTATTCCGCTTCGTAGTTTTCTGTATCTAGGTGTCGGATATGGAAGTTCAGGGTGTCCAGGTGTTCCGCTTCGTAGTTTTCTGTATCTAGGTGTCGGACGTAGAAGGCCAGGGTGTCCAGACATTCCGCTCCGTAGTTTCCTGTGTCCAGGTTTCGGATGTGGAAGTTCAGGGTATCCAGGTATTCCGCTTCGTAGTTTTCTGTATCTAGGTGTCGGATGTGGAAGTCCAGGGTGTCCAGGTATTCCGCTTCGTAGTTTTCTGTATCTAGGTGTCGAATGTGGAAGTCCAGGGTGTCCAGGTATTCCGCTTCGTAGTTTTCTGTATCTAGGTGCCGGATGTGGAAGTCCAGGGTGTCCAGGTATTCCGCTTCGTAGTTTTCTGTATCTAGATGGCGGACGTGGAAGTCCAGGGTGTCCAGGTATTCCGCTTCGTAGTTTTCTGTATCTAGGTGTCGGACGTAGAATGCCAGGGTGTCCAGACATTCCGCTCCGTAGTTTCCTGTGTCCAGGTGTCGGATGTGGAAGTTCAGGGTATCCAGGTATTCCGCTTCGTAGTTTTCTGTATCCAGGTGTCGGATGTGGAAGTCTAGGGTTTCCAGGTATTCCGCTTCGTAGTTTTCTGTATCTAGGTGTCGGATGTGGAAGTTCAGGGTGTCCAGGTGTTCCGCTTCGTAGTTTTCTGTATCTAGGTGTCGGACGTAGAAGGCCAGGGTGTCCAGACATTCCGCTCCGTAGTTTCCTGTGTCCAGGTGTCGGATGTGGAAGTTCAGGGTATCCAGGTATTCCGCTTCGTAGTTTTCTGTATCTAGGTGTCGGATGTGGAAGTCCAGGGTGTCCAGGTATTCCGCTTCGTAGTTTTCTGTATCTAGGTGTCGAATGTGGAAGTCCAGGGTGTCCAGGTATTCCGCTTCGTAGTTTTCTGTATCTAGGTGCCGGATGTGGAAGTCCAGGGTGTCCAGGTATTCCGCTTCGTAGTTTTCTGTATCTAGATGGCGGACGTGGAAGTCCAGGGTGTCCAGGTATTCCGCTTCGTAGTTTTCTGTATCTAGGTGTCGGACGTAGAATGCCAGGGTGTCCAGACATTCCGCTCCGTAGTTTCCTGTGTCCAGGTGTCGGATGTGGAAGTTCAGGGTATCCAGGTATTCCGCTTCGTAGTTTTCTGTATCCAGGTGTCGGATGTGGAAGTCTAGGGTTTCCAGGTATTCCGCTTCGTAGTTTTCTGTATCTAGGTGTCGGATGTGGAAGTTCAGGGTGTCCAGGTGTTCCGCTTCGTAGTTTTCTGTATCTAGGTGTCGGACGTAGAAGGCCAGGGTGTCCAGACATTCCGCTCCGTAGTTTCCTGTGTCCAGGTGTCGGATGTGGAAGTTCAGGGTATCCAGGTATTCCGCTTCGTAGTTTTCTGTATCTAGGTGTCGGATGTGGAAGTCCAGGGTGTCCAGGTATTCCGCTTCGTAGTTTTCTGTATCTAGGTGTCGAATGTGGAAGTCCAGGGTGTCCAGGTATTCCGCTTCGTAGTTTTCTGTATCTAGGTGCCGGATGTGGAAGTCCAGGGTGTCCAGGTATTCCGCTTCGTAGTTTTCTGTATCTAGATGGCGGACGTGGAAGTCCAGGGTGTCCAGGTATTACGCTTCGTAGTTTTCTGTATCTAGGTGTCGGACGTAGAAGGCCAGGGTGTCCAGACATTCCGCTCCGTAGTTTCCTGTGTCCAGGTGTCGGATGTGGAAGTTCAGGGTATCCAAGTATTCCGATTCGTAGTTTTCTGTATCTAGGTGTCGGATGTGGAAGTCCAGGGTGTCCAGGTATTCCGCTTCGTAGTTTTCTGTATCTAGATGGCGGACGTGGAAGTCCAGGGTGTCCAGGTATTCCGCTTCGTAGTTTTCTGTATCTAGGTGTCGGACGTAGAAGGCCAGGGTGTCCAGGCATTACGCTCCGTAGTTTCCTGTGTCCAGGTGTCGGGTGTGGAAGTCTAGGGTTTCCAGGTATTCCGCTTCGTAGTTTTCTGTATCTAGGTGTCGGATGTGGAAGTTCAGGGTGTCCAGGTGTTCCGCTTCGTAGTTTTCTGTATCTAGGTGTCGGACGTAGAAGGCCAGGGTGTCCAGACATTCCGCTCCGTAGTTTCCTGTGTCCAGTTGTCGGATGTGGAAGTTCAGGGTATCCATGTATTCTGCTTCGTAGTTTTCTGTATCTAGGTGTCGGATGTGGAAGTCCAGGGTGTCCAGGTATTCCGCTTCGTAGTTTTCTGTATCTAGGTGTCGAATGTGGAAGTCCAGGGTGTCCAGGTATTCCGCTTCGTAGTTTTCTGTATCTAGGTGCCGGATGTGGAAGTCCAGGGTGTCCAGGTATTCCGCTTCGTAGTTTTCTGTATCTGGATGGCGGACGTGGAAGTCCAGGGTGTCCAGGTATTCCGCTTCGTAGTTTTCTGTATCTAGGTGTCGGACGTAGAAGGCCAGGGTGTCCAGGCATTACGCTCCGTAGTTTCCTGTGTCCAGGTGTCGGGTGTGGAAGTCTAGGGTTTCCAGGTATTCCGCTTCGTAGTTTTCTGTATCTAGGTGTCGGATGTGGAAGTTCAGGGTGTCCAGGTGTTCCGCTTCGTAGTTTTCTGTATCTAGGTGTCGGACGTAGAAGGCCAGGGTGTCCAGACATTCCGCTCCGTAGTTTCCTGTGTCCAGGTGTCGGATGTGGAAGTTCAGGGTATCCAGGTATTCCGATTCGTAGTTTTCTGTATCTAGGTGTCGAATGTGGAAGTCCAGGGTGTCCAGGTATTCCGCTTCGTAGTTTTCTGTATCTAGGTGTCGGACGTAGAAGGCCAGGGTGTCCAGGTATTCCGCTCCGTAGTTTCCTGTGTCCAGGTGTCGGATGTGGAAGTTCAGGGTATCCAGGTATTCCGCTTTGTAGTTTTCTGTATCTAGGTGTCGGATGTGGAAGTCCAGGGTGTCCAGGTATTCCGCTTCGTAGTTTTCTGTATCTAGGTGTCGAATGTGGAAGTCCAGGGTGTCCAGGTATTCCGCTTCGTAGTTTTCTGTATCTAGGTGCCGGATGTGGAAGTCCAGGGTGTCCAGGTATTCCGCTTCGTAGTTTTCTGTATCTAGATGGCGGACGTGGAAGTCCAGGGTGTCCAGGTATTCCGCTTCGTAGTTTTCTGTATCTAGGTGTCGGACGTAGAAGGCCAGGGTGTCCAGGCATTCCGCTTCGTAGTTTCCTGTGTCCAGGTGTCGGATGTGGAAGTTCAGGGTTTCCAGGTATTCCGCTTCGTAGTTTTCTGTATCTAGATGGCGGACGTGGAAGTCCAGGGTGTCCAGGTATTCCGCTTCGTAGTTTTCTGTATCTAGGTGTCGGCCGTAGAAGGCCAGGGTGTCCAGGCATTCCGCTCCGTAGTTTCCTGTGTCCAGGTGCCGGATGTGGAAGTTCAGGGTATCCAGGTATTCCGCTTCGTAATTTTCTGTATCTAGGTGTCGGATGTGGAAGTCCAGGGTGTCCAGGTATTCCGCTTCGTAGTTTTCTGTATCTAGATGGCGGACGTGGAAGTCCAGGGTGTCCAGGTATTCCGCTTCGTAGTTTTCTGTTTCTAGGTGTCGGACGCAGAAGGCCAGGGTGTCCAGGCATTACGCTCCGTAGTTTCCTGTATCTAGGTGTCGGGCGTAGAAGGCCAGGGTGTCCAGTTATTACGCTCCGTAGTTTCCTGTATCCAGGTGTCGGATGTGGAAGTCTAGGGTTTCCAGGTATTCCGCTTCGTAGTTTTCTGTATCTAGGTGTCGGATGTGGAAGTTCAGGGTGTCCAGGTGTTCCGCTTCGTAGTTTTCTGTATCTAGGTGTCGGACGTAGAAGGCCAGGGTGTCCAGACATTCCGCTCCGTAGTTTCCTGTGTCCAGGTGTCGGATGTGGAAGTTCAGGGTATCCAGGTATTCTGCTTCGTAGTTTTCTGTATCTAGGTGTCGGATGTGGAAGTCCAGGGTGTCCAGGTATTCCGCTTCGTAGTTTTCTGTATCTAGGTGTCGAATGTGGAAGTCCAGGGTGTCCAGGTATTCCGCTTCGTAGTTTTCTGTATCTAGGTGCCGGATGTGGAAGTCCAGGGTGTCCAGGTATTCCGCTTCGTAGTTTTCTGTATCTAGATGGCGGACGTGGAAGTCCAGGGTGTCCAGGTATTCCGCTTCGTAGTTTTCTGTATCTAGGTGTCGGACGTAGAATGCCAGGGTGTCCAGACATTCCGCTCCGTAGTTTCCTGTGTCCAGGTGTCGGATGTGGAAGTTCAGGGTATCCAGGTATTCCGCTTCGTAGTTTTCTGTATCCAGGTGTCGGATGTGGAAGTCTAGGGTTTCCAGGTATTCCGCTTCGTAGTTTTCTGTATCTAGGTGTCGGATGTGGAAGTTCAGGGTGTCCAGGTGTTCCGCTTCGTAGTTTTCTGTATCTAGGTGTCGGACGTAGAAGGCCAGGGTGTCCAGACATTCCGCTCCGTAGTTTCCTGTGTCCAGGTGTCGGATGTGGAAGTTCAGGGTATCCAGGTATTCCGCTTCGTAGTTTTCTGTATCTAGGTGTCTGATGTGGAAGTCCAGGGTGTCCAGGTATTCCGCTTCGTAGTTTTCTGTATCTAGGTGTCGAATGTGGAAGTCCAGGGTGTCCAGGTATTCCGCTTCGTAGTTTTCTGTATCTAGGTGCCGGATGTGGAAGTCCAGGGTGTCCAGGTATTCCGCTTCGTAGTTTTCTGTATCTAGATGGCGGACGTGGAAGTCCAGGGTGTCCAGGTATTCCGCTTCGTAGTTTTCTGTATCTAGGTGTCGGACGTAGAAGGCCAGGGAGTCCAGGCATTCCGCTTCGTAGTTTCCTGTGTCCAGGTGTCGGATGTGGAAGTTCAGGGTTTCCAGGTATTCCGCTTCGTAGTTTTCTGTATCTAGATGGCGGACGTGGAAGTCCAGGGTGTCCAGGTATTCCGCTTCGTAGTTTTCTGTATCTAGGTGTCGGCCGTAGAAGGCCAGGGTGTCCAGGCATTCCGCTCCGTAGTTTCCTGTGTCCAGGTGCCGGATGTGGAAGTTCAGGGTATCCAGGTATTCCGCTTCGTAATTTTCTGTATCTAGGTGTCGGATGTGGAAGTTCAGGGTGTCCAGGTGTTCCGCTTCGTAGTTTTCTGTATCTAGGTGTCGGACGTAGAAGGCCAGGGTGTCCAGACATTCCGCTCCGTAGTTTCCTGTGTCCAGGTGTCGGATGTGGAAGTTCAGGGTATCCAGGTATTCCGCTTCGTAGTTTTCTGTATCTAGGTGTCTGATGTGGAAGTCCAGGGTGTCCAGGTATTCCGCTTCGTAGTTTTCTGTATCTAGGTGTCGAATGTGGAAGTCCAGGGTGTCCAGGTATTCCGCTTCGTAGTTTTCTGTATCTAGGTGCCGGATGTGGAAGTCCAGGGTGTCCAGGTATTCCGCTTCGTAGTTTTCTGTATCTAGATGGCGGACGTGGAAGTCCAGGGTGTCCAGGTATTCCGCTTCGTAGTTTTCTGTATCTAGGTGTCGGACGTAGAAGGCCAGGGAGTCCAGGCATTCCGCTTCGTAGTTTCCTGTGTCCAGGTGTCGGATGTGGAAGTTCAGGGTTTCCAGGTATTCCGCTTCGTAGTTTTCTGTATCTAGATGGCGGACGTGGAAGTCCAGGGTGTCCAGGTATTCCGCTTCGTAGTTTTCTGTATCTAGGTGTCGGCCGTAGAAGGCCAGGGTGTCCAGGCATTCCGCTCCGTAGTTTCCTGTGTCCAGGTGCCGGATGTGGAAGTTCAGGGTATCCAGGTATTCCGCTTCGTAATTTTCTGTATCTAGGTGTCGGATGTGGCAGTCCAGGGTGTCCAGGTATTCCGCTTCGTAGTTTTCTGTATTTAGGTGTCGGCCGTAGAAGGCCAGGGTGTCCAGGCATTCCGCTCCGTAGTTTCCTGTGTCCAGGTGCCGGATGTGGAAGTTCAGGGTATCCAGGTATTCCGCTTCGTAATTTTCTGTATCTAGGTGTCGGATGTGGAAGTCCAGGGTGTCCAGGTATTCCGCTTCGTAGTTTTCTGTATCTAGATGGCGGACGTGGAAGTCCAGGGTGTCCAGGTATTCCGCTTCGTAGTTTTCTGTATCTAGGTGTCGGACGCAGAAGGCCAGGGTGTCCAGGCATTACGCTCCGTAGTTTCCTGTATCTAGGTGTCGGGCGTAGAAGGCCAGGGTGTCCAGTTATTACGCTCCGTAGTTTCCTGTATCCAGGTGTCGGATGTGGAAGTCTAGGGTTTCCAGGTATTCCGCTTCGTAGTTTTCTGTATCTAGGTGTCGGACGTAGAAGGCCAGGGTGTCCAGACATTCCGCTCCGTAGTTTCCTGTGTCCAGGTTTCGGATGTGGAAGTTCAGGGTATCCAGGTATTCCGCTTCGTAGTTTTCTGTATCTAGGTGTCGGATGTGGAAGTCCAGGGTGTCCAGGTATTCCGCTTCGTAGTTTTCTGTATCTAGGTGTCGAATGTGGAAGTCCAGGGTGTCCAGGTATTCCGCTTCGTAGTTTTCTGTATCTAGGTACCGGATGTGGAAGTCCAGGGTGTCCAGGTATTCCGCTTCGTAGTTTTCTGTATCTAGATGGCGGACGTGGAAGTC
Source organism: Cephus spinipes (assembly GCA_963971525.1). Taxonomy (NCBI): domain Eukaryota; kingdom Metazoa; phylum Arthropoda; class Insecta; order Hymenoptera; family Cephidae; genus Cephus; species Cephus spinipes. The sequence goes on along the minus strand of OZ020572.1, from coordinate 19,350,347 downwards.
CAGGGTGTCCAGGTATTCCGCTTCGTAGTTTTCTGTATCTAGTTGTCGGACGTAGAATGCCAGGGTGTCCAGACATTCCGCTCCGTAGTTTCCTGTGTCCAGGTGTCGGATGTGGAAGTTCAGGGTATCCAGGTATTCCGCTTCGTAGTTTTCTGTATCCAGGTGTCGGATGTGGAAGTCTAGGGTTTCCAGGTATTCCGCTTCGTAGTTTTCTGTATCTAGGTGTCGGATGTGGAAGTTCAGGGTGTCCAGGTGTTCCGCTTCGTAGTTTTCTGTATCTAGGTGTCGGACGTAGAAGGCCAGGGTGTCCAGACATTCCGCTCCGTAGTTTCCTGTGTCCAGGTGTCGGATGTGGAAGTTCAGGGTATCCAGGTATTCCGCTTCGTAGTTTTCTGTATCTAGGTGTCGGATGTGGAAGTCCAGGGTGTCCAGGTATTCCGCTTCGTAGTTTTCTGTATCTAGGTGTCGAATGTGGAAGTCCAGGGTGTCCAGGTATTCCGCTTCGTAGTTTTCTGTATCTAGGTGCCGGATGTGGAAGTCCAGGGTGTCCAGGTATTCCGCTTCGTAGTTTTCTGTATCTAGATGGCGGACGTGGAAGTCCAGGGTGTCCAGGTATTCCGCTTCGTAGTTTTCTGTATCTAGGTGTCGGACGTAGAATGCCAGGGTGTCCAGACATTCCGCTCCGTAGTTTCCTGTGTCCAGGTGTCGGATGTGGAAGTTCAGGGTATCCAGGTATTCCGCTTCGTAGTTTTCTGTATCCAGGTGTCGGATGTGGAAGTCTAGGGTTTCCAGGTATTCCGCTTCGTAGTTTTCTGTATCTAGGTGTCGGATGTGGAAGTTCAGGGTGTCCAGGTGTTCCGCTTCGTAGTTTTCTGTATCTAGGTGTCGGACGTAGAAGGCCAGGGTGTCCAGACATTCCGCTCCGTAGTTTCCTGTGTCCAGGTGTCGGATGTGGAAGTTCAGGGTATCCAGGTATTCCGCTTCGTAGTTTTCTGTATCTAGGTGTCGGATGTGGAAGTCCAGGGTGTCCAGGTATTCCGCTTCGTAGTTTTCTGTATCTAGGTGTCGAATGTGGAAGTCCAGGGTGTCCAGGTATTCCGTTTCGTAGTTTTCTGTATCTAGGTGCCGGATGTGGAAGTCCAGGGTGTCCAGGTATTCCGCTTCGTAGTTTTCTGTATCTAGATGGCGGACGTGGAAGTCCAGGGTGTCCAGGTATTACGCTTCGTAGTTTTCTGTATCTAGGTGTCGGACGTAGAAGGCCAGGGAGTCCAGGCATTCCGCTTCGTAGTTTCCTGTGTCCAGGTGTCGGATGTGGAAGTTCAGGGTTTCCAGGTATTCCGCTTCGTAGTTTTCTGTATCTAGATGGCGGACGTGGAAGTCCAGGGTGTCCAGGTATTCCGCTTCGTAGTTTTCTGTATCTAGGTGTCGGCCGTAGAAGGCCAGGGTGTCCAGGCATTCCGCTCCGTAGTTTCCTGTGTCCAGGTGCCGGATGTGGAAGTTCAGGGTATCCAGGTATTCCGCTTCGTAATTTTCTGTATCTAGGTGTCGGATGTGGAAGTCCAGGGTGTCCAGGTATTCCGCTTCGTAGTTTTCTGTATCTAGATGGCGGACGTGGAAGTCCAGGGTGTCCAGGTATTCCGCTTCGTAGTTTTCTGTATCTAGGTGTCGGACGCAGAAGGCCAGGGTGTCCAGGCATTCCGCTCCGTAGTTTCCTGTGTCCAGGTGCCGGATGTGGAAGTTTAGGGTATCCAGGTATTCCGCTTTGTAGTTTTCTGTATCTAGGTGTCGGATGTGGAAGTCCAGGGTGTCCAGGTATTCCGCTTCGTAGTTTTCTGTATCTAGGTGTCGAATGTGGAAGTCCAGGGTGTCCAGGTATTCCGCTTCGTAGTTTTCTGTATCTAGGTGCCGGATGTGGAAGTCCAGGGTGTCCAGGTATTCCGCTTCGTAGTTTTCTGTATCTAGATGGCGGACGTGGAAGTCCAGGGTGTCCAGGTATTCCGCTTCGTAGTTTTCTGTATCTAGGTGTCGGACGTAGAAGGCCAGGGTGTCCAGGCATTCCGCTTCGTAGTTTCCTGTGTCCAGGTGTCGGATGTGGAAGTTCAGGGTTTCCAGGTATTCCGCTTCGTAGTTTTCTGTATCTAGATGGCGGACGTGGAAGTCCAGGGTGTCCAGGTATTCCGCTTCGTAGTTTTCTGTATCTAGGTGTCGGCCGTAGAAGGCCAGGGTGTCCAGGCATTCCGCTCCGTAGTTTCCTGTGTCCAGGTGCCGGATGTGGAAGTTCAGGGTATCCAGGTATTCCGCTTCGTAATTTTCTGTATCTAGGTGTCGGATGTGGAAGTCCAGGGTGTCCAGGTATTCCGCTTCGTAGTTTTCTGTATCTAGATGGCGGACGTGGAAGTCCAGGGTGTCCAGGTATTCCGCTTCGTAGTTTTCTGTATCTAGGTGTCGGACGCAGAAGGCCAGGGTGTCCAGGCATTACGCTCCGTAGTTTCCTGTATCTAGGTGTCGGGCGTAGAAGGCCAGGGTGTCCAGTTATTACGCTCCGTAGTTTCCTGTATCCAGGTGTCGGATGTCGAAGTCTAGGGTTTCCAGGTATTCCGCTTCGTAGTTTTCTGTATCTAGGTGTCGGATGTGGAAGTTCAGGGTGTCCAGGTGTTCCGCTTCGTAGTTTTCTGTATCTAGGTGTCGGACGTAGAAGGCCAGGGTGTCCAGACATTCCGCTCCGTAGTTTCCTGTGTCCAGGTGTCGGATGTGGAAGTTCAGGGTATCCAGGTATTCCGCTTCGTAGTTTTCTGTATCTAGGTGTCGGATGTGGAAGTCCAGGGTGTCCAGGTATTCCGCTTCGTAGTTTTCTGTATCTAGGTGTCGAATGTGGAAGTCCAGGGTATCCAGGTATTCCGCTTCGTAGTTTTCTGTATCTAGGTGCCGGATGTGGAAGTCCAGGGTGTCCAGGTATTCCGCTTCGTAGTTTTCTGTATCTAGATGGCGGACGTGGAAGTCCAGGGTGTCCAGGTATTCCGCTTCGTAGTTTTCTGTATCTAGGTGTCGGACGTAGAATGCCAGGGTGTCCAGACATTCCGCTCCGTAGTTTCCTGTGTCCAGGTGTCGGATGTGGAAGTTCAGGGTATCCAGGTATTCCGCTTCGTAGTTTTCTGTATCCAGGTGTCGGATGTGGAAGTCTAGGGTTTCCAGGTATTCCGCTTCGTAGTTTTCTGTATCTAGGTGTCGGATGTGGAAGTTCAGGGTGTCCAGGTGTTCCGCTTCGTAGTTTTCTGTATCTAGGTGTCGGACGTAGAAGGCCAGGGTGTCCAGACATTCCGCTCCGTAGTTTCCTGTGTCCAGGTGTCGGATGTGGAAGTTCAGGGTATCCAGGTATTCCGCTTCGTAGTTTTCTGTATTTAGGTGTCGGATGTGGAAGTCCAGGGTGTCCAGGTATTCCGCTTCGTAGTTTTCTGTATCTAGGTGTCGAATGTGGAAGTCCAGGGTGTCCAGGTATTCCGCTTCGTAGTTTTCTGTATCTAGGTGCCGGATGTGGAAGTCCAGGGTGTCCAGGTATTCCGCTTCGTAGTTTTCTGTATCTTGATGGCGGACGTGGAAGTCCAGGGTGTCCAGGTATTCCGCTTCGTAGTTTTCTGTATCTGGGTGTCGGACGTAGAAGGCCAGGGAGTCCAGGCATTCCGCTTCGTAATTTTCTGTATCTAGGTGTCGGATGTGGAAGTCCAGGGTGTCCAGGTATTCCGCTTCGTAGTTTTCTGTATCTAGATGGCGGACGTGGAAGTCCAGGGTGTCCAGGTATTCCGCTTCGTAGTTTTCTGTATCTAGGTGTCGGACGCAGAAGGCCAGGGTGTCCAGGCATTCCGCTCCGTAGTTTCCTGTGTCCAGGTGCCGGATGTGGAAGTTCAGGGTATCCAGGTATTCCGCTTCGTAGTTTTCTGTATCTAGGTGTCGGATGTGGAAGTCCAGGGTGTCCAGGTATTCCGCTTCGTAGTTTTCTGTATCTAGGTGTCGAATGTGGAAGTCCAGGGTGTCCAGGTATTCCGCTTCGTAGTTTTCTGTATCTAGATGGCGGACGTGGAAGTCCAGGGTGTCCAGGTATTCCGCTTCGTAGTTTTCTGTATCTAGGTGTCGGACGTAGAATGCCAGGGTGTCCAGACATTCCGCTCCGTAGTTTCCTGTGTCCAGGTGTCGGATGTGGAAGTTCAGGGTATCCAGGTATTCCGCTTCGTAGTTTTCTGTATCCAGGTGTCGGATGTGGAAGTCTAGGGTTTCCAGGTATTCCGCTTCGTAGTTTTCTGTATCTAGGTGTCGGATGTGGAAGTTCAGGGTGTCCAGGTGTTCCGCTTCGTAGTTTTCTGTATCTAGGTGTCGGACGTAGAAGGCCAGGGTGTCCAGACATTCCGCTCCGTAGTTTCCTGTGTCCAGGTGTCGGATGTGGAAGTTCAGGGTATCCAGGTATTCCGCTTCGTAGTTTTCTGTATCTAGGTGTCGGACGTAGAATGCCAGGGTGTCCAGACATTCCGCTCCGTAGTTTCCTGTGTCCAGGTGTCGGATGTGGAAGTTCAGGGTATCCAGGTATTCCGCTTCGTAGTTTTCTGTATCCAGGTGTCGGATGTGGAAGTCTAGGGTTTCCAGGTATTCCGCTTCGTAGTTTTCTGTATCTAGGTGTCGAATGTGGAAGTCCAGGGTGTCCAGGTATTCCGCTTCGTAGTTTTCTGTATCTAGGTGCCGGATGTGGAAGTCCAGGGTGTCCAGGTATTCCGCTTCGTAGTTTTCTGTATCTTGATGGCGGACGTGGAAGTCCAGGGTGTCCAGGTATTCCGCTTCGTAGTTTTCTGTATCTAGGTGTCGGACGTAGAAGGCCAGGGAGTCCAGGCATTCCGCTTCGTAATTTTCTGTATCTAGGTGTCGGATGTGGAAGTCCAGGGTGTCCAGGTATTCCGCTTCGTAGTTTTCTGTATCTAGATGGCGGACGTGGAAGTCCAGGGTGTCCAGGTATTCCGCTTCGTAGTTTTCTGTATCTAGGTGTCGGACGCAGAAGGCCAGGGTGTCCAGGCATTCCGCTCCGTAGTTTCCTGTGTCCAGGTGCCGGATGTGGAAGTTCAGGGTATCCAGGTATTCCGCTTCGTAGTTTTCTGTATCTAGGTGTCGGATGTGGAAGTCCAGGGTGTCCAGGTATTCCGCTTCGTAGTTTTCTGTATCTAGGTGTCGAATGTGGAAGTCCAGGGTGTCCAGGTATTCCGCTTCGTAGTTTTCTGTATCTAGGTGCCGGATGTGGAAGTCCAGGGTGTCCAGGTATTCCGCTTCGTAGTTTTCTGTATCTAGATGGCGGACGTGGAAGTCCAGGGTGTCCAGGTATTCCGCTTCGTAGTTTTCTGTATCTAGGTGTCGGACGTAGAAGGCCAGGGAGTCCAGGCATTCCGCTTCGTAGTTTCCTGTGTCCAGGTGTCGGATGTGGAAGTTCAGGGTTTCCAGGTATTCCGCTTCGTAGTTTTCTGTATCTAGGTGTCGGCCGTAGAAGGCCAGGGTGTCCAGGCATTCCGCTCCGTAGTTTCCTGTGTCCAGGTGCCGGATGTGGAAGTTCAGGGTATCCAGGTATTCCGCTTCGTAGTTTTCTGTATCTAGGTGTCGGATGTGGAAGTCCAGGGTGTTAAGGTATTCCGCTTCGTAGTTTTCTGTATCTAGATGGCGGACGTGGAAGTCCAGGGTGTCCAGGTATTCCGCTTCGTAGTTTTCTGTATCTAGGTGTCGGACGCAGAAGGCCAGGGTGTCCAGGCATTACGCTCCGTAGTTTCCTGTATCTAGGTGTCGGGCGTAGAAGGCCAGGGTGTCCAGGCATTACGCTCCGTAGTTTCCTGTATCCAGGTGTCGGATGTGGAAGTCTAGGGTTTCCAGGTATTCCGCTTCGTAGTTTTCTGTATCTAGGTGTCGGATGTGGAAGTTCAGGGTGTCCAGGTGTTCCGCTTCGTAGTTTTCTGTATCTAGGTGTCGGACGTAGAAGGCCAGGGTGTCCAGACATTCCGCTCCGTAGTTTCCTGTGTCCAGGTGTCGGATGTGGAAGTTCAGGGTATCCAGGTATTCCGCTTCGTAGTTTTCTGTATCTAGGTGTCGGATGTGGAAGTCCAGGGTGTCCAGGTATTCCGCTTCGTAGTTTTCTGTATCTAGGTGTCGAATGTGGAAGTCCAGGGTGTCCAGGTATTCTGCTTCGTAGTTTTCTGTATCTAGGTGCCGGATGTGGAAGTCCAGGGTGTCCAGGTATTCCGCTTCGTAGTTTTCTGTATCTAGATGGCGGACGTGGAAGTCCAGGGTGTCCAGGTATTCCGCTTCGTAGTTTTCTGTATCTTGGTGTCGGACGTAGAAGGCCAGGGTGTCCAGGCATTCCGCTCCGTAGTTTCCTGTGTCCAGGTGTCGGATGTGGAAGTTCAGGGTTTCCAAGTATTCCGCTTCGTAGTTTTCTGTATCTAGATGGCGGACGTGGAAGTCCAGCGTGTCCAGGTATTCCGCTTCGTAGTTTTCTGTATCTAGGTGTCGGCCGTAGAAGGCCAGGGTGTCCAGGCATTCCGCTCCGTAGTTTCCTGTGTCCAGGTGCCGGATGTGGAAGTTCAGGGTATCCAGGTATTCCGCTTCGTAGTTTTCTGTATCTAGGTGTCGAATTTGGAAGTCCAGGGTGTCCAGGTATTCCCCTTCGTAGTTTTCTGTATCTAGATGGCGGACGTGGAAGTCCAGGGTGTCCAGGTATTCCGCTTCGTAGTTTTCTGTATCTAGGTGTCGGACGTAGAAGGCCAGGGTGTCCAGGCATTCCTCTCCGTAGTTTCCTGTGTCCAGGTGTCGGATTTGGAAGTTCAGGGTTTCCAGGTATTCCGCTTCGTAGTTTTCTGTATCTAGGTGTCGGATGTGGAAGTTCAATGTGTCCAGGTATTCCGCTTCGTAGTTTTCTGTATCTAGATGGCGGACGTGGAAGTCCAGGGTGTCCAGGTATTACGCTCCGTAGTTTCCTGTATCTAGGTGTCGAATGTGGAAGTCCAGGGTGTCCAGGTATTCCGCTTCGTAGTTTTCTGTATCTAGATGGCGGACGTGGAAGTCCAGGGTGTCCAGGTATTCCGCTTCGTAGTTTTCTGTATCTTGGTGTCGGACGTAGAAGGCCAGGGTGTCCAGGCATTCCGCTTCGTAGTTTCCTGTGTCCAGGTGTCGGATGTGGAAGTTCAGGGTTTCCAGGTATTCCGCTTCGTAGTTTTCTGTATCTAGATGGCGGACGTGGAAGTCCAGGGTGTCCAGGTATTCCGCTTCGTAGTTTTCTGTATCTAGGTGTCGGCCGTAGAAGGCCAGGGTGTCCAGACATTCCGCTCCGTAGTTTCCTGTGTCCAGGTGCCGGATGTGGAAGTTCAGGGTATCCAGGTATTCCGCTTCGTAGTTTTCTGTATCTAGGTGTCGAATGTGGAAGTCCAGGGTGTCCAGGTATTCCCCTTCGTAGTTTTCTGTATCTAGATGGCGGACGTGGAAGTCCAGGGTGTCCAGGTATTCCGCTTCGTAGTTTTCTGTATCTAGGTGTCGGACGTAGAAGGCCAGGGTGTCCAGGCATTCCTCTCCGTAGTTTCCTGTGTCCAGGTGTCGGATTTGGAAGTTCAGGGATTCCAGGTATTCCGCTTCGTAGTTTTCTGTATCTAGGTGTCGGATGTGGAAGTTCAATGTGTCCAGGTATTCCGCTTCGTAGTTTTCTGTATCTAGATGGCGGACGTGGAAGTCCAGGGTGTCCAGGTATTACGCTCCGTAGTTTCCTGTATCTAGGTGTCGAATGTGGAAGTCCAGGATGTCCAGGTATTCCGCTTCGTAGTTTTCTGTATCTAGGTGCCGGATGTGGAAGTCCAGGGTGTCCAGGTATTCCGCTACGTAGTTTTCTGTATCTAGGTGTCGGACTTAGAAGGCCAGGGTGCCCAGGCATTCCGCTCCGTAGTTTCCTGTGTCCAGGTGTCGGATGTGGAAGTTCAGGGTTTCCAGGTATTCCGCTTCGTAGTTTTCTGTATCTAGGTGTCGGATGTGGAAGTTCAGTGTGTCTAGGTATTCCGCTTCGTAGTTTTCTGTATCTAGGTGCCGGATGTGGAAGTTCAGGGTATCCAGGTATTCCTCTTCGTAGTTTTCTGTATCTAGGTGTCGAATGTGGAAGTCCAGGGTGTCCAGGTATTCCGCTTCGTAGTTTTCTGTATCTAGATGGCGGACGTGGAAGTCCAGGGTGTCCAGGTATTCCGCTTCGTAGTTTTCTGTATCTAGGTGTCGGAAGTAGAAGGCCAGGGTGTCCAGGCATTACGCTCCGTAGTTTCCTGTGTCCAGGTGTCGGATGTGGAAGTCTAGGGTTTCCAGGTATTCCGCTTCGTATTTTTCTGTATCTAGGTGTCGGATGTGGAAGTTCAGGGTGTCCAGGTGTTCCGCTTCGTAGTTTTCTGTATCTAGGTGTCGGACGTAGAAGGCCAGGGTGTCCAGGCATTCCGCTCCATAGTTTCCTGTGTCCAGGTGTCGGATGTGGAAGTTCAGGGTATCCAGGTATTCCGCTTCGTAGTTTTCTGTATCTAGGTGTCGAATGTGGAAGTCCAGGGTGTCCAGGTATTCCGCTTCGTAGTTTTCTGTATCTAGATGGCGGACGTGGAAGTCCAGGGTGTCCAGGTATTCCGCTTCGTAGTTTTCTGTATCTAGGTGTCGGACGTAGAAGGCCAGGGTGTCCAGGCATTCCTCTCCGTAGTTTCCTGTGTCCAGGTGTCGGATTTGGAAGTTCAGGGTGTCCAGGTATTCCGCTTCGTAGTTTTCTGTATCTAGATGGCGGACGTGGAAGTCCAGGGTGTCCAGGTATTCCGCTTCGTAGTTTTCTGTATCTTGGTGTCGGACGTAGAAGGCCAGGGTGTCCAGGCATTCCGCTCCGTAGTTTCCTGTGTCCAGGTGCCGGATGTGGAAGTTCAGGGTATCCAGGTATTCCGCTTCGTAGTTTTCTGTATCTAGATGGCGGACGTGGAAGTCCAGGGTGTCCAGGTATTCCGCTTCGTAGTTTTCTGTATCTAGGTGTCGGCCGTAGAAGGCCAGGGTGTCCAGGCATTCCGCTCCGTAGTTTCCTGTGTCCAGGTGTCGAATGTGGAAGTCCAGGGTGTCCAGGTATTCCGCTTCGTAGTTTTCTGTATCTAGATGGCGGACGTGGAAGTCCAGGGTGTCCAGGTATTCCGCTTCGTAGTTTTCTGTATCTAGGTGTCGGACGTAGAAGGCCAGGGTGTCCAGGCATTCCTCTCCGTAGTTTCCTGTGTCCAGGTGTCGGATTTGGAAGTTCAGGGTGTCCAGGTATTCCGCTTCGTAGTTTTCTGTATCTAGATGGCGGACGTGGAAGTCCAGGGTGTCCAGGTATTCCGCTTCGTAGTTTTCTGTATCTTGGTGTCGGACGTAGAAGGCCAGGGTGTCCAGGCATTCCGCTTCGTAGTTTCCTGTGTCCAGGTGTCGGATGTGGAAGTTCAGGGTTTCCAGGTATTCCGCTTCGTAGTTTTCTGTATCTAGATGGCGGACGTGGAAGTCCAGGGTGTCCAGGCATTCCGCTCCGTAGTTTCCTGTGTCCAGGTGCCGGATGTGGAAGTTCAGGGTATCCAGGTATTCCGCTTCGTAGTTTTCTGTATCTAGGTGTCGAATGTGGAAGTCCAGGGTGTCCAGGTATTCCCCTTCGTAGTTTTCTGTATCTAGATGGCGGACGTGGAAGTCCAGGGTGTCCAGGTATTCCGCTTCGTAGTTTTCTGTATCTAGGTGTCGGACGTAGAAGGCCAGGGTGTCCAGGCATTCCGCTTCGTAGTTTCCTGTGTCCAGGTGTCGGATGTGGAAGTTCAGGGTTTCCAGGTATTCCGCTTCGTAGTTTTCTGTATCTAGATGGCGGACGTGGAAGTCCAGGGTGTCCAGGTATTCCGCTTCGTAGTTTTCTGTATCTAGGTGTCGGCCGTAGAAGGCCAGGGTGTCCAGACATTCCGCTCCGTAGTTTCCTGTGTCCAGGTGCCGGATGTGGAAGTTCAGGGTATCCAGGTATTCCGCTTCGTAGTTTTCTGTATCTAGGTGTCGAATGTGGAAGTCCAGGGTGTCCAGGTATTCCCCTTCGTAGTTTTCTGTATCTAGATGGCGGACGTGGAAGTCCAGGGTGTCCAGGTATTCCGCTTCGTAGTTTTCTGTATCTAGGTGTCGGACGTAGAAGGCCAGGGTGTCCAGGCATTCCTCTCCGTAGTTTCCTGTGTCCAGGTGTCGGATTTGGAAGTTCAGGGATTCCAGGTATTCCGCTTCGTAGTTTTCTGTATCTAGGTGTCGGATGTGGAAGTTCAATGTGTCCAGGTATTCCGCTTCGTAGTTTTCTGTATCTAGATGGCGGACGTGGAAGTCCAGGGTGTCCAGGTATTACGCTCCGTAGTTTCCTGTATCTAGGTGTCGAATGTGGAAGTCCAGGATGTCCAGGTATTCCGCTTCGTAGTTTTCTGTATCTAGGTGCCGGATGTGGAAGTCCAGGGTGTCCAGGTATTCCGCTACGTAGTTTTCTGTATCTAGGTGTCGGACTTAGAAGGCCAGGGTGCCCAGGCATTCCGCTCCGTAGTTTCCTGTGTCCAGGTGTCGGATGTGGAAGTTCAGGGTTTCCAGGTATTCCGCTTCGTAGTTTTCTGTATCTAGGTGTCGGATGTGGAAGTTCAGTGTGTCTAGGTATTCCGCTTCGTAGTTTTCTGTATCTAGGTGCCGGATGTGGAAGTTCAGGGTATCCAGGTATTCCTCTTCGTAGTTTTCTGTATCTAGGTGTCGAATGTGGAAGTCCAGGGTGTCCAGGTATTCCGCTTCGTAGTTTTCTGTATCTAGATGGCGGACGTGGAAGTCCAGGGTGTCCAGGTATTCCGCTTCGTAGTTTTCTGTATCTAGGTGTCGGAAGTAGAAGGCCAGGGTGTCCAGGCATTCCGCTCCGTAGTTTCCTGTGTCCAGGTGCCGGATGTGGAAGTTCAGGGTATCCAGGTATTCCGCTTCGTAGTTTTCTGTATCTAGGTGTCGAATGTGGAAGTCCAGGGTGTCCAGGTATTCCCCTTCGTAGTTTTCTGTATCTAGATGGCGGACGTGGAAGTCCAGGGTGTCCAGGTATTCCGCTTCGTAGTTTTCTGTATCTAGGTGTCGGACGTAGAAGGCCAGGGTGTCCAGGCATTCCGCTTCGTAGTTTCCTGTGTCCAGGTGTCGGATGTGGAAGTTCAGGGTTTCCAGGTATTCCGCTTCGTAGTTTTCTGTATCTAGATGGCGGACGTGGAAGTCCAGGGTGTCCAGGTATTCCGCTTCGTAGTTTTCTGTATCTAGGTGTCGGCCGTAGAAGGCCAGGGTGTCCAGACATTCCGCTCCGTAGTTTCCTGTGTCCAGGTGCCGGATGTGGAAGTTCAGGGTATCCAGGTATTCCGCTTCGTAGTTTTCTGTATCTAGGTGTCGAATGTGGAAGTCCAGGGTGTCCAGGTATTCCCCTTCGTAGTTTTCTGTATCTAGATGGCGGACGTGGAAGTCCAGGGTGTCCAGGTATTCCGCTTCGTAGTTTTCTGTATCTAGGTGTCGGACGTAGAAGGCCAGGGTGTCCAGGCATTCCTCTCCGTAGTTTCCTGTGTCCAGGTGTCGGATTTGGAAGTTCAGGGATTCCAGGTATTCCGCTTCGTAGTTTTCTGTATCTAGGTGTCGGATGTGGAAGTTCAATGTGTCCAGGTATTCCGCTTCGTAGTTTTCTGTATCTAGATGGCGGACGTGGAAGTCCAGGGTGTCCAGGTATTACGCTCCGTAGTTTCCTGTATCTAGGTGTCGAATGTGGAAGTCCAGGATGTCCAGGTATTCCGCTTCGTAGTTTTCTGTATCTAGGTGCCGGATGTGGAAGTCCAGGGTGTCCAGGTATTCCGCTACGTAGTTTTCTGTATCTAGGTGTCGGACTTAGAAGGCCAGGGTGCCCAGGCATTCCGCTCCGTAGTTTCCTGTGTCCAGGTGTCGGATGTGGAAGTTCAGGGTTTCCAGGTATTCCGCTTCGTAGTTTTCTGTATCTAGGTGTCGGATGTGGAAGTTCAGTGTGTCTAGGTATTCCGCTTCGTAGTTTTCTGTATCTAGGTGCCGGATGTGGAAGTTCAGGGTATCCAGGTATTCCTCTTCGTAGTTTTCTGTATCTAGGTGTCGAATGTGGAAGTCCAGGGTGTCCAGGTATTCCGCTTCGTAGTTTTCTGTATCTAGATGGCGGACGTGGAAGTCCAGGGTGTCCAGGTATTCCGCTTCGTAGTTTTCTGTATCTAGGTGTCGGAAGTAGAAGGCCAGGGTGTCCAGGCATTACGCTCCGTAGTTTCCTGTGTCCAGGTGTCGGATGTGGAAGTCTAGGGTTTCCAGGTATTCCGCTTCGTATTTTTCTGTATCTAGGTGTCGGATGTGGAAGTTCAGGGTGTCCAGGTGTTCCGCTTCGTAGTTTTCTGTATCTAGGTGTCGGACGTAGAAGGCCAGGGTGTCCAGGCATTCCGCTCCATAGTTTCCTGTGTCCAGGTGTCGGATGTGGAAGTTCAGGGTATCCAGGTATTCCGCTTCGTAGTTTTCTGTATCTAGGTGTCGAATGTGGAAGTCCAGGGTGTCCAGGTATTCCGCTTCGTAGTTTTCTGTATCTAGATGGCGGACGTGGAAGTCCAGGGTGTCCAGGTATTCCGCTTCGTAGTTTTCTGTATCTAGGTGTCGGACGTAGAAGGCCAGGGTGTCCAGGCATTCCTCTCCGTAGTTTCCTGTGTCCAGGTGTCGGATTTGGAAGTTCAGGGTGTCCAGGTATTCCGCTTCGTAGTTTTCTGTATCTAGATGGCGGACGTGGAAGTCCAGGGTGTCCAGGTATTCCGCTTCGTAGTTTTCTGTATCTTGGTGTCGGACGTAGAAGGCCAGGGTGTCCAGGCATTCCGCTCCGTAGTTTCCTGTGTCCAGGTGCCGGATGTGGAAGTTCAGGGTATCCAGGTATTCCGCTTCGTAGTTTTCTGTATCTAGATGGCGGACGTGGAAGTCCAGGGTGTCCAGGTATTCCGCTTCGTAGTTTTCTGTATCTAGGTGTCGGCCGTAGAAGGCCAGGGTGTCCAGGCATTCCGCTCCGTAGTTTCCTGTGTCCAGGTGTCGAATGTGGAAGTCCAGGGTGTCCAGGTATTCCGCTTCGTAGTTTTCTGTATCTAGATGGCGGACGTGGAAGTCCAGGGTGTCCAGGTATTCCGCTTCGTAGTTTTCTGTATCTAGGTGTCGGACGTAGAAGGCCAGGGTGTCCAGGCATTCCTCTCCGTAGTTTCCTGTGTCCAGGTGTCGGATTTGGAAGTTCAGGGTGTCCAGGTATTCCGCTTCGTAGTTTTCTGTATCTAGATGGCGGACGTGGAAGTCCAGGGTGTCCAGGTATTCCGCTTCGTAGTTTTCTGTATCTTGGTGTCGGACGTAGAAGGCCAGGGTGTCCAGGCATTCCGCTTCGTAGTTTCCTGTGTCCAGGTGTCGGATGTGGAAGTTCAGGGTTTCCAGGTATTCCGCTTCGTAGTTTTCTGTATCTAGATGGCGGACGTGGAAGTCCAGGGTGTCCAGGCATTCCGCTCCGTAGTTTCCTGTGTCCAGGTGCCGGATGTGGAAGTTCAGGGTATCCAGGTATTCCGCTTCGTAGTTTTCTGTATCTAGGTGTCGAATGTGGAAGTCCAGGGTGTCCAGGTATTCCCCTTCGTAGTTTTCTGTATCTAGATGGCGGACGTGGAAGTCCAGGGTGTCCAGGTATTCCGCTTCGTAGTTTTCTGTATCTAGGTGTCGGACGTAGAAGGCCAGGGTGTCCAGGCATTCCTCTCCGTAGTTTCCTGTGTCCAGGTGTCGGATTTGGAAGTTCAGGGTTTCCAGGTATTCCGCTTCGTAGTTTTCTGTATCTAGGTGTCGGATGTGGAAGTTCAATGTGTCCAGGTATTCCGCTTCGTAGTTTTTTGTATCTAGATGGCGGACGTGGAAGTCCAGGGTGTCCAGGTATTACGCTCCGTAGTTTCCTGTATCTAGGTGTCGAATGTGGAAGTCCAGGATGTCCAGGTATTCCGCTTCGTAGTTTTCTGTATCTAGGTGCCGGATGTGGAAGTCCAGGGTGTCCAGGTATTCCGCTACGTAGTTTTCTGTATCTAGGTGTCGGACTTAGAAGGCCAGGGTGCCCAGGCATTCCGCTCCGTAGTTTCCTGTGTCCAGGTGTCGGATGTGGAAGTTCAGGGTTTCCAGGTATTCCGCTTCGTAGTTTTCTGTATCTAGGTGTCGGATGTGGAAGTTCAGTGTGTCTAGGTATTCCGCTTCGTAGTTTTCTGTATCTAGGTGCCGGATGTGGAAGTTCAGGGTATCCAGGTATTCCTCTTCGTAGTTTTCTGTATCTAGGTGTCGAATGTGGAAGTCCAGGGTGTCCAGGTATTCCGCTTCGTAGTTTTCTGTATCTAGATGGCGGACGTGGAAGTCCAGGGTGTCCAGGTATTCCGCTTCGTAGTTTTCTGTATCTAGGTGTCGGAAGTAGAAGGCCAGGGTGTCCAGGCATTACGCTCCGTAGTTTCCTGTGTCCAGGTGTCGGATGTGGAAGTCTAGGGTTTCCAGGTATTCCGCTTCGTATTTTTCTGTATCTAGGTGTCGGATGTGGAAGTTCAGGGTGTCCAGGTGTTCCGCTTCGTAGTTTTCTGTATCTAGGTGTCGGACGTAGAAGGCCAGGGTGTCCAGGCATTCCGCTCCATAGTTTCCTGTGTCCAGGTGTCGGATGTGGAAGTTCAGGGTATCCAGGTATTCCGCTTCGTAGTTTTCTGTATCTAGGTGTCGAATGTGGAAGTCCAGGGTGTCCAGGTATTCCGCTTCGTAGTTTTCTGTATCTAGATGGCGGACGTGGAAGTCCAGGGTGTCCAGGTATTCCGCTTCGTAGTTTTCTGTATCTAGGTGTCGGACGTAGAAGGCCAGGGTGTCCAGGCATTCCTCTCCGTAGTTTCCTGTGTCCAGGTGTCGGATTTGGAAGTTCAGGGTTTCCAGGTATTCCGCTTCGTAGTTTTATGTATCTAGGTGTCGGATGTGGAAGTTCAATGTGTCCAGGTATTCCGCTTCGTAGTTCTCTGTATCTAGGTGTCGGCCGTAGAAGGCCAGGGTGTCCAGGCATTCCGCTCCGTAGTTTCCTGTGTCCAGGTGCCGGATGTGGAAGTTCAGGGTATCCAGGTATTCCGCTTCGTAGTTTTCTGTATCTAGGTGTCGGATGTGGAATTCCAGGGTGTTAAGGTATTCCGCTTCGTAGTTTTCTGTATCTAGATGGCGGACGTGGAAGTTCAGGGTGTCCAGGTATTCCGCTTCGTAGTTTTCTGTATCTAGATGGCGGACGTGGAAGTCCAGGGTGTCCAGGTATTCCGCTTCGTAGTTTTCTGTATCTTGGTGTCGGACGTAGAAGGCCAGGGTGTCCAGGCATTCCGCTTCGTAGTTTCCTGTGTCCAGGTGTCGGATGTGGAAGTTCAGGGTTTCCAGGTATTCCGCTTCGTAGTTTTCTGTATCTAGATGGCGGACGTGGAAGTCCAGGGTGTCCAGGTATTCCGCTTCGTAGTTTTCTGTATCTAGGTGTCGGCCGTAGAAGGCCAGGGTGTCCAGGCATTCCGCTCCGTAGTTTCCTGTGTCCAGGTGCCGGATGTGGAAGTTCAGGGTATCCAGGTATTCCGCTTCGTAGTTTTCTGTATCTAGGTGTCGAATGTGGAAGTCCAGGGTGTCCAGGTATTCCCCTTCGTAGTTTTCTGTATCTAGATGGCGGACGTGGAAGTCCAGGGTGTCCAGGTATTCCGCTTCGTAGTTTTCTGTATCTAGGTGTCGGACGTAGAAGGCCAGGGTGTCCAGGCATTCCTCTCCGTAGTTTCCTGTGTCCAGGTGTCGGATTTGGAAGTTCAGGGTTTCCAGGTATTCCGCTTCGTAGTTTTCTGTATCTAGGTGTCGGATGTGGAAGTTCAATGTGTCCAGGTATTCCGCTTCGTAGTTTTTTGTATCTAGATGGCGGACGTGGAAGTCCAGGGTGCCCAGGCATTCCGCTCCGTAGTTTCCTGTGTCCAGGTGTCGGATGTGGAAGTTCAGGGTTTC
This sequence comes from Cephus spinipes, assembly GCA_963971525.1. Taxonomy (NCBI): domain Eukaryota; kingdom Metazoa; phylum Arthropoda; class Insecta; order Hymenoptera; family Cephidae; genus Cephus; species Cephus spinipes. The sequence goes on along the minus strand of OZ020572.1, from coordinate 19,334,258 downwards.
CAGGTATTCCGCTTCGTAGTTTTCTGTATCTAGGTGTCGGATGTGGAAGTTCAGTGTGTCTAGGTATTCCGCTTCGTAGTTTTCTGTATCTAGGTGCCGGATGTGGAAGTTCAGGGTATCCAGGTATTCCTCTTCGTAGTTTTCTGTATCTAGGTGTCGAATGTGGAAGTCCAGGGTGTCCAGGTATTCCGCTTCGTAGTTTTCTGTATCTAGATGGCGGACGTGGAAGTCCAGGGTGTCCAGGTATTCCGCTTCGTAGTTTTCTGTATCTAGGTGTCGGAAGTAGAAGGCCAGGGTGTCCAGGCATTACGCTCCGTAGTTTCCTGTGTCCAGGTGTCGGATGTGGAAGTCTAGGGTTTCCAGGTATTCCGCTTCGTATTTTTCTGTATCTAGGTGTCGGATGTGGAAGTTCAGGGTGTCCAGGTGTTCCGCTTCGTAGTTTTCTGTATCTAGGTGTCGGACGTAGAAGGCCAGGGTGTCCAGGCATTCCGCTCCATAGTTTCCTGTGTCCAGGTGTCGGATGTGGAAGTTCAGGGTATCCAGGTATTCCGCTTCGTAGTTTTCTGTATCTAGGTGTCGAATGTGGAAGTCCAGGGTGTCCAGGTATTCCGCTTCGTAGTTTTCTGTATCTAGATGGCGGACGTGGAAGTCCAGGGTGTCCAGGTATTCCGCTTCGTAGTTTTCTGTATCTAGGTGTCGGACGTAGAAGGCCAGGGTGTCCAGGCATTCCTCTCCGTAGTTTCCTGTGTCCAGGTGTCGGATTTGGAAGTTCAGGGTTTCCAGGTATTCCGCTTCGTAGTTTTATGTATCTAGGTGTCGGATGTGGAAGTTCAATGTGTCCAGGTATTCCGCTTCGTAGTTCTCTGTATCTAGGTGTCGGCCGTAGAAGGCCAGGGTGTCCAGGCATTCCGCTCCGTAGTTTCCTGTGTCCAGGTGCCGGATGTGGAAGTTCAGGGTATCCAGGTATTCCGCTTCGTAGTTTTCTGTATCTAGGTGTCGGATGTGGAATTCCAGGGTGTTAAGGTATTCCGCTTCGTAGTTTTCTGTATCTAGATGGCGGACGTGGAAGTTCAGGGTGTCCAGGTATTCCGCTTCGTAGTTTTCTGTATCTAGATGGCGGACGTGGAAGTCCAGGGTGTCCAGGTATTCCGCTTCGTAGTTTTCTGTATCTTGGTGTCGGACGTAGAAGGCCAGGGTGTCCAGGCATTCCGCTTCGTAGTTTCCTGTGTCCAGGTGTCGGATGTGGAAGTTCAGGGTTTCCAGGTATTCCGCTTCGTAGTTTTCTGTATCTAGATGGCGGACGTGGAAGTCCAGGGTGTCCAGGTATTCCGCTTCGTAGTTTTCTGTATCTAGGTGTCGGCCGTAGAAGGCCAGGGTGTCCAGGCATTCCGCTCCGTAGTTTCCTGTGTCCAGGTGCCGGATGTGGAAGTTCAGGGTATCCAGGTATTCCGCTTCGTAGTTTTCTGTATCTAGGTGTCGAATGTGGAAGTCCAGGGTGTCCAGGTATTCCCCTTCGTAGTTTTCTGTATCTAGATGGCGGACGTGGAAGTCCAGGGTGTCCAGGTATTCCGCTTCGTAGTTTTCTGTATCTAGGTGTCGGACGTAGAAGGCCAGGGTGTCCAGGCATTCCTCTCCGTAGTTTCCTGTGTCCAGGTGTCGGATTTGGAAGTTCAGGGTTTCCAGGTATTCCGCTTCGTAGTTTTCTGTATCTAGGTGTCGGATGTGGAAGTTCAATGTGTCCAGGTATTCCGCTTCGTAGTTTTTTGTATCTAGATGGCGGACGTGGAAGTCCAGGGTGTCCAGGTATTACGCTCCGTAGTTTCCTGTATCTAGGTGTCGAATGTGGAAGTCCAGGATGTCCAGGTATTCCGCTTCGTAGTTTTCTGTATCTAGGTGCCGGATGTGGAAGTCCAGGGTGTCCAGGTATTCCGCTACGTAGTTTTCTGTATCTAGGTGTCGGACTTAGAAGGCCAGGGTGCCCAGGCATTCCGCTCCGTAGTTTCCTGTGTCCAGGTGTCGGATGTGGAAGTTCAGGGTTTCCAGGTATTCCGCTTCGTAGTTTTCTGTATCTAGGTGTCGGATGTGGAAGTTCAGTGTGTCTAGGTATTCCGCTTCGTAGTTTTCTGTATCTAGGTGCCGGATGTGGAAGTTCAGGGTATCCAGGTATTCCTCTTCGTAGTTTTCTGTATCTAGGTGTCGAATGTGGAAGTCCAGGGTGTCCAGGTATTCCGCTTCGTAGTTTTCTGTATCTAGATGGCGGACGTGGAAGTCCAGGGTGTCCAGGTATTCCGCTTCGTAGTTTTCTGTATCTAGGTGTCGGAAGTAGAAGGCCAGGGTGTCCAGGCATTACGCTCCGTAGTTTCCTGTGTCCAGGTGTCGGATGTGGAAGTCTAGGGTTTCCAGGTATTCCGCTTCGTATTTTTCTGTATCTAGGTGTCGGATGTGGAAGTTCAGGGTGTCCAGGTGTTCCGCTTCGTAGTTTTCTGTATCTAGGTGTCGGACGTAGAAGGCCAGGGTGTCCAGGCATTCCGCTCCATAGTTTCCTGTGTCCAGGTGTCGGATGTGGAAGTTCAGGGTATCCAGGTATTCCGCTTCGTAGTTTTCTGTATCTAGGTGTCGAATGTGGAAGTCCAGGGTGTCCAGGTATTCCGCTTCGTAGTTTTCTGTATCTAGATGGCGGACGTGGAAGTCCAGGGTGTCCAGGTATTCCGCTTCGTAGTTTTCTGTATCTAGGTGTCGGACGTAGAAGGCCAGGGTGTCCAGGCATTCCTCTCCGTAGTTTCCTGTGTCCAGGTGTCGGATTTGGAAGTTCAGGGTTTCCAGGTATTCCGCTTCGTAGTTTTATGTATCTAGGTGTCGGATGTGGAAGTTCAATGTGTCCAGGTATTCCGCTTCGTAGTTCTCTGTATCTAGGTGTCGGCCGTAGAAGGCCAGGGTGTCCAGGCATTCCGCTCCGTAGTTTCCTGTGTCCAGGTGCCGGATGTGGAAGTTCAGGGTATCCAGGTATTCCGCTTCGTAGTTTTCTGTATCTAGGTGTCGGATGTGGAATTCCAGGGTGTTAAGGTATTCCGCTTCGTAGTTTTCTGTATCTAGATGGCGGACGTGGAAGTCCAGGGTGTCCAGGTATTCCGCTTCGTAGTTTTCTGTATCTAGGTGTCGGACGCAGAAGACCAGGGTGTCCAGGCATTACGCTCCGTAGTTTCCTGTATCTAGGTGTCGGGCGTAGAAGGCCAGGGTGTCCAGGCATTACGCTCCGTAGTTTCCTGTATCCAGGTGTCGGATGTGGAAGTCTAGGGTTTCCAGGTATTCCGCTTCGTAGTTTTCTGTATCTAGGTGTCGGATGTGGAAGTTCAGGGTGTCCAGGTGTTCCGCTTCGTAGTTTTCTGTATCTAGGTGTCGGACGTAGAAGGCCAGGGTGTCCAGGCATTCCGCTCCGTAGTTTCCTGTGTCCAGGTGCCGGATGTGGAAGTTCAGGGTATCCAGGTATTCCGCTTCGTAGTTTTCTGTATCTAGATGGCGGACGTGGAAGTCCAGGGTGTCCAGGTATTCCGCTTCGTAGTTTTCTGTATCTAGGTGTCGGCCGTAGAAGGCCAGGGTGTCCAGGCATTCCGCTCCGTAGTTTCCTGTGTCCAGGTGCCGGATGTGGAAGTTCAGGGTATCCAGGTATTCCGCTTCGTAGTTTTCTGTATCTAGGTGTCGGATGTGGAAGTCCAGGGTGTCCAGGTATTCCGCTTCGTAGTTTTCTGTATCTAGATGGCGGACGTGGAAGTCCAGGGTGTCCAGGTATTCCGCTTCGTAGTTTTCTGTATCTAGGTGTCGGACGCAGAAGGCCAGGGTGTCCAGGCATTACGCTCCGTAGTTTCCTGTATCTAGGTGTCGGGCGTAGAAGGCCAGGGCGTCCAGGCATTACGCTCCGTAGTTTCCTGTATCCAGGTGTCGGATGTGGAAGTCTAGGGTTTCCAGGTATTCCGCTTCGTAGTTTTCTGTATCTAGGTGTCGGATGTGGAAGGCCAGGGTGTCCAGACATTCCGCTCCGTAGTTTCCTGTGTCCAGGTGTCGGATGTGGAAGTTCAGGGTTTCCAGGTACTCCGCTTCGTAGTTTTCTGTATCTAGATGGCGGACGTGGAAGTCCAGGGTGTCCAGGTATTCCGCTTCGTAGTTTTCTGTATCTAGGTGTCGGCCGTAGAAGTCCAGGATGTCCAGGTATTCCGCTTCGTAGTTTTCTGTATCTAGGTGCCGGATGTGGAAGTCCAGGGTGTCCAGGTATTCCGCTACGTAGTTTTCTGTATCTAGGTGTCGGACTTAGAAGGCCAGGGTGCCCAGGCATTCCGCTCCGTAGTTTCCTGTGTCCAGGTGTCGGATGTGGAAGTTCAGGGTTTCCAGGTATTCCGCTTCGTAGTTTTCTGTATCTAGGTGTCGGATGTGGAAGTTCAGTGTGTCTAGGTATTCCGCTTCGTAGTTTTCTGTATCTAGGTGCCGGATGTGGAAGTTCAGGGTATCCAGGTATTCCTCTTCGTAGTTTTCTGTATCTAGGTGTCGAATGTGGAAGTCCAGGGTGTCCAGGTATTCCGCTTCGTAGTTTTCTGTATCTAGATGGCGGACGTGGAAGTCCAGGGTGTCCAGGTATTCCGCTTCGTAGTTTTCTGTATCTAGGTGTCGGAAGTAGAAGGCCAGGGTGTCCAGGCATTACGCTCCGTAGTTTCCTGTGTCCAGGTGTCGGATGTGGAAGTCTAGGGTTTCCAGGTATTCCGCTTCGTATTTTTCTGTATCTAGGTGTCGGATGTGGAAGTTCAGGGTGTCCAGGTGTTCCGCTTCGTAGTTTTCTGTATCTAGGTGTCGGACGTAGAAGGCCAGGGTGTCCAGGCATTCCGCTCCATAGTTTCCTGTGTCCAGGTGTCGGATGTGGAAGTTCAGGGTATCCAGGTATTCCGCTTCGTAGTTTTCTGTATCTAGGTGTCGAATGTGGAAGTCCAGGGTGTCCAGGTATTCCGCTTCGTAGTTTTCTGTATCTAGATGGCGGACGTGGAAGTCCAGGGTGTCCAGGTATTCCGCTTCGTAGTTTTCTGTATCTAGGTGTCGGACGTAGAAGGCCAGGGTGTCCAGGCATTCCTCTCCGTAGTTTCCTGTGTCCAGGTGTCGGATTTGGAAGTTCAGGGTGTCCAGGTATTCCGCTTCGTAGTTTTCTGTATCTAGATGGCGGACGTGGAAGTCCAGGGTGTCCAGGTATTCCGCTTCGTAGTTTTCTGTATCTTGGTGTCGGACGTAGAAGGCCAGGGTGTCCAGGCATTCCGCTTCGTAGTTTCCTGTGTCCAGGTGTCGGATGTGGAAGTTCAGGGTTTCCAGGTATTCCGCTTCGTAGTTTTCTGTATCTAGATGGCGGACGTGGAAGTCCAGGGTGTCCAGGTATTCCGCTTCGTAGTTTTCTGTATCTAGGTGTCGGCCGTAGAAGGCCAGGGTGTCCAGGCATTCCGCTCCGTAGTTTCCTGTGTCCAGGTGCCGGATGTGGAAGTTCAGGGTATCCAGGTATTCCGCTTCGTAGTTTTCTGTATCTAGGTGTCGAATGTGGAAGTCCAGGGTGTCCAGGTATTCCGCTTCGTAGTTTTCTGTATCTAGGTGTCGGACGTAGAAGGCCAGGGTGTCCAGGAATTCCTCTCCGTAGTTTCCTGTGTCCAGGTGTCGGATTTGGAAGTTCAGGGTTTCCAGGTATTCCGCTTCGTAGTTTTCTGTATCTAGGTGTCGGATGTGGAAATTCAATGTGTCCAGGTATTCCGCTTCGTAGTTTTCTGTATCTAGATGGCGGACGTGGAAGTCCAGGGTGTCCAGGTATTACGCTCCGTAGTTTCCTGTATCTGGGTGTCGAATGTGGAAGTCCAGGATGTCCAGGTATTCCGCTTCGTAGTTTTCTGTATCTAGGTGCCGGATGTGGAAGTCCAGGGTGTCCAGTTATTCCGCTACGTAGTTTTCTGTATCTAGGTGTCGGACTTAGAAGGCCAGGGTGCCCAGGCATTCCGCTCCGTAGTTTCCTGTGTCCAGGTGTCGGATGTGGAAGTTCAGGGTTTCCAGGTATTCCGCTTCGTAGTTTTCTGTATCTAGGTGTCGGATGTGGAAGTTCAGTGTGTCTAGGTATTCCGCTTCGTAGTTTTCTGTATCTAGGTGCCGGATGTGGAAGTTCAGGGTATCCAGGTATTCCTCTTCGTAGTTTTCTGTATCTAGGTGTCGAATGTGGAAGTCCAGTGTGTCCAGGTATTCCGCTTCGTAGTTTTCTGTATCTAGATGGCGGACGTGGAAGTCCAGGGTGTCCAGGTATTCCGCTTCGTAGTTTTCTGTATCTAGGTGTCGGACGTAGAAGGCCAGGGTGTCCAGGCATTCCGCTCCATAGTTTCCTGTGTCCAGGTGTCGGATGTGGAAGTTCAGGGTATCCAGGTATTCCGCTTCGTAGTTTTCTGTATCTAGGTGTCGAATGTGGAAGTCCAGGGTGTCCAGGTATTCCGCTTCGTAGTTTTCTGTATCTAGATGGCGGACGTGGAAGTCCAGGGTGTCCAGGTATTCCGCTTCGTAGTTTTCTGTATCTAGGTGTCGGACGTAGAAGGCCAGGGTGACCAGGCATTCCTCTCCGTAGTTTCCTGTGTCCAGGTGTCGGATTTGGAAGTTCAGGGTTTCCAGGTATTCCGCTTCGTAGTTTTCTGTATCTAGGTGTCGGATGTGGAAGTTCAATGTGTCCAGGTATTCCGCTTCGTAGTTCTCTGTATCTAGGTGTCGGCCGTAGAAGGCCAGGGTGTCCAGGCATTCCGCTCCGTAGTTTCCTGTGTCCAGGTGCCGGATGTGGAAGTTCAGGGTATCCAGGTATTCCGCTTCGTAGTTTTCTGTATCTAGGTGTCGGATGTGGAAGTCCAGGGTGTTAAGGTATTCCGCTTCGTAGTTTTCTGTATCTAGATGGCGGACGTGGAAGTCCAGGGTGTCCAGGTATTCCGCTTCGTAGTTTTCTGTATCTAGGTGTCGGACGCAGAAGACCAGGGTGTCCAGGCATTACGCTCCGTAGTTTCCTGTATCTAGGTGTCGGGCGTAGAAGGCCAGGGTGTCCAGGCATTACGCTCCGTAGTTTCCTGTATCCAGGTGTCGGATGTGGAAGTCTAGGGTTTCCAGGTATTCCGCTTCGTAGTTTTCTGTATCTAGGTGTCGGATGTGGAAGTTCAGGGTGTCCAGGTGTTCCGCTTCGTAGTTTTCTGTATCTAGGTGTCGGACGTAGAAGGCCAGGGTGTCCAGGCATTCCGCTCCGTAGTTTCCTGTGTCCAGGTGCCGGATGTGGAAGTTCAGGGTATCCAGGTATTCCGCTTCGTAGTTTTCTGTATCTAGATGGCGGACGTGGAAGTCCAGGGTGTCCAGGTATTCCGCTTCGTAGTTTTCTGTATCTAGGTGTCGGCCGTAGAAGGCCAGGGTGTCCAGGCATTCCGCTCCGTAGTTTCCTGTGTCCAGGTGCCGGATGTGGAAGTTCAGGGTATCCAGGTATTCCGCTTCGTAGTTTTCTGTATCTAGGTGTCGGATGTGGAAGTCCAGGGTGTCCAGGTATTCCGCTTCGTAGTTTTCTGTATCTAGATGGCGGACGTGGAAGTCCAGGGTGTCCAGGTATTCCGCTTCGTAGTTTTCTGTATCTAGGTGTCGGACGCAGAAGGCCAGGGTGTCCAGGCATTACGCTCCGTAGTTTCCTGTATCTAGGTGTCGGGCGTAGAAGGCCAGGGTGTCCAGGCATTACGCTCCGTAGTTTCCTGTATCCAGGTGTCGGATGTGGAAGTCTAGGGTTTCCAGGTATTCCGCTTCGTAGTTTTCTGTATCTAGGTGTCGGATGTGGAAGGCCAGGGTGTCCAGACATTCCGCTCCGTAGTTTCCTGTGTCCAGGTGTCGGATGTGGAAGTTCAGGGTTTCCAGGTATTCCGCTTCGTAGTTTTCTGTATCTAGATGGCGGACGTGGAAGTCCAGGGTGTCCAGGTGTTCCGCTTCGTAGTTTTCTGTATCTAGGTGTCGGCCGTAGAAGGCCAGGGTGTCCAGGCATTCCGCTCCGTAGTTTCCTGTGTCCAGGTGCCGGATGTGGAAGTTCAGGGTATCCAGGTATTCCGCTTCGTAGTTTTCTGTATCTAGGTGTCGGATGTGGAAGTCCAGGGTGTCCAGGTATTCCGCTTCGTAGTTTTCTGTATCTAGATGGCGGACGTGGAAGTCCAGGGTGTCCAGGCATTCCGCTTCGTAGTTTTCTGTGTCCAGGTGTCGGATGTGGAAGTTCAGGGTTTCCAGGTATTCCGCTTCGTAGTTTTCTGTATCTAGATGGCGGACGTGGAAGTCCAGGGTGTCCAGGTATTCCGCTTCGTAGTTTTCTGTATCTAGGTGTCGGCCGTAGAAGGCCAGGGTGTCCAGGCATTACGCTCCGTAGTTTCCTGTATCCAGGTGTCGGATGTGGAAGTCTAGGGTTTCCAGGTATTCCGCTTCGTAGTTTTCTGTATCTAGGTGTCGGATGTGGAAGTTCAGGTTGTCCAGGTGTTCCGCTTCGTAGTTTTCTGTATCTAGGTGTCGGCCGTAGAAGGCCAGGGTGTCCAGGCATTCCGCTCCGTAGTTTCCTGTGTCCAGGTGCCGGATGTGGAAGTTCAGGGTATCCAGGTATTCCGCTTCGTAGTTTTCTGTATCTAGGTGTCGGATGTGGAAGTCCAGGGTGTCCAGGTATTCCGCTTCGTAGTTTTCTGTATCTAGATGGCGGACGTGGAAGTCCAGGGTGTCCAGGTATTCCGCTTCGTAGTTTTCTGTATCTAGGTGTCGGACGCAGAAGGCCAGGGTGTCCAGGCATTACGCTCCGTAGTTTCCTGTATCTAGGTGTCGGGCGTAGAAGGCCAGGGTGTCCAGGCATTACGCTCCGTAGTTTCCTGTATCCAGGTGTCGGATGTGGAAGTCTAGGGTTTCCAGGTATTCCGCTTCGTAGTTTTCTGTATCTAGGTGTCGGATGTGGAAGTTCAGGTTGTCCAGGTGTTCCGCTTCGTAGTTTTCTGTATCTAGGTGTCGGACGTAGAAGGCCAGGGTGTCCAGACATTCCGCTCCGTAGTTTCCTGTGTCCAGGTGTCGGATGTGGAAGTTCAGGGTATCCAGGTATTCCGCTTCGTAGTTTTCTGTATCTAGGTGTCGGATGTGGAAGTCCAGGGTGTCCAGGTATTCCGCTTCGTAGTTTTCTGTATCTAGGTGTCGGACGCAGAAGGCCAGGGTGTCCAGGCATTACGCTCCGTAGTTTCCTGTATCTAGGTGTCGGGCGTAGAAGGCCAGGGTGTCCAGGCATTACGCTCCGTAGTTTCCTGTATCCAGGTGTCGGATGTGGAAGTCTAGGGTTTCCAGGTATTCCGCTTCGTAGTTTTCTGTATCTAGGTGTCGGATGTGGAAGTTCAGGTTGTCCAGGTGTTCCGCTTCGTAGTTTTCTGTATCTAGGTGTCGGACGTAGAAGGCCAGGGTGTCCAGACATTCCGCTCCGTAGTTTCCTGTGTCCAGGTGTCGGATGTGGAAGTTCAGGGTATCCAGGTATTCCGCTTCGTAGTTTTCTGTATCTAGGTGTCGGATGTGGAAGTCCAGGGTGTCCAGGTATTCCGCTTCGTAGTTTTCTGTATCTAGGTGTCGAATGTGGAAGTCCAGGGTGTCCAGGTATTCCGCTTCGTAGTTTTCTGTATCTAGGTGCCGGACGTAGAAGGCCAGGGTGTCCAGACATTCCGCTCCGTAGTTTCCTGTGTCCAGGTGTCGGATGTGGAAGTTCAGGGTGTCCAGGTATTCCGCTTCGTAGTTTTCTGTATCTAGGTGTCGGATGTGGAAGTCCAGGGTGTCCAGGTATTCCGCTTCGTAGTTTTCTGTATCTAGGTGTCGGCCGTAGAAGGCCAGGGTGTCCAGGCATTCCGCTCCGTAGTTTCCTGTGTCCAGGTGCCGGATGTGGAAGTTCAGGGTATCCAGGTATTCCGCTTCGTAGTTTTCTGTATCTAGGTGTCGGATGTGGAAGTCCAGGGTGTCCAGGTATTCCGCTTCGTAGTTTTCTGTATCTAGATGGCGGACGTGGAAGTCCAGGGTGTCCAGGTATTCCGCTTCGTAGTTTTCTGTATCTAGGTGTCGGACGCAGAAGGCCAGGGTGTCCAGGCATTACGCTCCGTAGTTTCCTGTATCTAGGTGTCGGGCGTAGAAGGCCAGGGTGTCCAGGCATTACGCTCCGTAGTTTCCTGTATCCAGGTGTCGGATGTGGAAGTCTAGGGTTTCCAGGTATTCCGCTTCGTAGTTTTCTGTATCTAGGTGTCGGATGTGGAAGGCCAGGGTGTCCAGACATTCCGCTCCGTAGTTTCCTGTGTCCAGGTGTCGGATGTGGAAGTTCAGGGTTTCCAGGTATTCCGCTTCGTAGTTTTCTGTATCTAGATGGCGGACGTGGAAGTCCAGGGTGTCCAGGTATTCCGCTTCGTAGTTTTCTGTATCTAGGTGTCGGCCGTAGAAGGCCAGGGTGTCCAGGTATTCCGCTTCGTAGTTTTCTGTATCTAGGTGTCGGACGCAGAAGGCCAGGGTGTCCAGGCATTACGCTCCGTAGTTTCCTGTATCTAGGTGTCGGGCGTAGAAGGCCAGGGTGTCCAGGCATTACGCTCCGTAGTTTCCTGTATCCAGGTGTCGGATGTGGAAGTCTAGGGTTTCCAGGTATTCAGCTTCGTAGTTTTCTGTATCTAGGTGTCGGATGTGGAAGTTCAGGTTGTCCAGGTGTTCCGCTTCGTAGTTTTCTGTATCTAGGTGTCGGACGTAGAAGGCCAGGGTGTCCAGACATTCCGCTCCGTAGTTTCCTGTGTCCAGGTGTCGGATGTGGAAGTTCAGGGTATCCAGGTATTCCGCTTCGTAGTTTTCTGTATCTAGGTGTCGGATGTGGAAGTCCAGGGTGTCCAGGTATTCCGCTTCGTAGTTTTCTGTATCTAGGTGTCGAATGTGGAAGTCCAGGGTGTCCAGGTATTCCGCTTCGTAGTTTTCTGTATCTAGGTGCCGGATGTGGAAGTCCAGGGTGTCCAGGTATTCCGCTTCGTAGTTTTCTGTATCTAGATGGCGGACGTGGAAGTCCAGGGTGTCCAGGTATTCCGCTTCGTAGTTTTCTGTAACTAGGTGTCGGACGTAGAAGGCCAGGGTGTCCAGACATTCCGCTCCGTAGTTTCCTGTGTCCAGGTGTCGGATGTGGAAGTTCAGGGTATCCAGGTATTCCGCTTCGTAGTTTTCTGTATCCAGGTGTCGGATGTGGAAGTCTAGGGTTTCCAGGTATTCCGCTTCGTAGTTTTCTGTATCTAGGTGTCGGATGTGGAAGTTCAGGGTGTCCAGGTGTTCCGCTTCGTAGTTTTCTGTATCTAGGTGTCGGACGTAGAAGGCCAGGGTGTCCAGACATTCCGCTCCGTAGTTTCCTGTGTCCAGGTGTCGGATGTGGAAGTTCAGGGTGTCCAGGTATTCCGCTTCGTAGTTTTCTGTATCTAGGTGTCGGATGTGGAAGTCCAGGGTGTCCAGGTATTCCGCTTCGTAGTTTTCTGTATCTAGGTGTCGAATGTGGAAGTCCAGGGTGTCCAGGTATTCCGCTTCGTAGTTTTCTGTATCTAGGTGCCGGATGTGGAAGTCCAGGGTGTCCAGGTATTCCGCTTCGTAGTTTTCTGTATCTAGATGGCGGACGTGGAAGTCCAGGGTGTCCAGGTATTCCGCTTCGTAGTTTTCTGTATCTAGGTGTCGGACGTAGAAGGCCAGGGTGTCCAGGCATTCCGCTTCGTAGTTTTCTGTGTCCAGGTGTCGGATGTGGAAGTTCAGGGTTTCCAGGTATTCCGCTTCGTAGTTTTCTGTATCTAGATGGCGGACGTGGAAGTCCAGGGTGTCCAGGTATTCCGCTTCGTAGTTTTCTGTATCTAGGTGTCGGCCGTAGAAGGCCAGGGTGTCCAGGCATTACGCTCCGTAGTTTCCTGTATCCAGGTGTCGGATGTGGAAGTCTAGGGTTTCCAGGTATTCCGCTTCGTAGTTTTCTGTATCTAGGTGTCGGATGTGGAAGTTCAGGTTGTCCAGGTGTTCCGCTTCGTAGTTTTCTGTATCTAGGTGTCGGCCGTAGAAGGCCAGGGTGTCCAGGCATTCCGCTCCGTAGTTTCCTGTGTCCAGGTGCCGGATGTGGAAGTTCAGGGTATCCAGGTATTCCGCTTCGTAGTTTTCTGTATCTAGGTGTCGGATGTGGAAGTCCAGGGTGTCCAGGTATTCCGCTTCGTAGTTTTCTGTATCTAGATGGCGGACGTGGAAGTCCAGGGTGTCCAGGTATTCCGCTTCGTAGTTTTCTGTATCTAGGTGTCGGACGCAGAAGGCCAGGGTGTCCAGGCATTACGCTCCGTAGTTTCCTGTATCTAGGTGTCGGGCGTAGAAGGCCAGGGTGTCCAGGCATTACGCTCCGTAGTTTCCTGTATCCAGGTGTCGGATGTGGAAGTCTAGGGTTTCCAGGTATTCTGCTTCGTAGTTTTCTGTATCTAGGTGTCGGATGTGGAAGTTCAGGTTGTCCAGGTGTTCCGCTTCGTAGTTTTCTGTATCTAGGTGTCGGACGTAGAAGGCCAGGGTGTCCAGACATTCCGCTCCGTAGTTTCCTGTGTCCAGGTGTCGGATGTGGAAGTTCAGGGTATCCAGGTATTCCGCTTCGTAGTTTTCTGTATCTAGGTGTCGGATGTGGAAGTCCAGGGTGTCCAGGTATTCCGCTTCGTAGTTTTCTGTATCTAGGTGTCGGACGTAGAAGGCCAGGGTGTCCAGACATTCCGCTCCGTAGTTTCCTGTGTCCAGGTGTCGGATGTGGAAGTTCAGGGTGTCCAGGTATTCCGCTTCGTAGTTTTCTGTATCTAGGTGTCGGATGTGGAAGTCCAGGGTGTCCAGGTATTCCGCTTCGTAGTTTTCTGTATCTAGGTGTCGGCCGTAGAAGGCCAGGGTGTCCAGGCATTCCGCTCCGTAGTTTCCTGTGTCCAGGTGCCGGATGTGGAAGTTCAGGGTATCCAGGTATTCCGCTTCGTAGTTTTCTGTATCTAGGTGTCGGATGTGGAAGTCCAGGGTGTCCAGGTATTCCGCTTCGTAGTTTTCTGTATCTAGATGGCGGACGTGGAAGTCCAGGGTGTCCAGGTATTCCGCTTCGTAGTTTTCTGTATCTAGGTGTCGGACGCAGAAGGCCAGGGTGTCCAGGCATTACGCTCCGTAGTTTCCTGTATCTAGGTGTCGGGCGTAGAAGGCCAGGGTGTCCAGGCATTACGCTCCGTAGTTTCCTGTATCCAGGTGTCGGATGTGGAAGTCTAGGGTTTCCAGGTATTCCGCTTCGTAGTTTTCTGTATCTAGGTGTCGGATGTGGAAGGCCAGGGTGTCCAGACATTCCGCTCCGTAGTTTCCTGTGTCCAGGTGTCGGATGTGGAAGTTCAGGGTTTCCAGGTATTCCGCTTCGTAGTTTTCTGTATCTAGATGGCGGACGTGGAAGTCCAGGGTGTCCAGGTATTCCGCTTCGTAGTTTTCTGTATCTAGGTGTCGGCCGTAGAAGGCCAGGGTGTCCAGGCATTCCGCTCCGTAGTTTCCTGTGTCCAGGTGCCGGATGTGGAAGTTCAGGGTATCCAGGTATTCCGCTTCGTAATTTTCTGTATCTAGGTGTCGGATGTGGAAGTCCAGGGTGTCCAGGTATTCCGCTTCGTAGTTTTCTGTATCTAGATGGCGGACGTGGAAGTCCAGGGTGTCCAGGTATTCCGCTTCGTAGTTTTCTGTATCTAGGTGTCGGACGCAGAAGGCCAGGGTGTCCAGGCATTACGCTCCGTAGTTTCCTGTATCTAGGTGTCGGGCGTAGAAGGCCAGGGTGTCCAGGCATTACGCTCCGTAGTTTCCTGTATCCAGGTGTCGGATGTGGAAGTCTAGGGTTTCCAGGTATTCCGCTTCGTAGTTTTCTGTATCTAGGTGTCGGATGTGGAAGTTCAGGTTGTCCAGGTGTTCCGCTTCGTAGTTTTCTGTATCTAGGTGTCGGACGTAGAAGGCCAGGGTGTCCAGACATTCCGCTCCGTAGTTTCCTGTGTCCAGGTGTCGGATGTGGAAGTTCAGGGTATCCAGGTATTCCGCTTCGTAGTTTTCTGTATCTAGGTGTCGGATGTGGAAGTCCAGGGTGTCCAGGTATTCCGCTTCGTAGTTTTCTGTATCTAGGTGTCGAATGTGGAAGTCCAGGGTGTCCAGGTATTCCGCTTCGTAGTTTTCTGTATCTAGGTGCCGGACGTAGAAGGCCAGGGTGTCCAGACATTCCGCTCCGTAGTTTCCTGTGTCCAGGTGTCGGATGTGGAAGTTCAGGGTGTCCAGGTATTCCGCTTCGTAGTTTTCTGTATCTAGGTGTCGGATGTGGAAGTCCAGGGTGTCCAGGTATTCCGCTTCGTAGTTTTCTGTATCTAGGTGTCGGCCGTAGAAGGCCAGGGTGTCCAGGCATTCCGCTCCGTAGTTTCCTGTGTCCAGGTGTCGGATGTGGAAGTTCAGGGTGTCCAGGTATTCCGCTTCGTAGTTTTCTGTATCTAGGTGTCGGATGTGGAAGTCCAGGGTGTCCAGGTATTCCGCTTCGTAGTTTTCTGTATCTAGGTGTCGGCCGTAGAAGGCCAGGGTGTCCAGGCATTCCGCTCCGTAGTTTCCTGTGTCCAGGTGCCGGATGTGGAAGTTCAGGGTATCCAGGTATTCCGCTTCGTAGTTTTCTGTATCTAGGTGTCGGATGTGGAAGTCCAGGGTGTCCAGGTATTCCGCTTCGTAGTTTTCTGTATCTAGATGGCGGACGTGGAAGTCCAGGGTGTCCAGGTATTCCGCTTCGTAGTTTTCTGTATCTAGGTGTCGGACGCAGAAGGCCAGGGTGTCCAGGCATTACGCTCCGTAGTTTCCTGTATCTAGGTGTCGGGCGTAGAAGGCCAGGGTGTCCAGGCATTACGCTCCGTAGTTTCCTGTATCCAGGTGTCGGATGTGGAAGTCTAGGGTTTCCAGGTATTCCGCTTCGTAGTTTTCTGTATCTAGGTGTCGGATGTGGAAGGCCAGGGTGTCCAGACATTCCGCTCCGTAGTTTCCTGTGTCCAGGTGTCGGATGTGGAAGTTCAGGGTTTCCAGGTATTCCGCTTCGTAGTTTTCTGTATCTAGATGGCGGACGTGGAAGTCCAGGGTGTCCAGGTATTCCGCTTCGTAGTTTTCTGTATCTAGGTGTCGGCCGTAGAAGGCCAGGGTGTCCAGGCATTCCGCTCCGTAGTTTCCTGTGTCCAGGTGCCGGATGTGGAAGTTCAGGGTATCCAGGTATTCCGCTTCGTAATTTTCTGTATCTAGGTGTCGGATGTGGAAGTCCAGGGTGTCCAGGTATTCCGCTTCGTAGTTTTCTGTATCTAGATGGCGGACGTGGAAGTCCAGGGTGTCCAGGTATTCCGCTTCGTAGTTTTCTGTATCTAGGTGTCGGACGCAGAAGGCCAGGGTGTCCAGGCATTACGCTCCGTAGTTTCCTGTATCTAGGTGTCGGGCGTAGAAGGCCAGGGTGTCCAGGCATTACGCTCCGTAGTTTCCTGTATCCAGGTGTCGGATGTGGAAGTCTAGGGTTTCCAGGTATTCCGCTTCGTAGTTTTCTGTATCTAGGTGTCGGATGTGGAAGTTCAGGTTGTCCAGGTGTTCCGCTTCGTAGTTTTCTGTATCTAGGTGTCGGACGTAGAAGGCCAGGGTGTCCAGACATTCCGCTCCGTAGTTTCCTGTGTCCAGGTGTCGGATGTGGAAGTTCAGGGTATCCAGGTATTCCGCTTCGTAGTTTTCTGTATCTAGGTGTCGGATGTGGAAGTCCAGGGTGTCCAGGTATTCCGCTTCGTAGTTTTCTGTATCTAGGTGTCGAATGTGGAAGTCCAGGGTGTCCAGGTATTCCGCTTCGTAGTTTTCTGTATCTAGGTGCCGGACGTAGAAGGCCAGGGTGTCCAGACATTCCGCTCCGTAGTTTCCTGTGTCCAGGTGTCGGATGTGGAAGTTCAGGGTGTCCAGGTATTCCGCTTCGTAGTTTTCTGTATCTAGGTGTCGGATGTGGAAGTCCAGGGTGTCCAGGTATTCCGCTTCGTAGTTTTCTGTATCTAGGTGTCGGCCGTAGAAGGCCAGGGTGTCCAGGCATTCCGCTCCGTAGTTTCCTGTGTCCAGGTGCCGGATGTGGAAGTTCAGGGTATCCAGGTATTCCGCTTCGTAGTTTTCTGTATCTAGGTGTCGGATGTGGAAGTCCAGGGTGTCCAGGTATTCCGCTTCGTAGTTTTCTGTATCTAGATGGCGGACGTGGAAGTCCAGGGTGTCCAGGTATTCCGCTTCGTAGTTTTCTGTATCTAGGTGTCGGACGCAGAAGGCCAGGGTGTCCAGGCATTACGCTCCGTAGTTTCCTGTATCTAGGTGTCGGGCGTAGAAGGCCAGGGTGTCCAGGCATTACGCTCCGTAGTTTCCTGTATCCAGGTGTCGGATGTGGAAGTCTAGGGTTTCCAGGTATTCCGCTTCGTAGTTTTCTGTATCTAGGTGTCGGATGTGGAAGGCCAGGGTGTCCAGACATTCCGCTCCGTAGTTTCCTGTGTCCAGGTGTCGGATGTGGAAGTTCAGGGTTTCCAGGTATTCCGCTTCGTAGTTTTCTGTATCTAGATGGCGGACGTGGAAGTCCAGGGTGTCCAGGTATTCCGCTTCGTAGTTTTCTGTATCTAGGTGTCGGCCGTAGAAGGCCAGGGTGTCCAGGTATTCCGCTTCGTAGTTTTCTGTATCTAGGTGTCGGACGCAGAAGGCCAGGGTGTCCAGGCATTACGCTCCGTAGTTTCCTGTATCTAGGTGTCGGGCGTAGAAGGCCAGGGTGTCCAGGCATTACGCTCCGTAGTTTCCTGTATCCAGGTGTCGGATGTGGAAGTCTAGGGTTTCCAGGTATTCAGCTTCGTAGTTTTCTGTATCTAGGTGTCGGATGTGGAAGTTCAGGTTGTCCAGGTGTTCCGCTTCGTAGTTTTCTGTATCTAGGTGTCGGACGTAGAAGGCCAGGGTGTCCAGACATTCCGCTCCGTAGTTTCCTGTGTCCAGGTGTCGGATGTGGAAGTTCAGGGTATCCAGGTATTCCGCTTCGTAGTTTTCTGTATCTAGGTGTCGGATGTGGAAGTCCAGGGTGTCCAGGTATTCCGCTTCGTAGTTTTCTGTATCTAGGTGTCGAATGTGGAAGTCCAGGGTGTCCAGGTATTCCGCTTCGTAGTTTTCTGTATCTAGGTGCCGGATGTGGAAGTCCAGGGTGTCCAGGTATTCCGCTTCGTAGTTTTCTGTATCTAGATGGCGGACGTGGAAGTCCAGGGTGTCCAGGTATTCCGCTTCGTAGTTTTCTGTAACTAGGTGTCGGACGTAGAAGGCCAGGGTGTCCAGACATTCCGCTCCGTAGTTTCCTGTGTCCAGGTGTCGGATGTGGAAGTTCAGGGTATCCAGGTATTCCGCTTCGTAGTTTTCTGTATCCAGGTGTCGGATGTGGAAGTCTAGGGTTTCCAGGTATTCCGCTTCGTAGTTTTCTGTATCTAGGTGTCGGATGTGGAAGTTCAGGGTGTCCAGGTGTTCCGCTTCGTAGTTTTCTGTATCTAGGTGTCGGACGTAGAAGGCCAGGGTGTCCAGACATTCCGCTCCGTAGTTTCCTGTGTCCAGGTGTCGGATGTGGAAGTTCAGGGTGTCCAGGTATTCCGCTTCGTAGTTTTCTGTATCTAGGTGTCGGATGTGGAAGTCCAGGGTGTCCAGGTATTCCGCTTCGTAGTTTTCTGTATCTAGGTGTCGAATGTGGAAGTCCAGGGTGTCCAGGTATTCCGCTTCGCAGTTTTCTGTATCTAGGTGCCGGATGTGGAAGTCCAGGGTGTCCAGGTATTCCGCTTCGTAGTTTTCTGTATCTAGATGGCGGACGTGGAAGTCCAGGGTGTCCAGGTATTCCGCTTCGTAGTTTTCTGTATCTAGGTGTCGGACGTAGAAGGCCAGGGTGTCCAGGCATTCCGCTTCGTAGTTTTCTGTGTCCAGGTGTCGGATGTGGAAGTTCAGGGTTTCCAGGTATTCCGCTTCGTAGTTTTCTGTATCTAGATGGCGGACGTGGAAGTCCAGGGTGTCCAGGTATTCCGCTTCGTAGTTTTCTGTATCTAGGTGTCGGCCGTAGAAGGCCAGGGTGTCCAGGCATTACGCTCCGTAGTTTCCTGTATCCAGGTGTCGGATGTGGAAGTCTAGGGTTTCCAGGTATTCCGCTTCGTAGTTTTCTGTATCTAGGTGTCGGATGTGGAAGTTCAGGTTGTCCAGGTGTTCCGCTTCGTAGTTTTCTGTATCTAGGTGTCGGACGTAGAAGGCCAGGGTGCCCAGGCATTCCGCTCCGTAGTTTTCTGTATCTAGATGGCGGACGTGGAAGTCCAGGGTGTCCAGGTATTCCGCTTCGTAGTTTTCTGTGTCCAGGTGTCGGATGTGGAAGTTCAGGGTATCCAGGTATTCCGCTTCGTAGTTTTCTGTATCTAGGTGTCGGATGTGGAAGTCCAGGGTGTCCAGGTATTCCGCTTCGTAGTTTTCTGTATCTAGGTGTCGAATGTGGAAGTCCAGGGTGTCCAGGTATTATGCTTCGTAGTTTTCTGTATCTAGGTGCCGGATGTGGAAGTCCAGGGTGTCCAGGTATTCCGCTTCGTAGTTTTCTGTATCTAGATGGCGGACGTGGAAGTCCAGGGTGTCCAGGTATTCCGCTTCGTAGTTTTCTGTATCTAGGTGTCGGCCGTAGAAGGCCAGGGTGTCCAGGCATTCCGCTCCGTAGTTTCCTGTGTCCAGGTGCCGGATGTGGAAGTTCAGGGTATCCAGGTATTCCGCTTCGTAGTTTTCTGTATCTAGGTGTCGAATTTGGAAGTCCAGGGTGTCCAGGTATTCCCCTTCGTAGTTTTCTGTATCTAGATGGCGGACGTGGAAGTCCAGGGTGTCCAGGTATTCCGCTTCGTAGTTTTCTGTATCTAGGTGTCGGACGTAGAAGGCCAGGGTGTCCAGGCATTCCTCTCCGTAGTTTCCTGTGTCCAGGTGTCGGATTTGGAAGTTCAGGGTTTCCAGGTATTCCGCTTCGTAGTTTTCTGTATCTAGGTGTCGGATGTGGAAGTTCAATGTGTCCAGGTATTCCGCTTCGTAGTTTTCTGTATCTAGATGGCGGACGTGGAAGTCCAGGGTGTCCAGGTATTACGCTCCGTAGTTTCCTGTATCTAGGTGTCGAATGTGGAAGTCCAGGGTGTCCAGGTATTCCGCTTCGTAGTTTTCTGTATCTAGATGGCGGACGTGGAAGTCCAGGGTGTCCAGGTATTCCGCTTCGTAGTTTTCTGTATCTTGGTGTCGGACGTAGAAGGCCAGGGTGTCCAGGCATTCCGCTTCGTAGTTTCCTGTGTCCAGGTGTCGGATGTGGAAGTTCAGGGTTTCCAGGTATTCCGCTTCGTAGTTTTCTGTATCTAGATGGCGGACGTGGAAGTCCAGGGTGTCCAGGTATTCCGCTTCGTAGTTTTCTGTATCTAGGTGTCGGCCGTAGAAGGCCAGGGTGTCCAGGCATTCCGCTCCGTAGTTTCCTGTGTCCAGGTGCCGGATGTGGAAGTTCAGGGTATCCAGGTATTCCGCTTCGTAGTTTTCTGTATCTAGGTGTCGAATGTGGAAGTCCAGGGTGTCCAGGTATTCCCCTTCGTAGTTTTCTGTATCTAGATGGCGGACGTGGAAGTCCAGGGTGTCCAGGTATTCCGCTACGTAGTTTTCTGTATCTAGGTGTCGGACTTAGAAGGCCAGGGTGCCCAGGCATTCCGCTCCGTAGTTTCCTGTGTCCAGGTGTCGGATGTGGAAGTTCAGGGTTTCCTGGTATTCCGCTTCGTAGTTTTCTGTATCTAGGTGTCGGATGTGGAAGTTCAGTGTGTCTAGGTATTCCGCTTCGTAGTTTTCTGTATCTAGGTGCCGGATGTGGAAGTTCAGGGTATCCAGGTATTCCTCTTCGTAGTTTTCTGTATCTAGGTGTCGAATGTGGAAGTCCAGGGTGTCCAGGTATTCCGCTTCGTAGTTTTCTGTATCTAGATGGCGGACGTGGAAGTCCAGGGTGTCCAGGTATTCCGCTTCGTAGTTTTCTGTATCTAGGTGTCGGAAGTAGAAGGCCAGGGTGTCCAGGCATTACGCTCCGTAGTTTCCTGTGTCCAGGTGTCGGATGTGGAAGTCTAGGGTTTCCAGGTATTCCGCTTCGTATTTTTCTGTATCTAGGTGTCGGATGTGGAAGTTCAGGGTGTCCAGGTGTTCCGCTTCGTAGTTTTCTGTATCTAGGTGTCGGACGTAGAAGGCCAGGGTGTCCAGGCATTCCGCTCCATAGTTTCCTCTGTCCAGGTGTCGGATGTGGAAGTTCAGGGTATCCAGGTATTCCGCTTCGTAGTTTTCTGTATCTAGGTGTCGAATGTGGAAGTCCAGGGTGTCCAGGTATTCCGCTTCGTAGTTTTCTGTATCTAGATGGCGGACGTGGAAGTCCAGGGTGTCCAGGTATTACGCTCCGTAGTTTCCTGTATCTAGGTGTCGAATGTGGAAGTCCAGGGTGTCCAGGTATTCCGCTTCGTAGTTTTCTGTATCTAGATGGCGGACGTGGAAGTCCAGGGTGTCCAGGTATTCCGCTTCGTAGTTTTCTGTATCTTGGTGTCGGACGTAGAAGGCCAGGGTGTCCAGGCATTCCGCTTCGTAGTTTCCTGTGTCCAGGTGTCGGATGTGGAAGTTCAGGGTTTCCAGGTATTCCGCTTCGTAGTTTTCTGTATCTAGATGGCGGACGTGGAAGTCCAGGGTGTCCAGGTATTCCGCTTCGTAGTTTTCTGTATCTAGGTGTCGGCCGTAGAAGGCCAGGGTGTCCAGGCATTCCGCTCCGTAGTTTCCTGTGTCCAGGTGCCGGATGTGGAAGTTCAGGGTATCCAGGTATTCCGCTTCGTAGTTTTCTGTATCTAGGTGTCGAATGTGGAAGTCCAGGGTGTCCAGGTATTCCCCTTCGTAGTTTTCTGTATCTAGATGGCGGACGTGGAAGTCCAGGGTGTCCAGGTATTCCGCTACGTAGTTTTCTGTATCTAGGTGTCGGACTTAGAAGGCCAGGGTGCCCAGGCATTCCGCTCCGTAGTTTCCTGTGTCCAGGTGTCGGATGTGGAAGTTCAGGGTTTCCTGGTATTCCGCTTCGTAGTTTTCTGTATCTAGGTGTCGGATGTGGAAGTTCAGTGTGTCTAGGTATTCCGCTTCGTAGTTTTCTGTATCTAGGTGCCGGATGTGGAAGTTCAGGGTATCCAGGTATTCCTCTTCGTAGTTTTCTGTATCTAGGTGTCGAATGTGGAAGTCCAGGGTGTCCAGGTATTCCGCTTCGTAGTTTTCTGTATCTAGATGGCGGACGTGGAAGTCCAGGGTGTCCAGGTATTCCGCTTCGTAGTTTTCTGTATCTAGGTGTCGGAAGTAGAAGGCCAGGGTGTCCAGGCATTACGCTCCGTAGTTTCCTGTGTCCAGGTGTCGGATGTGGAAGTCTAGGGTTTCCAGGTATTCCGCTTCGTATTTTTCTGTATCTAGGTGTCGGATGTGGAAGTTCAGGGTGTCCAGGTGTTCCGCTTCGTAGTTTTCTGTATCTAGGTGTCGGACGTAGAAGGCCAGGGTGTCCAGGCATTCCGCTCCATAGTTTCCTCTGTCCAGGTGTCGGATGTGGAAGTTCAGGGTATCCAGGTATTCCGCTTCGTAGTTTTCTGTATCTAGGTGTCGAATGTGGAAGTCCAGGGTGTCCAGGTATTCCGCTTCGTAGTTTTCTGTATCTAGATGGCGGACGTGGAAGTCCAGGGTGTCCAGGTATTCCGCTTCGTAGTTTTCTGTATCTAGGTGTCGGACGTAGAAGGCCAGGGTGTCCAGGCATTCCTCTCCGTAGTTTCCTGTGTCCAGGTGTCGGATTTGGAAGTTCAGGGTTTCCAGGTATTCCGCTTCGTAGTTTTCTGTATCTAGGTGTCGGATGTGGAAGTTCAATGTGTCCAGGTATTCCGCTTCGTAGTTCTCTGTATCTAGGTGTCGGCCGTAGAAGGCCAGGGTGTCCAGGCATTCCGCTCCGTAGTTTCCTGTGTCCAGGTGCCGGATGTGGAAGTTCAGGGTATCCAGGTATTCCGCTTCGTAGTTTTCTGTATCTAGGTGTCGGATGTGGAAGTCCAGGGTGTTAAGGTATTCCGCTTCGTAGTTTTCTGTATCTAGATGGCGGACGTGGAAGTCCAGGGTGTCCAGGTATTCCGCTTCGTAGTTTTCTGTATCTAGGTGTCGGACGCAGAAGACCAGGGTGTCCAGGCATTACGCTCCGTAGTTTCCTGTATCTAGGTGTCGGGCGTAGAAGGCCAGGGTGTCCAGGCATTACGCTCCGTAGTTTCCTGTATCCAGGTGTCGGATGTGGAAGTCTAGGGTTTCCAGGTATTCCGCTTCGTAGTTTTCTGTATCTAGGTGTCGGATGTGGAAGTTCAGGGTGTCCAGGTGTTCCGCTTCGTAGTTTTCTGTATCTAGGTGTCGGACGTAGAAGGCCAGGGTGTCCAGGCATTCCGCTCCGTAGTTTCCTGTGTCCAGGTGCCGGATGTGGAAGTTCAGGGTATCCAGGTATTCCGCTTCGTAGTTTTCTGTATCTAGATGGCGGACGTGGAAGTCCAGGGTGTCCAGGTATTCCGCTTCGTAGTTTTCTGTATCTAGGTGTCGGCCGTAGAAGGCCAGGGTGTCCAGGCATTCCGCTCCGTAGTTTCCTGTGTCCAGGTGCCGGATGTGGAAGTTCAGGGTATCCAGGTATTCCGCTTCGTAGTTTTCTGTATCTAGGTGTCGGATGTGGAAGTCCAGGGTGTCCAGGTATTCCGCTTCGTAGTTTTCTGTATCTAGATGGCGGACGTGGAAGTCCAGGGTGTCCAGGTATTCCGCTTCGTAGTTTTCTGTATCTAGGTGTCGGATGTGGAAGTTCAGGTTGTCCAGGTGTTCCGCTTCGTAGTTTTCTGTATCTAGGTGTCGGACGTAGAAGGCCAGGGTGTCCAGACATTCCGCTCCGTAGTTTCCTGTGTCCAGGTGTCGGATGTGGAAGTTCAGGGTATCCAGGTATTCCGCTTCGTAGTTTTCTGTATCTAGGTGTCGGATGTGGAAGTCCAGGGTGTCCAGGTATTCCGCTTCGTAGTTTTCTGTATCTAGGTGTCGAATGTGGAAGTCCAGGGTGTCCAGGTATTATGCTTCGTAGTTTTCTGTATCTAGGTGCCGGATGTGGAAGTCCAGGGTGTCCAGGTATTCCGCTTCGTAGTTTTCTGTATCTAGATGGCGGACGTGGAAGTCCAGGGTGTCCAGGTATTCCGCTTCGTAGTTTTCTGTATCTAGGTGTCGGCCGTAGAAGGCCAGGGTGTCCAGGCATTCCGCTCCGTAGTTTCCTGTGTCCAGGTGCCGGATGTGGAAGTTCAGGGTATCCAGGTATTCCGCTTCGTAGTTTTCTGTATCTAGGTGTCGAATTTGGAAGTCCAGGGTGTCCAGGTATTCCCCTTCGTAGTTTTCTGTATCTAGATGGCGGACGTGGAAGTCCAGGGTGTCCAGGTATTCCGCTTCGTAGTTTTCTGTATCTAGGTGTCGGACGTAGAAGGCCAGGGTGTCCAGGCATTCCTCTCCGTAGTTTCCTGTGTCCAGGTGTCGGATTTGGAAGTTCAGGGTTTCCAGGTATTCCGCTTCGTAGTTTTCTGTATCTTGGTGTCGAATTTGGAAGTCCAGGGTGTCCAGGTATTCCCCTTCGTAGTTTTCTGTATCTAGATGGCGGACGTGGAAGTCCAGGGTGTCCAGGTATTCCGCTTCGTAGTTTTCTGTATCTAGGTGTCGGACGTAGAAGGCCAGGGTGTCCAGGCATTCCTCTCCGTAGTTTCCTGTGTCCAGGTGTCGGATTTGGAAGTCCAGGGTGTCCAGGTATTCCGCTTCGTAGTTTTCTGTATCTAGGTGCCGGATGTGGAAGTCCAGGGTGTCCAGGTATTCCGCTTCGTAGTTTTCTGTATCTAGATGGCGGACGTGGAAGTCCAGGGTGTCCAGGTATTCCGCTTCGTAGTTTTCTGTATCTAGGTGTCGGACGTAGAAGGCCAGGGTGTCCAGACATTCCGCTCCGTAGTTTCCTGTGTCCAGGTGTCGGATGTGGAAGTTCAGGGTTTCCAGGTATTCCGCTTCGTAGTTTTCTGTATCTAGATGGCGGATGTGGAAGTCCAGGGTGTCCAGGTATTCCGCTTCGTAGTTTTCTGTATCTAGGTGTCGGCCGTAGAAGGCCAGGGTGTCCAGGCATTCCGCTCCGTAGTTTCCTGTGTCCAGGTGCCGGATGTGGAAGTTCAGGGTATCCAGGTATTCCGCTTCGTAGTTTTCTGTATCTAGGTGTCGAATTTGGAAGTCCAGGGTGTCCAGGTATTCCCCTTCGTAGTTTTCTGTATCTAGATGGCGGACGTGGAAGTCCAGGGTGTCCAGGTATTCCGCTTCGTAGTTTTCTGTATCTAGGTGTCGGACGTAGAAGGCCAGGGTGTCCAGGCATTCCTCTCCGTAGTTTCCTGTGTCCAGGTGTCGGATTTGGAAGTTCAGGGTTTCCAGGTATTCCGCTTCGTAGTTTTCTGTATCTAGGTGTCGGATGTGGAAGTTCAATGTGTCCAGGTATTCCGCTTCGTAGTTTTCTGTATCTAGATGGCGGACGTGGAAGTCCAGGGTGTCCAGGTATTACGCTCCGTAGTTTCCTGTATCTAGGTGTCGAATGTGGAAGTCCAGGGTGTCCAGGTATTCCGCTTCGTAGTTTTCTGTATCTAGATGGCGGACGTGGAAGTCCAGGGTGTCCAGGTATTCCGCTTCGTAGTTTTCTGTATCTTGGTGTCGGACGTAGAAGGCCAGGGTGTCCAGGCATTCCGCTTCGTAGTTTTCTGTATCTAGGTGTCGGATGTGGAAGTTCAGGGTATCCAGGTATTCCGCTTCGTAGTTTTCTGTATCTAGGTGTCGGATGTGGAAGTCCAGGGTGTCCAGGTATTCCGCTTCGTAGTTTTCTGTATCTAGATGGCGGACGTGGAAGTCCAGGGTGTCCAGGTATTCCGCTTCGTAGTTTTCTGTATCTAGGTGTCGGACGCAGAAGGCCAGGGTGTCCAGGCATTACGCTCCGTAGTTTCCTGTATCTAGGTGTCGGGCGTAGAAGGCCAGGGTGTCCAGGCATTACGCTCCGTAGTTTCCTGTATCCAGGTGTCGGATGTGGAAGTCTAGGGTTTCCAGGTATTCCGCTTCGTAGTTTTCTGTATCTAGGTGTCGGATGTGGAAGGCCAGGGTGTCCAGACATTCCGCTCCGTAGTTTCCTGTGTCCAGGTGTCGGATGTGGAAGTTCAGGGTTTCCAGGTATTCCGCTTCGTAGTTTTCTGTATCTAGATGGCGGACGTGGAAGTCCAGGGTGTCCAGGTATTCCGCTTCGTAGTTTTCTGTATCTAGGTGTCGGCCGTAGAAGGCCAGGGTGTCCAGGTATTCCGCTTCGTAGTTTTCTGTATCTAGGTGTCGGACGCAGAAGGCCAGGGTGTCCAGGCATTACGCTCCGTAGTTTCCTGTATCTAGGTGTCGGGCGTAGAAGGCCAGGGTGTCCAGGCATTACGCTCCGTAGTTTCCTGTATCCAGGTGTCGGATGTGGAAGTCTAGGGTTTCCAGGTATTCAGCTTCGTAGTTTTCTGTATCTAGGTGTCGGATGTGGAAGTTCAGGTTGTCCAGGTGTTCCGCTTCGTAGTTTTCTGTATCTAGGTGTCGGACGTAGAAGGCCAGGGTGTCCAGACATTCCGCTCCGTAGTTTCCTGTGTCCAGGTGTCGGATGTGGAAGTTCAGGGTATCCAGGTATTCCGCTTCGTAGTTTTCTGTATCTAGGTGTCGGATGTGGAAGTCCAGGGTGTCCAGGTATTCCGCTTCGTAGTTTTCTGTATCTAGGTGTCGAATGTGGAAGTCCAGGGTGTCCAGGTATTCCGCTTCGTAGTTTTCTGTATCTAGGTGCCGGATGTGGAAGTCCAGGGTGTCCAGGTATTCCGCTTCGTAGTTTTCTGTATCTAGATGGCGGACGTGGAAGTCCAGGGTGTCCAGGTATTCCGCTTCGTAGTTTTCTGTAACTAGGTGTCGGACGTAGAAGGCCAGGGTGTCCAGACATTCCGCTCCGTAGTTTCCTGTGTCCAGGTGTCGGATGTGGAAGTTCAGGGTATCCAGGTATTCCGCTTCGTAGTTTTCTGTATCCAGGTGTCGGATGTGGAAGTCTAGGGTTTCCAGGTATTCCGCTTCGTAGTTTTCTGTATCTAGGTGTCGGATGTGGAAGTTCAGGGTGTCCAGGTGTTCCGCTTCGTAGTTTTCTGTATCTAGGTGTCGGACGTAGAAGGCCAGGGTGTCCAGACATTCCGCTCCGTAGTTTCCTGTGTCCAGGTGTCGGATGTGGAAGTTCAGGGTGTCCAGGTATTCCGCTTCGTAGTTTTCTGTATCTAGGTGTCGGATGTGGAAGTCCAGGGTGTCCAGGTATTCCGCTTCGTAGTTTTCTGTATCTAGGTGTCGAATGTGGAAGTCCAGGGTGTCCAGGTATTCCGCTTCGTAGTTTTCTGTATCTAGGTGCCGGATGTGGAAGTCCAGGGTGTCCAGGTATTCCGCTTCGTAGTTTTCTGTATCTAGATGGCGGACGTGGAAGTCCAGGGTGTCCAGGTATTCCGCTTCGTAGTTTTCTGTATCTAGGTGTCGGACGTAGAAGGCCAGGGTGTCCAGGCATTCCGCTTCGTAGTTTTCTGTGTCCAGGTGTCGGATGTGGAAGTTCAGGGTTTCCAGGTATTCCGCTTCGTAGTTTTCTGTATCTAGATGGCGGACGTGGAAGTCCAGGGTGTCCAGGTATTCCGCTTCGTAGTTTTCTGTATCTAGGTGTCGGCCGTAGAAGGCCAGGGTGTCCAGGCATTACGCTCCGTAGTTTCCTGTATCCAGGTGTCGGATGTGGAAGTCTAGGGTTTCCAGGTATTCCGCTTCGTAGTTTTCTGTATCTAGGTGTCGGATGTGGAAGTTCAGGTTGTCCAGGTGTTCCGCTTCGTAGTTTTCTGTATCTAGGTGTCGGACGTAGAAGGCCAGGGTGCCCAGGCATTCCGCTCCGTAGTTTTCTGTATCTAGATGGCGGACGTGGAAGTCCAGGGTGTCCAGGTATTCCGCTTCGTAGTTTTCTGTGTCCAGGTGTCGGATGTGGAAGTTCAGGGTATCCAGGTATTCCGCTTCGTAGTTTTCTGTATCTAGGTGTCGGATGTGGAAGTCCAGGGTGTCCAGGTATTCCGCTTCGTAGTTTTCTGTATCTAGGTGTCGAATGTGGAAGTCCAGGGTGTCCAGGTATTATGCTTCGTAGTTTTCTGTATCTAGGTGCCGGATGTGGAAGTCCAGGGTGTCCAGGTATTCCGCTTCGTAGTTTTCTGTATCTAGATGGCGGACGTGGAAGTCCAGGGTGTCCAGGTATTCCGCTTCGTAGTTTTCTGTATCTAGGTGTCGGCCGTAGAAGGCCAGGGTGTCCAGGCATTCCGCTCCGTAGTTTCCTGTGTCCAGGTGCCGGATGTGGAAGTTCAGGGTATCCAGGTATTCCGCTTCGTAGTTTTCTGTATCTAGGTGTCGAATTTGGAAGTCCAGGGTGTCCAGGTATTCCCCTTCGTAGTTTTCTGTATCTAGATGGCGGACGTGGAAGTCCAGGGTGTCCAGGTATTCCGCTTCGTAGTTTTCTGTATCTAGGTGTCGGACGTAGAAGGCCAGGGTGTCCAGGCATTCCTCTCCGTAGTTTCCTGTGTCCAGGTGTCGGATTTGGAAGTTCAGGGTTTCCAGGTATTCCGCTTCGTAGTTTTCTGTATCTAGGTGTCGGATGTGGAAGTTCAATGTGTCCAGGTATTCCGCTTCGTAGTTTTCTGTATCTAGATGGCGGACGTGGAAGTCCAGGGTGTCCAGGTATTACGCTCCGTAGTTTCCTGTATCTAGGTGTCGAATGTGGAAGTCCAGGGTGTCCAGGTATTCCGCTTCGTAGTTTTCTGTATCTAGATGGCGGACGTGGAAGTCCAGGGTGTCCAGGTATTCCGCTTCGTAGTTTTCTGTATCTTGGTGTCGGACGTAGAAGGCCAGGGTGTCCAGGCATTCCGCTTCGTAGTTTCCTGTGTCCAGGTGTCGGATGTGGAAGTTCAGGGTTTCCAGGTATTCCGCTTCGTAGTTTTCTGTATCTAGATGGCGGACGTGGAAGTCCAGGGTGTCCAGGTATTCCGCTTCGTAGTTTTCTGTATCTAGGTGTCGGCCGTAGAAGGCCAGGGTGTCCAGGCATTCCGCTCCGTAGTTTCCTGTGTCCAGGTGCCGGATGTGGAAGTTCAGGGTATCCAGGTATTCCGCTTCGTAGTTTTCTGTATCTAGGTGTCGAATGTGGAAGTCCAGGGTGTCCAGGTATTCCCCTTCGTAGTTTTCTGTATCTAGATGGCGGACGTGGAAGTCCAGGGTGTCCAGGTATTCCGCTACGTAGTTTTCTGTATCTAGGTGTCGGACTTAGAAGGCCAGGGTGCCCAGGCATTCCGCTCCGTAGTTTCCTGTGTCCAGGTGTCGGATGTGGAAGTTCAGGGTTTCCTGGTATTCCGCTTCGTAGTTTTCTGTATCTAGGTGTCGGATGTGGAAGTTCAGTGTGTCTAGGTATTCCGCTTCGTAGTTTTCTGTATCTAGGTGCCGGATGTGGAAGTTCAGGGTATCCAGGTATTCCTCTTCGTAGTTTTCTGTATCTAGGTGTCGAATGTGGAAGTCCAGGGTGTCCAGGTATTCCGCTTCGTAGTTTTCTGTATCTAGATGGCGGACGTGGAAGTCCAGGGTGTCCAGGTATTCCGCTTCGTAGTTTTCTGTATCTAGGTGTCGGAAGTAGAAGGCCAGGGTGTCCAGGCATTACGCTCCGTAGTTTCCTGTGTCCAG
Source organism: Cephus spinipes (assembly GCA_963971525.1). NCBI lineage: Eukaryota > Metazoa > Arthropoda > Insecta > Hymenoptera > Cephidae > Cephus > Cephus spinipes. The sequence continues at coordinate 19,305,305 of OZ020572.1, read as the reverse complement.
GTGTCGGATGTGGAAGTCTAGGGTTTCCAGGTATTCCGCTTCGTATTTTTCTGTATCTAGGTGTCGGATGTGGAAGTTCAGGGTGTCCAGGTGTTCCGCTTCGTAGTTTTCTGTATCTAGGTGTCGGACGTAGAAGGCCAGGGTGTCCAGGCATTCCGCTCCATAGTTTCCTCTGTCCAGGTGTCGGATGTGGAAGTTCAGGGTATCCAGGTATTCCGCTTCGTAGTTTTCTGTATCTAGGTGTCGAATGTGGAAGTCCAGGGTGTCCAGGTATTCCGCTTCGTAGTTTTCTGTATCTAGATGGCGGACGTGGAAGTCCAGGGTGTCCAGGTATTACGCTCCGTAGTTTCCTGTATCTAGGTGTCGAATGTGGAAGTCCAGGGTGTCCAGGTATTCCGCTTCGTAGTTTTCTGTATCTAGATGGCGGACGTGGATGTCCAGGGTGTCCAGGTATTCCGCTTCGTAGTTTTCTGTATCTTGGTGTCGGACGTAGAAGGCCAGGGTGTCCAGGCATTCCGCTTCGTAGTTTCCTGTGTCCAGGTGTCGGATGTGGAAGTTCAGGGTTTCCAGGTATTCCGCTTCGTAGTTTTCTGTATCTAGATGGCGGACGTGGAAGTCCAGGGTGTCCAGGTATTCCGCTTCGTAGTTTTCTGTATCTAGGTGTCGGCCGTAGAAGGCCAGGGTGTCCAGGCATTCCGCTCCGTAGTTTCCTGTGTCCAGGTGCCGGATGTGGAAGTTCAGGGTATCCAGGTATTCCGCTTCGTAGTTTTCTGTATCTAGGTGTCGAATGTGGAAGTCCAGGGTGTCCAGGTATTCCCCTTCGTAGTTTTCTGTATCTAGATGGCGGACGTGGAAGTCCAGGGTGTCCAGGTATTCCGCTACGTAGTTTTCTGTATCTAGGTGTCGGACTTAGAAGGCCAGGGTGCCCAGGCATTCCGCTCCGTAGTTTCCTGTGTCCAGGTGTCGGATGTGGAAGTTCAGGGTTTCCTGGTATTCCGCTTCGTAGTTTTCTGTATCTAGGTGTCGGATGTGGAAGTTCAGTGTGTCTAGGTATTCCGCTTCGTAGTTTTCTGTATCTAGGTGCCGGATGTGGAAGTTCAGGGTATCCAGGTATTCCTCTTCGTAGTTTTCTGTATCTAGGTGTCGAATGTGGAAGTCCAGGGTGTCCAGGTATTCCGCTTCGTAGTTTTCTGTATCTAGATGGCGGACGTGGAAGTCCAGGGTGTCCAGGTATTCCGCTTCGTAGTTTTCTGTATCTAGGTGTCGGAAGTAGAAGGCCAGGGTGTCCAGGCATTACGCTCCGTAGTTTCCTGTGTCCAGGTGTCGGATGTGGAAGTCTAGGGTTTCCAGGTATTCCGCTTCGTATTTTTCTGTATCTAGGTGTCGGATGTGGAAGTTCAGGGTGTCCAGGTGTTCCGCTTCGTAGTTTTCTGTATCTAGGTGTCGGACGTAGAAGGCCAGGGTGTCCAGGCATTCCGCTCCATAGTTTCCTCTGTCCAGGTGTCGGATGTGGAAGTTCAGGGTATCCAGGTATTCCGCTTCGTAGTTTTCTGTATCTAGGTGTCGAATGTGGAAGTCCAGGGTGTCCAGGTATTCCGCTTCGTAGTTTTCTGTATCTAGATGGCGGACGTGGAAGTCCAGGGTGTCCAGGTATTCCGCTTCGTAGTTTTCTGTATCTAGGTGTCGGACGTAGAAGGCCAGGGTGTCCAGGCATTCCTCTCCGTAGTTTCCTGTGTCCAGGTGTCGGATTTGGAAGTTCAGGGTTTCCAGGTATTCCGCTTCGTAGTTTTCTGTATCTAGGTGTCGGATGTGGAAGTTCAATGTGTCCAGGTATTCCGCTTCGTAGTTCTCTGTATCTAGGTGTCGGCCGTAGAAGGCCAGGGTGTCCAGGCATTCCGCTCCGTAGTTTCCTGTGTCCAGGTGCCGGATGTGGAAGTTCAGGGTATCCAGGTATTCCGCTTCGTAGTTTTCTGTATCTAGGTGTCGGATGTGGAAGTCCAGGGTGTTAAGGTATTCCGCTTCGTAGTTTTCTGTATCTAGATGGCGGACGTGGAAGTCCAGGGTGTCCAGGTATTCCGCTTCGTAGTTTTCTGTATCTAGGTGTCGGACGCAGAAGACCAGGGTGTCCAGGCATTACGCTCCGTAGTTTCCTGTATCTAGGTGTCGGGCGTAGAAGGCCAGGGTGTCCAGGCATTACGCTCCGTAGTTTCCTGTATCCAGGTGTCGGATGTGGAAGTCTAGGGTTTCCAGGTATTCCGCTTCGTAGTTTTCTGTATCTAGGTGTCGGATGTGGAAGTTCAGGGTGTCCAGGTGTTCCGCTTCGTAGTTTTCTGTATCTAGGTGTCGGACGTAGAAGGCCAGGGTGTCCAGGCATTCCGCTCCGTAGTTTCCTGTGTCCAGGTGCCGGATGTGGAAGTTCAGGGTATCCAGGTATTCCGCTTCGTAGTTTTCTGTATCTAGATGGCGGACGTGGAAGTCCAGGGTGTCCAGGTATTCCGCTTCGTAGTTTTCTGTATCTAGGTGTCGGCCGTAGAAGGCCAGGGTGTCCAGGCATTCCGCTCCGTAGTTTCCTGTGTCCAGGTGCCGGATGTGGAAGTTCAGGGTATCCAGGTATTCCGCTTCGTAGTTTTCTGTATCTAGGTGTCGGATGTGGAAGTCCAGGGTGTCCAGGTATTCCGCTTCGTAGTTTTCTGTATCTAGATGGCGGACGTGGAAGTCCAGGGTGTCCAGGTATTCCGCTTCGTAGTTTTCTGTATCTAGGTGTCGGATGTGGAAGTTCAGGTTGTCCAGGTGTTCCGCTTCGTAGTTTTCTGTATCTAGGTGTCGGACGTAGAAGGCCAGGGTGTCCAGACATTCCGCTCCGTAGTTTCCTGTGTCCAGGTGTCGGATGTGGAAGTTCAGGGTATCCAGGTATTCCGCTTCGTAGTTTTCTGTATCTAGGTGTCGGATGTGGAAGTCCAGGGTGTCCAGGTATTCCGCTTCGTAGTTTTCTGTATCTAGGTGTCGAATGTGGAAGTCCAGGGTGTCCAGGTATTATGCTTCGTAGTTTTCTGTATCTAGGTGCCGGATGTGGAAGTCCAGGGTGTCCAGGTATTCCGCTTCGTAGTTTTCTGTATCTAGATGGCGGACGTGGAAGTCCAGGGTGTCCAGGTATTCCGCTTCGTAGTTTTCTGTATCTAGGTGTCGGCCGTAGAAGGCCAGGGTGTCCAGGCATTCCGCTCCGTAGTTTCCTGTGTCCAGGTGCCGGATGTGGAAGTTCAGGGTATCCAGGTATTCCGCTTCGTAGTTTTCTGTATCTAGGTGTCGAATTTGGAAGTCCAGGGTGTCCAGGTATTCCCCTTCGTAGTTTTCTGTATCTAGATGGCGGACGTGGAAGTCCAGGGTGTCCAGGTATTCCGCTTCGTAGTTTTCTGTATCTAGGTGTCGGACGTAGAAGGCCAGGGTGTCCAGGCATTCCTCTCCGTAGTTTCCTGTGTCCAGGTGTCGGATTTGGAAGTTCAGGGTTTCCAGGTATTCCGCTTCGTAGTTTTCTGTATCTAGGTGTCGAATTTGGAAGTCCAGGGTGTCCAGGTATTCCCCTTCGTAGTTTTCTGTATCTAGATGGCGGACGTGGAAGTCCAGGGTGTCCAGGTATTCCGCTTCGTAGTTTTCTGTATCTAGGTGTCGGACGTAGAAGGCCAGGGTGTCCAGGCATTCCTCTCCGTAGTTTCCTGTGTCCAGGTGTCGGATTTGGAAGTCCAGGGTGTCCAGGTATTCCGCTTCGTAGTTTTCTGTATCTAGGTGCCGGATGTGGAAGTCCAGGGTGTCCAGGTATTCCGCTTCGTAGTTTTCTGTATCTAGATGGCGGACGTGGAAGTCCAGGGTGTCCAGGTATTCCGCTTCGTAGTTTTCTGTATCTAGGTGTCGGACGTAGAAGGCCAGGGTGTCCAGACATTCCGCTCCGTAGTTTCCTGTGTCCAGGTGTCGGATGTGGAAGTTCAGGGTTTCCAGGTATTCCGCTTCGTAGTTTTCTGTATCTAGATGGCGGATGTGGAAGTCCAGGGTGTCCAGGTATTCCGCTTCGTAGTTTTCTGTATCTAGGTGTCGGCCGTAGAAGGCCAGGGTGTCCAGGCATTCCGCTCCGTAGTTTCCTGTGTCCAGGTGCCGGATGTGGAAGTTCAGGGTATCCAGGTATTCCGCTTCGTAGTTTTCTGTATCTAGGTGTCGAATTTGGAAGTCCAGGGTGTCCAGGTATTCCCCTTCGTAGTTTTCTGTATCTAGATGGCGGACGTGGAAGTCCAGGGTGTCCAGGTATTCCGCTTCGTAGTTTTCTGTATCTAGGTGTCGGACGTAGAAGGCCAGGGTGTCCAGGCATTCCTCTCCGTAGTTTCCTGTGTCCAGGTGTCGGATTTGGAAGTTCAGGGTTTCCAGGTATTCCGCTTCGTAGTTTTCTGTATCTAGGTGTCGGATGTGGAAGTTCAATGTGTCCAGGTATTCCGCTTCGTAGTTTTCTGTATCTAGATGGCGGACGTGGAAGTCCAGGGTGTCCAGGTATTACGCTCCGTAGTTTCCTGTATCTAGGTGTCGAATGTGGAAGTCCAGGGTGTCCAGGTATTCCGCTTCGTAGTTTTCTGTATCTAGATGGCGGACGTGGAAGTCCAGGGTGTCCAGGTATTCCGCTTCGTAGTTTTCTGTATCTTGGTGTCGGACGTAGAAGGCCAGGGTGTCCAGGCATTCCGCTTCGTAGTTTTCTGTATCTAGGTGTCGGATGTGGAAGTTCAGGTTGTCCAGGTGTTCCGCTTCGTAGTTTTCTGTATCTAGGTGTCGGACGTAGAAGGCCAGGGTGTCCAGACATTCCGCTCCGTAGTTTCCTGTGTCCAGGTGTCGAATGTGGAAGTTCAGGGTATCCAGGTATTCCGCTTCGTAGTTTTCTGTATCTAGGTGTCGGATGTGGAAGTCCAGGGTGTCCAGGTATTCCGCTTCGTAGTTTTCTGTATCTAGGTGTCGAATGTGGAAGTCCAGGGTGTCCAGGTATTCCGCTTCGTAGTTTTCTGTATCTAGGTGCCGGATGTGGAAGTCCAGGGTGTCCAGGTATTCCGCTTCGTAGTTTTCTGTATCTAGATGGCGGACGTGGAAGTCCAGGGTGTCCAGGTATTCCGCTTCGTAGTTTTCTGTATCTAGGTGTCGGACGTAGAAGGCCAGGGTGTCCAGACATTCCGCTCCGTAGTTTCCTGTGTCCAGGTGTCGGATGTGGAAGTTCAGGGTATCCAGGTATTCCGCTTCGTAGTTTTCTGTATCCAGGTGTCGGATGTGGAAGTCTAGGGTTTCCAGGTATTCCGCTTCGTAGTTTTCTGTATCTAGGTGTCGGACGTAGAAGGCCAGGGTGTCCAGGCATTCCTCTCCGTAGTTTCCTGTGTCCAGGTGTCGGATTTGGAAGTTCAGGGTTTCCAGGTATTCCGCTTCGTAGTTTTCTGTATCTAGGTGTCGGATGTGGAAGTTCAATGTGTCCAGGTATTCCGCTTCGTAGTTCTCTGTATCTAGGTGTCGGCCGTAGAAGGCCAGGGTGTCCAGGCATTCCGCTCCGTAGTTTCCTGTGTCCAGGTGCCGGATGTGGAAGTTCAGGGTATCCAGGTATTCCGCTTCGTAGTTTTCTGTATCTAGGTGTCGGATGTGGAAGTCCAGGGTGTTAAGGTATTCCGCTTCGTAGTTTTCTGTATCTAGATGGCGGACGTGGAAGTCCAGGGTGTCCAGGTATTCCGCTTCGTAGTTTTCTGTATCTAGGTGTCGGACGCAGAAGACCAGGGTGTCCAGGCATTACGCTCCGTAGTTTCCTGTATCTAGGTGTCGGGCGTAGAAGGCCAGGGTGTCCAGGCATTACGCTCCGTAGTTTCCTGTATCCAGGTGTCGGATGTGGAAGTCTAGGGTTTCCAGGTATTCCGCTTCGTAGTTTTCTGTATCTAGGTGTCGGATGTGGAAGTTCAGGGTGTCCAGGTGTTCCGCTTCGTAGTTTTCTGTATCTAGGTGTCGGACGTAGAAGGCCATGGTGTCCAGGCATTCCGCTCCGTAGTTTCCTGTGTCCAGGTGCCGGATGTGGAAGTTCAGGGTATCCAGGTATTCCGCTTCGTAGTTTTCTGTATCTAGATGGCGGACGTGGAAGTCCAGGGTGTCCAGGTATTCCGCTTCGTAGTTTTCTGTATCTAGGTGTCGGCCGTAGAAGGCCAGGGTGTCCAGGCATTCCGCTCCGTAGTTTCCTGTGTCCAGGTGCCGGATGTGGAAGTTCAGGGTATCCAGGTATTCCGCTTCGTAGTTTTCTGTATCTAGGTGTCGGATGTGGAAGTCCAGGGTGTCCAGGTATTCCGCTTCGTAGTTTTCTGTATCTAGATGGCGGACGTGGAAGTCCAGGGTGTCCAGGTATTCCGCTTCGTAGTTTTCTGTATCTAGGTGTCGGATGTGGAAGTTCAGGTTGTCCAGGTGTTCCGCTTCGTAGTTTTCTGTATCTAGGTGTCGGACGTAGAAGGCCAGGGTGTCCAGACATTCCGCTCCGTAGTTTCCTGTGTCCAGGTGTCGGATGTGGAAGTTCAGGGTATCCAGGTATTCCGCTTCGTAGTTTTCTGTATCTAGGTGTCGGATGTGGAAGTCCAGGGTGTCCAGGTATTCCGCTTCGTAGTTTTCTGTATCTAGGTGTCGAATGTGGAAGTCCAGGGTGTCCAGGTATTATGCTTCGTAGTTTTCTGTATCTAGGTGCCGGATGTGGAAGTCCAGGGTGTCCAGGTATTCCGCTTCGTAGTTTTCTGTATCTAGATGGCGGACGTGGAAGTCCAGGGTGTCCAGGTATTCCGCTTCGTAGTTTTCTGTATCTAGGTGTCGGCCGTAGAAGGCCAGGGTGTCCAGGCATTCCGCTCCGTAGTTTCCTGTGTCCAGGTGCCGGATGTGGAAGTTCAGGGTATCCAGGTATTCCGCTTCGTAGTTTTCTGTATCTAGGTGTCGAATTTGGAAGTCCAGGGTGTCCAGGTATTCCCCTTCGTAGTTTTCTGTATCTAGATGGCGGACGTGGAAGTCCAGGGTGTCCAGGTATTCCGCTTCGTAGTTTTCTGTATCTAGGTGTCGGACGTAGAAGGCCAGGGTGTCCAGGCATTCCTCTCCGTAGTTTCCTGTGTCCAGGTGTCGGATTTGGAAGTTCAGGGTTTCCAGGTATTCCGCTTCGTAGTTTTCTGTATCTAGGTGTCGAATTTGGAAGTCCAGGGTGTCCAGGTATTCCCCTTCGTAGTTTTCTGTATCTAGATGGCGGACGTGGAAGTCCAGGGTGTCCAGGTATTCCGCTTCGTAGTTTTCTGTATCTAGGTGTCGGACGTAGAAGGCCAGGGTGTCCAGGCATTCCTCTCCGTAGTTTCCTGTGTCCAGGTGTCGGATTTGGAAGTCCAGGGTGTCCAGGTATTCCGCTTCGTAGTTTTCTGTATCTAGGTGCCGGATGTGGAAGTCCAGGGTGTCCAGGTATTCCGCTTCGTAGTTTTCTGTATCTAGATGGCGGACGTGGAAGTCCAGGGTGTCCAGGTATTCCGCTTCGTAGTTTTCTGTATCTAGGTGTCGGACGTAGAAGGCCAGGGTGTCCAGACATTCCGCTCCGTAGTTTCCTGTGTCCAGGTGTCGGATGTGGAAGTTCAGGGTTTCCAGGTATTCCGCTTCGTAGTTTTCTGTATCTAGATGGCGGATGTGGAAGTCCAGGGTGTCCAGGTATTCCGCTTCGTAGTTTTCTGTATCTAGGTGTCGGCCGTAGAAGGCCAGGGTGTCCAGGCATTCCGCTCCGTAGTTTCCTGTGTCCAGGTGCCGGATGTGGAAGTTCAGGGTATCCAGGTATTCCGCTTCGTAGTTTTCTGTATCTAGGTGTCGAATTTGGAAGTCCAGGGTGTCCAGGTATTCCCCTTCGTAGTTTTCTGTATCTAGATGGCGGACGTGGAAGTCCAGGGTGTCCAGGTATTCCGCTTCGTAGTTTTCTGTATCTAGGTGTCGGACGTAGAAGGCCAGGGTGTCCAGGCATTCCTCTCCGTAGTTTCCTGTGTCCAGGTGTCGGATTTGGAAGTTCAGGGTTTCCAGGTATTCCGCTTCGTAGTTTTCTGTATCTAGGTGTCGGATGTGGAAGTTCAATGTGTCCAGGTATTCCGCTTCGTAGTTTTCTGTATCTAGATGGCGGACGTGGAAGTCCAGGGTGTCCAGGTATTACGCTCCGTAGTTTCCTGTATCTAGGTGTCGAATGTGGAAGTCCAGGGTGTCCAGGTATTCCGCTTCGTAGTTTTCTGTATCTAGATGGCGGACGTGGAAGTCCAGGGTGTCCAGGTATTCCGCTTCGTAGTTTTCTGTATCTTGGTGTCGGACGTAGAAGGCCAGGGTGTCCAGGCATTCCGCTTCGTAGTTTTCTGTATCTAGGTGTCGGATGTGGAAGTTCAGGTTGTCCAGGTGTTCCGCTTCGTAGTTTTCTGTATCTAGGTGTCGGACGTAGAAGGCCAGGGTGTCCAGACATTCCGCTCCGTAGTTTCCTGTGTCCAGGTGTCGAATGTGGAAGTTCAGGGTATCCAGGTATTCCGCTTCGTAGTTTTCTGTATCTAGGTGTCGGATGTGGAAGTCCAGGGTGTCCAGGTATTCCGCTTCGTAGTTTTCTGTATCTAGGTGTCGAATGTGGAAGTCCAGGGTGTCCAGGTATTCCGCTTCGTAGTTTTCTGTATCTAGGTGCCGGATGTGGAAGTCCAGGGTGTCCAGGTATTCCGCTTCGTAGTTTTCTGTATCTAGATGGCGGACGTGGAAGTCCAGGGTGTCCAGGTATTCCGCTTCGTAGTTTTCTGTATCTAGGTGTCGGACGTAGAAGGCCAGGGTGTCCAGACATTCCGCTCCGTAGTTTCCTGTGTCCAGGTGTCGGATGTGGAAGTTCAGGGTATCCAGGTATTCCGCTTCGTAGTTTTCTGTATCCAGGTGTCGGATGTGGAAGTCTAGGGTTTCCAGGTATTCCGCTTCGTAGTTTTCTGTATCTAGGTGTCGGATGTGGAAGTTCAGGGTGTCCAGGTGTTCCGCTTCGTAGTTTTCTGTATCTAGGTGTCGGACGTAGAAGGCCAGGGTGTCCAGACATTCCGCTCCGTAGTTTCCTGTGTCCAGGTGTCGGATGTGGAAGTTCAGGGTGTCCAGGTATTCCGCTTCGTAGTTTTCTGTATCTAGGTGTCGGATGTGGAAGTCCAGGGTGTCCAGGTATTCCGCTTCGTAGTTTTCTGTATCTAGGTGTCGAATGTGGAAGTCCAGGGTGTCCAGGTATTCCGCTTCGTAGTTTTCTGTATCTAGGTGCCGGATGTGGAAGTCCAGGGTGTCCAGGTATTCCGCTTCGTAGTTTTCTGTATCTAGATGGCGGACGTGGAAGTCCAGGGTGTCCAGGTATTCCGCTTCGTAGTTTTCTGTATCTAGGTGTCGGACGTAGAAGGCCAGGGTGTCCAGGCATTCCGCTTCGTAGTTTTCTGTGTCCAGGTGTCGGATTTGGAAGTTCAGGGTTTCCAGGTATTCCGCTTCGTAGTTTTCTGTATCTAGATGGCGGACGTGGAAGTCCAGGGTGTCCAGGTATTCCGCTTCGTAGTTTTCTGTATCTAGGTGTCGGCCGTAGAAGGCCAGGGTGTCCAGGCATTACGCTCCGTAGTTTCCTGTATCCAGGTGTCGGATGTGGAAGTCTAGGGTTTCCAGGTATTCCGCTTCGTAGTTTTCTGTATCTAGGTGTCGGATGTGGAAGTTCAGGTTGTCCAGGTGTTCCGCTTCGTAGTTTTCTGTATCTAGGTGTCGGACGTAGAAGGCCAGGGTGTCCAGACATTCCGCTCCGTAGTTTCCTGTGTCCAGGTGTCGGATGTGGAAGTTCAGGGTATCCAGGTATTCCGCTTCGTAGTTTTCTGTATCTAGGTGTCGGATGTGGAAGTCCAGGGTGTCCAGGTATTCCGCTTCGTAGTTTTCTGTATCTAGGTGTCGAATGTGGAAGTCCAGGGTGTCTAGGTATTCCGCATCGTAGTTTTCTGTATCTAGGTGCCGGATGTGGAAGTCCAGGGTGTCCAGGTATTCCGCTTCGTAGTTTTCTGTATCTAGATGGCGGACGTGGAAGTCCAGGGTGTCCAGGTATTCCGCTTCGTAGTTTTCTGTATCTAGGTGTCGGACGTAGAAGGCCAGGGTGTCCAGACATTCCGCTCCGTAGTTTCCTGTGTCCAGGTGTCGGATGTGGAAGTTCAGGGTTTCCAGGTATTCCGCTTCGTAGTTTTCTGTATCTAGATGGCGGACGTGGAAGTCCAGGGTGTCCAGGTATTCCGCTTCGTAGTTTTCTGTATCTAGGTGTCGGCCGTAGAAGGCCAGGGTGTCCAGGCATTCCGCTCCGTAGTTTCCTGTGTCCAGGTGCCGGATGTGGAAGTTCAGGGTATCCAGGTATTCCGCTTCGTAGTTTTCTGTATCTAGGTGTCGGATGTGGAAGTCCAGGGTGTCCAGGTATTCCGCTTCGTAGTTTTCTGTATCTAGGTGTCGAATGTGGAAGTCCAGGGTGTCCAGGTATTCCGCTTCGTAGTTTTCTGTATCTAGGTGCCGGATGTGGAAGTCCAGGGTGTCCAGGTATTCCGCTTCGTAGTTTTCTGTATCTAGATGGCGGACGTGGAAGTCCAGGGTGTCCAGGTATTCCGCTTCGTAGTTTTCTGTATCTAGGTGTCGGACGTAGAAGGCCAGGGTGTCCAGGCATTCCGCTTCGTAGTTTTCTGTGTCCAGGTGTCGGATTTGGAAGTTCAGGGTTTCCAGGTATTCCGCTTCGTAGTTTTCTGTATCTAGATGGCGGACGTGGAAGTCCAGGGTGTCCAGGTATTCCGCTTCGTAGTTTTCTGTATCTAGGTGTCGGCCGTAGAAGGCCAGGGTGTCCAGGCATTACGCTCCGTAGTTTCCTGTATCCAGGTGTCGGATGTGGAAGTCTAGGGTTTCCAGGTATTCCGCTTCGTAGTTTTCTGTATCTAGGTGTCGGATGTGGAAGTTCAGGTTGTCCAGGTGTTCCGCTTCGTAGTTTTCTGTATCTAGGTGTCGGACGTAGAAGGCCAGGGTGTCCAGACATTCCGCTCCGTAGTTTCCTGTGTCCAGGTGTCGGATGTGGAAGTTCAGGGTATCCAGGTATTCCGCTTCGTAGTTTTCTGTATCTAGGTGTCGGATGTGGAAGTCCAGGGTGTCCAGGTATTCCGCTTCGTAGTTTTCTGTATCTAGGTGTCGAATGTGGAAGTCCAGGGTGTCTAGGTATTCCGCATCGTAGTTTTCTGTATCTAGGTGCCGGATGTGGAAGTCCAGGGTGTCCAGGTATTCCGCTTCGTAGTTTTCTGTATCTAGATGGCGGACGTGGAAGTCCAGGGTGTCCAGGTATTCCGCTTCGTAGTTTTCTGTATCTAGGTGTCGGACGTAGAAGGCCAGGGTGTCCAGACATTCCGCTCCGTAGTTTCCTGTGTCCAGGTGTCGGATGTGGAAGTTCAGGGTTTCCAGGTATTCCGCTTCGTAGTTTTCTGTATCTAGATGGCGGACGTGGAAGTCCAGGGTGTCCAGGTATTCCGCTTCGTAGTTTTCTGTATCTAGGTGTCGGCCGTAGAAGGCCAGGGTGTCCAGGCATTCCGCTCCGTAGTTTCCTGTGTCCAGGTGCCGGATGTGGAAGTTCAGGGTATCCAGGTATTCCGCTTCGTAGTTTTCTGTATCTAGGTGTCGAATTTGGAAGTCCAGGGTGTCCAGGTATTCCCCTTCGTAGTTTTCTGTATCTAGATGGCGGACGTGGAAGTCCAGGGTGTCCAGGTATTCCGCTTCGTAGTTTTCTGTATCTAGGTGTCGGACGTAGAAGGCCAGGGTGTCCAGGCATTCCTCTCCGTAGTTTCCTGTGTCCAGGTGTCGGATTTGGAAGTTCAGGGTTTCCAGGTATTCCGCTTCGTAGTTTTCTGTATCTAGGTGTCGGATGTGGAAGTTCAATGTGTCCAGGTATTCCGCTTCGTAGTTTTCTGTATCTAGATGGCGGACGTGGAAGTCCAGGGTGTCCAGGTATTACGCTCCGTAGTTTCCTGTATCTAGGTGTCGAATGTGGAAGTCCAGGGTGTCCAGGTATTCCGCTTCGTAGTTTTCTGTATCTAGATGGCGGACGTGGAAGTCCAGGGTGTCCAGGTATTCCGCTTCGTAGTTTTCTGTATCTTGGTGTCGGACGTAGAAGGCCAGGGTGTCCAGGCATTCCGCTTCGTAGTTTCCTGTGTCCAGGTGTCGGATGTGGAAGTTCAGGGTTTCCAGGTATTCCGCTTCGTAGTTTTCTGTATCTAGGTGTCGGATGTGGAAGTCCAGGGTGTTAAGGTATTCCGCTTCGTAGTTTTCTGTATCTAGATGGCGGACGTGGAAGTCCAGGGTGTCCAGGTATTCCGCTTCGTAGTTTTCTGTATCTAGGTGTCGGACGTAGAAGGCCAGGGTGTCCAGGCATTCCGCTCCATAGTTTCCTGTGTCCAGGTGTCGGATGTGGAAGTTCAGGGTATCCAGGTATTCCGCTTCGTAGTTTTCTGTATCTAGGTGTCGAATGTGGAAGTCCAGGGTGTCCAGGTATTCCGCTTCGTAGTTTTCTGTATCTAGATGGCGGACGTGGAAGTCCAGGGTGTCCAGGTATTCCGCTTCGTAGTTTTCTGTATCTAGGTGTCGGACGTAGAAGGCCAGGGTGTCCAGGCATTCCTCTCCGTAGTTTCCTGTGTCCAGGTGTCGGATTTGGAAGTTCAGGGTTTCCAGGTATTCCGCTTCGTAGTTTTCTGTATCTAGGTGTCGGATGTGGAAGTTCAATGTGTCCAGGTATTCCGCTTCGTAGTTCTCTGTATCTAGGTGTCGGCCGTAGAAGGCCAGGGTGTCCAGGCATTCCGCTCCGTAGTTTCCTGTGTCCAGGTGCCGGATGTGGAAGTTCAGGGTATCCAGGTATTCCGCTTCGTAGTTTTCTGTATCTAGGTGTCGGATGTGGAAGTCCAGGGTGTTAAGGTATTCCGCTTCGTAGTTTTCTGTATCTAGATGGCGGACGTGGAAGTCCAGGGTGTCCAGGTATTCCGCTTCGTAGTTTTCTGTATCTAGGTGTCGGACGCAGAAGACCAGGGTGTCCAGGCATTACGCTCCGTAGTTTCCTGTATCTAGGTGTCGGGCGTAGAAGGCCAGGGTGTCCAGGCATTACGCTCCGTTGTTTCCTGTATCCAGGTGTCGGATGTGGAAGTCTAGGGTTTCCAGGTATTCCGCTTCGTAGTTTTCTGTATCTAGGTGTCGGATGTGGAAGTTCAGGGTGTCCAGGTGTTCCGCTTCGTAGTTTTCTGTATCTAGGTGTCGGACGTAGAAGGCCAGGGTGTCCAGGCATTCCGCTCCGTAGTTTCCTGTGTCCAGGTGCCGGATGTGGAAGTTCAGGGTATCCAGGTATTCCGCTTCGTAGTTTTCTGTATCTAGATGGCGGACGTGGAAGTCCAGGGTGTTCAGGTATTCCGCTTCGTAGTTTTCTGTATCTAGGTGTCGGCCGTAGAAGGCCAGGGTGTCCAGGCATTCCGCTCCGTAGTTTCCTGTGTCCAGGTGCCGGATGTGGAAGTTCAGGGTATCCAGGTATTCCGCTTCGTAGTTTTCTGTATCTAGGTGTCGGATGTGGAAGTCCAGGGTGTCCAGGTATTCCGCTTCGTAGTTTTCTGTATCTAGATGGCGGACGTGGAAGTCCAGGGTGTCCAGGTATTCCGCTTCGTAGTTTTCTGTATCTAGGTGTCGGACGCAGAAGGCCAGGGTGTCCAGGCATTACGCTCCGTAGTTTCCTGTATCTAGGTGTCGGGCGTAGAAGGCCAGGGTGTCCAGGCATTACGCTCCGTAGTTTCCTGTATCCAGGTGTCGGATGTGGAAGTCTAGGGTTTCCAGGTATTCCGCTTCGTAGTTTTCTGTATCTAGGTGTCGGATGTGGAAGGCCAGGGTGTCCAGACATTCCGCTCCGTAGTTTCCTGTGTCCAGGTGTCGGATGTGGAAGTTCAGGGTTTCCAGGTATTCCGCTTCGTAGTTTTCTGTATCTAGATGGCGGACGTGGAAGTCCAGGGTGTCCAGGTATTCCGCTTCGTAGTTTTCTGTATCTAGGTGTCGGCCGTAGAAGGCCAGGGTGTCCAGGCATTCCGCTCCGTAGTTTCCTGTGTCCAGGTGCCGGATGTGGAAGTTCAGGGTATCCAGGTATTCCGCTTCGTAGTTTTCTGTATCTAGGTGTCGGATGTGGAAGTCCAGGGTGTCCAGGTATTCCGCTTCGTAGTTTTCTGTATCTAGATGGCGGACGTGGAAGTCCAGGGTGTCCAGGTATTCCGCTTCGTAGTTTTCTGTATCTAGGTGTCGGACGCAGAAGGCCAGGGTGTCCAGGCATTACGCTCCGTAGTTTCCTGTATCTAGGTGTCGGGCGTAGAAGGCCAGGGTGTCCAGGCATTACGCTTCGTAGTTTCCTGTATCCAGGTGTCGGATGTGGAAGTCTAGGGTTTCCAGGTATTCCGCTTCGTAGTTTTCTGTATCTAGGTGTCGGATGTGGAAGTTCAGGTTGTCCAGGTGTTCCGCTTCGTAGTTTTCTGTATCTAGGTGTCGGATGTGGAAGTCCAGGGTGTCCAGGTATTCCGCTTCGTAGTTTTCTGTATCTAGGTGTCGGACGCAGAAGACCAGGGTGTCCAGGCATTACGCTCCGTAGTTTCCTGTATCTAGGTGTCGGGCGTAGAAGGCCAGGGTGTCCAGGCATTACGCTCCGTTGTTTCCTGTATCCAGGTGTCGGATGTGGAAGTCTAGGGTTTCCAGGTATTCCGCTTCGTAGTTTTCTGTATCTAGGTGTCGGATGTGGAAGTTCAGGGTGTCCAGGTGTTCCGCTTCGTAGTTTTCTGTATCTAGGTGTCGGACGTAGAAGGCCAGGGTGTCCAGGCATTCCGCTCCGTAGTTTCCTGTGTCCAGGTGCCGGATGTGGAAGTTCAGGGTATCCAGGTATTCCGCTTCGTAGTTTTCTGTATCTAGATGGCGGACGTGGAAGTCCAGGGTGTTCAGGTATTCCGCTTCGTAGTTTTCTGTATCTAGGTGTCGGCCGTAGAAGGCCAGGGTGTCCAGGCATTCCGCTCCGTAGTTTCCTGTGTCCAGGTGCCGGATGTGGAAGTTCAGGGTATCCAGGTATTCCGCTTCGTAGTTTTCTGTATCTAGGTGTCGGATGTGGAAGTCCAGGGTGTCCAGGTATTCCGCTTCGTAGTTTTCTGTATCTAGATGGCGGACGTGGAAGTCCAGGGTGTCCAGGTATTCCGCTTCGTAGTTTTCTGTATCTAGGTGTCGGACGCAGAAGGCCAGGGTGTCCAGGCATTACGCTCCGTAGTTTCCTGTATCTAGGTGTCGGGCGTAGAAGGCCAGGGTGTCCAGGCATTACGCTCCGTAGTTTCCTGTATCCAGGTGTCGGATGTGGAAGTCTAGGGTTTCCAGGTATTCCGCTTCGTAGTTTTCTGTATCTAGGTGTCGGATGTGGAAGGCCAGGGTGTCCAGACATTCCGCTCCGTAGTTTCCTGTGTCCAGGTGTCGGATGTGGAAGTTCAGGGTTTCCAGGTATTCCGCTTCGTAGTTTTCTGTATCTAGATGGCGGACGTGGAAGTCCAGGGTGTCCAGGTATTCCGCTTCGTAGTTTTCTGTATCTAGGTGTCGGCCGTAGAAGGCCAGGGTGTCCAGGCATTCCGCTCCGTAGTTTCCTGTGTCCAGGTGCCGGATGTGGAAGTTCAGGGTATCCAGGTATTCCGCTTCGTAGTTTTCTGTATCTAGGTGTCGGATGTGGAAGTCCAGGGTGTCCAGGTATTCCGCTTCGTAGTTTTCTGTATCTAGATGGCGGACGTGGAAGTCCAGGGTGTCCAGGTATTCCGCTTCGTAGTTTTCTGTATCTAGGTGTCGGACGCAGAAGGCCAGGGTGTCCAGGCATTACGCTCCGTAGTTTCCTGTATCTAGGTGTCGGGCGTAGAAGGCCAGGGTGTCCAGGCATTACGCTTCGTAGTTTCCTGTATCCAGGTGTCGGATGTGGAAGTCTAGGGTTTCCAGGTATTCCGCTTCGTAGTTTTCTGTATCTAGGTGTCGGATGTGGAAGTTCAGGTTGTCCAGGTGTTCCGCTTCGTAGTTTTCTGTATCTAGGTGTCGGATGTGGAAGTCCAGGGTGTCCAGGTATTCCGCTTCGTAGTTTTCTGTATCTAGGTGTCGAATGTGGAAGTCCAGGGTGTCCAGGTATTCCGCTTCGTAGTTTTCTGTATCTAGGTGCCGGACGTGGAAGTCCAGGGTGTCCAGGTATTCCGCTTCGTAGTTTTCTGTATCTAGGTGTCGGACGCAGAAGACCAGGGTGTCCAGGCATTACGCTCCGTAGTTTCCTGTATCTAGGTGTCGGGCGTAGAAGGCCAGGGTGTCCAGGCATTACGCTCCGTTGTTTCCTGTATCCAGGTGTCGGATGTGGAAGTCTAGGGTTTCCAGGTATTCCGCTTCGTAGTTTTCTGTATCTAGGTGTCGGATGTGGAAGTTCAGGGTGTCCAGGTGTTCCGCTTCGTAGTTTTCTGTATCTAGGTGTCGGACGTAGAAGGCCAGGGTGTCCAGGCATTCCGCTCCGTAGTTTCCTGTGTCCAGGTGCCGGATGTGGAAGTTCAGGGTATCCAGGTATTCCGCTTCGTAGTTTTCTGTATCTAGATGGCGGACGTGGAAGTCCAGGGTGTTCAGGTATTCCGCTTCGTAGTTTTCTGTATCTAGGTGTCGGCCGTAGAAGGCCAGGGTGTCCAGGCATTCCGCTCCGTAGTTTCCTGTGTCCAGGTGCCGGATGTGGAAGTTCAGGGTATCCAGGTATTCCGCTTCGTAGTTTTCTGTATCTAGGTGTCGGATGTGGAAGTCCAGGGTGTCCAGGTATTCCGCTTCGTAGTTTTCTGTATCTAGATGGCGGACGTGGAAGTCCAGGGTGTCCAGGTATTCCGCTTCGTAGTTTTCTGTATCTAGGTGTCGGACGCAGAAGGCCAGGGTGTCCAGGCATTACGCTCCGTAGTTTCCTGTATCTAGGTGTCGGGCGTAGAAGGCCAGGGTGTCCAGGCATTACGCTCCGTAGTTTCCTGTATCCAGGTGTCGGATGTGGAAGTCTAGGGTTTCCAGGTATTCCGCTTCGTAGTTTTCTGTATCTAGGTGTCGGATGTGGAAGGCCAGGGTGTCCAGACATTCCGCTCCGTAGTTTCCTGTGTCCAGGTGTCGGATGTGGAAGTTCAGGGTTTCCAGGTATTCCGCTTCGTAGTTTTCTGTATCTAGATGGCGGACGTGGAAGTCCAGGGTGTCCAGGTATTCCGCTTCGTAGTTTTCTGTATCTAGGTGTCGGCCGTAGAAGGCCAGGGTGTCCAGGCATTCCGCTCCGTAGTTTCCTGTGTCCAGGTGCCGGATGTGGAAGTTCAGGGTATCCAGGTATTCCGCTTCGTAGTTTTCTGTATCTAGGTGTCGGATGTGGAAGTCCAGGGTGTCCAGGTATTCCGCTTCGTAGTTTTCTGTATCTAGATGGCGGACGTGGAAGTCCAGGGTGTCCAGGTATTCCGCTTCGTAGTTTTCTGTATCTAGGTGTCGGACGCAGAAGGCCAGGGTGTCCAGGCATTACGCTCCGTAGTTTCCTGTATCTAGGTGTCGGGCGTAGAAGGCCAGGGTGTCCAGGCATTACGCTCCGTAGTTTGCTGTATCCAGGTGTCGGATGTGGAAGTCTAGGGTTTCCAGGTATTCCGCTTCGTAGTTTTCTGTATCTAGGTGTCGGATGTGGAAGTTCAGGTTGTCCAGGTGTTCCGCTTCGTAGTTTTCTGTATCTAGGTGCCGGATGTGGAAGTCCAGGGTGTCCAGGTATTCCGCTTCGTAGTTTTCTGTATCTAGATGGCGGACGTGGAAGTCCAGGGTGTCCAGGTATTCCGCTTCGTAGTTTTCTGTATCTAGGTGTCGGAAGTAGAAGGCCAGGGTGTCCAGGCATTACGCTCCGTAGTTTCCTGTGTCCAGGTGTCGGATGTGGAAGTCTAGGGTTTCCAGGTATTCCGCTTCGTATTTTTCTGTATCTAGGTGTCGGATGTGGAAGTTCAGGGTGTCCAGGTGTTCCGCTTCGTAGTTTTCTGTATCTAGGTGTCGGACGTAGAAGGCCAGGGTGTCCAGGCATTCCGCTCCATAGTTTCCTGTGTCCAGGTGTCGGATGTGGAAGTTCAGGGTATCCAGGTATTCCGCTTCGTAGTTTTCTGTATCTAGGTGTCGAATGTGGAAGTCCAGGGTGTCCAGGTATTCCGCTTCGTAGTTTTCTGTATCTAGATGGCGGACGTGGAAGTCCAGGGTGTCCAGGTATTCCGCTTCGTAGTTTTCTGTATCTAGGTGTCGGACGTAGAAGGCCAGGGTGTCCAGGCATTCCTCTCCGTAGTTTCCTGTGTCCAGGTGTCGGATTTGGAAGTTCAGGGTTTCCAGGTATTCCGCTTCGTAGTTTTCTGTATCTAGGTGTCGGATGTGGAAGTTCAATGTGTCCAGGTATTCCGCTTCGTAGTTCTCTGTATCTAGGTGTCGGCCGTAGAAGGCCAGGGTGTCCAGGCATTCCGCTCCGTAGTTTCCTGTGTCCAGGTGCCGGATGTGGAAGTTCAGGGTATCCAGGTATTCCGCTTCGTAGTTTTCTGTATCTAGGTGTCGGATGTGGAAGTCCAGGGTGTTAAGGTATTCCGCTTCGTAGTTTTCTGTATCTAGATGGCGGACGTGGAAGTCCAGGGTGTCCAGGTATTCCGCTTCGTAGTTTTCTGTATCTAGGTGTCGGACGCAGAAGACCAGGGTGTCCAGGCATTACGCTCCGTAGTTTCCTGTATCTAGGTGTCGGGCGTAGAAGGCCAGGGTGTCCAGGCATTACGCTCCGTAGTTTCCTGTATCCAGGTGTCGGATGTGGAAGTCTAGGGTTTCCAGGTATTCCGCTTCGTAGTTTTCTGTATCTAGGTGTCGGATGTGGAAGTTCAGGGTGTCCAGGTGTTCCGCTTCGTAGTTTTCTGTATCTAGGTGTCGGACGTAGAAGGCCAGGGTGTCCAGGCATTCCGCTCCGTAGTTTCCTGTGTCCAGGTGCCGGATGTGGAAGTTCAGGGTATCCAGGTATTCCGCTTCGTAGTTTTCTGTATCTAGATGGCGGACGTGGAAGTCCAGGGTGTCCAGGTATTCCGCTTCGTAGTTTTCTGTATCTAGGTGTCGGCCGTAGAAGGCCAGGGTGTCCAGGCATTCCGCTCCGTAGTTTCCTGTGTCCAGGTGCCGGATATGGAAGTTCAGGGTATCCAGGTATTCCGCTTCGTAGTTTTCTGTATCTAGGTGTCGGATGTGGAAGTCCAGGGTGTCCAGGTATTCCGCTTCGTAGTTTTCTGTATCTAGATGGCGGACGTGGAAGTCCAGGGTGTCCAGGTATTCCGCTTCGTAGTTTTCTGTATCTAGGTGTCGGACGCAGAAGGCCAGGGTGTCCAGGCATTACGCTCCGTAGTTTCCTGTATCTAGGTGTCGGGCGTAGAAGGCCAGGGTGTCCAGGCATTACGCTCCGTAGTTTCCTGTATCCAGGTGTCGGATGTGGAAGTCTAGGGTTTCCAGGTATTCCGCTTCGTAGTTTTCTGTATCTAGGTGTCGGATGTGGAAGGCCAGGGTGTCCAGACATTCCGCTCCGTAGTTTCCTGTGTCCAGGTGTCGGATGTGGAAGTTCAGGGTTTCCAGGTATTCCGCTTCGTAGTTTTCTGTATCTAGATGGCGGACGTGGAAGTCCAGGGTGTCCAGGTATTCCGCTTCGTAGTTTTCTGTATCTAGGTGTCGGCCGTAGAAGGCCAGGGTGTCCAGGCATTCCGCTCCGTAGTTTCCTGTGTCCAGGTGCCGGATGTGGAAGTTCAGGGTATCCAGGTATTCCGCTTCGTAGTTTTCTGTATCTAGGTGTCGGATGTGGAAGTCCAGGGTGTCCAGGTATTCCGCTTCGTAGTTTTCTGTATCTAGATGGCGGACGTGGAAGTCCAGGGTGTCCAGGTATTCCGCTTCGTAGTTTTCTGTATCTAGGTGTCGGACGCAGAAGGCCAGGGTGTCCAGGCATTACGCTCCGTAGTTTCCTGTATCTAGGTGTCGGGCGTAGAAGGCCAGGGTGTCCAGGCATTACGCTCCGTAGTTTCCTGTATCCAGGTGTCGGATGTGGAAGTCTAGGGTTTCCAGGTATTCCGCTTCGTAGTTTTCTGTATCTAGGTGTCGGATGTGGAAGTTCAGGTTGTCCAGGTGTTCCGCTTCGTAGTTTTCTGTATCTAGGTGTCGGATGTGGAAGTCCAGGGTGTCCAGGTATTCCGCTTCGTAGTTTTCTGTATCTAGGTGTCGAATGTGGAAGTCCAGGGTGTCCAGGTATTCCGCTTCGTAGTTTTCTGTATCTAGGTGCCGGATGTGGAAGTCCAGGGTGTCCAGGTATTCCGCTTCGTAGTTTTCTGTATCTAGATGGCGGACGTGGAAGTCCAGGGTGTCCAGGTATTCCGCTTCGTAGTTTTCTGTATCTAGGTGTCGGACGTAGAAGGCCAGGGTGTCCAGACATTCCGCTCCGTAGTTTCCTGTGTCCAGGTGTCGGATGTGGAAGTTCAGGGTATCCAGGTATTCCGCTTCGTAGTTTTCTGTATCCAGGTGTCGGATGTGGAAGTCTAGGGTTTCCAGGTATTCCGCTTCGTAGTTTTCTGTATCTAGGTGTCGAATGTGGAAGTCCAGGGTGTCCAGGTATTCCGCTTCGTAGTTTTCTGTATCTAGGTGCCGGATGTGGAAGTCCAGGGTGTCCAGGTATTCCGCTTCGTAGTTTTCTGTATCTAGGTGTCGGACGTAGAAGGCCAGGGTGTCCAGACATTCCGCTCCGTAGTTTCCTGTGTCCAGGTGTCGGATGTGGAAGTTCAGGGTATCCAGGTATTCCGCTTCGTAGTTTTCTGTATCCAGGTGTCGGATGTGGAAGTCTAGGGTTTCCAGGTATTCCGCTTCGTAGTTTTCTGTATCTAGGTGTCGGATGTGGAAGTTCAGGGTGTCCAGGTGTTCCGCTTCGTAGTTTTCTGTATCTAGGTGTCGGACGTAGAAGGCCAGGGTGTCCAGACATTCCGCTCCGTAGTTTCCTGTGTCCAGGTGTCGGATGTGGAAGTTCAGGGTGTCCAGGTATTCCGCTTCGTAGTTTTCTGTATCTAGGTGTCGGATGTGGAAGTCCAGGGTGTCCAGGTATTCCGCTTCGTAGTTTTCTGTATCTAGGTGTCGAATGTGGAAGTCCAGGGTGTCCAGGTATTCCGCTTCGTAGTTTTCTGTATCTAGGTGCCGGATGTGGAAGTCCAGGGTGTCCAGGTATTCCGCTTCGTAGTTTTCTGTATCTAGATGGCGGACGTGGAAGTCCAGGGTGTCCAGGTATTCCGCTTCGTAGTTTTCTGTATCTAGGTGTCGGACGCAGAAGACCAGGGTGTCCAGGCATTACGCTCCGTAGTTTCCTGTATCTAGGTGTCGGGCGTAGAAGGCCAGGGTGTCCAGGCATTACGCTCCGTAGTTTCCTGTATCCAGGTGTCGGATGTGGAAGTCTAGGGTTTCCAGGTATTCCGCTTCGTAGTTTTCTGTATCTAGGTGTCGGATGTGGAAGTCCAGGGTGTCCAGGTATTCCGCTTCGTAGTTTTCTGTATCTAGGTGTCGAATGTGGAAGTCCAGGGTGTCCAGGTATTCCGCTTCGTAGTTTTTTGTATCTAGGTGCCGGATGTGGAAGTCCAGGGTGTCCAGGTATTCCGCTTCGTAGTTTTCTGTATCTAGATGGCGGACGTGGAAGTCCAGGGTGTCCAGGTATTCCGCTTCGTAGTTTTCTGTATCTAGGTGTCGGACGTAGAAGGCCAGGGTGTCCAGACATTCCGCTCCGTAGTTTCCTGTGTCCAGGTGTCGGATGTGGAAGTTCAGGGTATCCAGGTATTCCGCTTCGTAGTTTTCTGTATCCAGGTGTCGGATGTGGAAGTCTAGGGTTTCCAGGTGTTCCGCTTCGTAGTTTTCTGTATCTAGGTGTCGAATGTGGAAGTCCAGGGTGTCCAGGTATTCCGCTTCGTAGTTTTCTGTATCTAGGTGCCGGATGTGGAAGTCCAGGGTGTCCAGGTATTCCGCTTCGTAGTTTTCTGTATCTAGATGGCGGACGTGGAAGTCCAGGGTGTCCAGGTATTCCGCTTCGTAGTTTTCTGTATCTAGATGGCGGACGTGGAAGTCCAGGGTGTCCAGGTATTCCGCTTCGTAGTTTTCTGTATCTAGGTGTCGGACGTAGAAGGCCAGGGTGTCCAGACATTCCGCTCCGTAGTTTCCTGTGTCCAGGTGTCGGATGTGGAAGTTCAGGGTATCCAGGTATTCCGCTTCGTAGTTTTCTGTATCCAGGTGTCGGATGTGGAAGTCTAGGGTTTCCAGGTATTCCGCTTCGTAGTTTTCTGTATCTAGGTGTCGGATGTGGAAGTTCAGGGTGTCCAGGTGTTCCGCTTCGTAGTTTTCTGTATCTAGGTGTCGGACGTAGAAGGCCAGGGTGTCCAGACATTCCGCTCCGTAGTTTCCTGTGTCCAGGTGTCGGATGTGGAAGTTCAGGGTGTCCAGGTATTCCGCTTCGTAGTTTTCTGTATCTAGGTGTCGGATGTGGAAGTCCAGGGTGTCCAGGTATTCCGCTTCGTAGTTTTCTGTATCTAGGTGTCGAATGTGGAAGTCCAGGGTGTCCAGGTATTCCGCTTCGTAGTTTTCTGTATCTAGGTGCCGGATGTGGAAGTCCAGGGTGTCCAGGTATTCCGCTTCGTAGTTTTCTGTATCTAGATGGCGGACGTGGAAGTCCAGGGTGTCCAGGTATTCCGCTTCGTAGTTTTCTGTATCTAGGTGTCGGACGCAGAAGACCAGGGTGTCCAGGCATTACGCTCCGTAGTTTCCTGTATCTAGGTGTCGGGCGTAGAAGGCCAGGGTGTCCAGGCATTACGCTCCGTAGTTTCCTGTATCCAGGTGTCGGATGTGGAAGTCTAGGGTTTCCAGGTATTCCGCTTCGTAGTTTTCTGTATCTAGGTGTCGGATGTGGAAGTCCAGGGTGTCCAGGTATTCCGCTTCGTAGTTTTCTGTATCTAGGTGTCGAATGTGGAAGTCCAGGGTGTCCAGGTATTCCGCTTCGTAGTTTTTTGTATCTAGGTGCCGGATGTGGAAGTCCAGGGTGTCCAGGTATTCCGCTTCGTAGTTTTCTGTATCTAGATGGCGGACGTGGAAGTCCAGGGTGTCCAGGTATTCCGCTTCGTAGTTTTCTGTATCTAGGTGTCGGACGTAGAAGGCCAGGGTGTCCAGACATTCCGCTCCGTAGTTTCCTGTGTCCAGGTGTCGGATGTGGAAGTTCAGGGTATCCAGGTATTCCGCTTCGTAGTTTTCTGTATCCAGGTGTCGGATGTGGAAGTCTAGGGTTTCCAGGTGTTCCGCTTCGTAGTTTTCTGTATCTAGGTGTCGAATGTGGAAGTCCAGGGTGTCCAGGTATTCCGCTTCGTAGTTTTCTGTATCTAGGTGCCGGATGTGGAAGTCCAGGGTGTCCAGGTATTCCGCTTCGTAGTTTTCTGTATCTAGATGGCGGACGTGGAAGTCCAGGGTGTCCAGGTATTCCGCTTCGTAGTTTTCTGTATCTAGGTGTCGGACGTAGAAGGCCAGGGTGTCCAGACATTCCGCTCCGTAGTTTCCTGTGTCCAGGTGTCGGATGTGGAAGTTCAGGGTATCCAGGTATTCCGCTTCGTAGTTTTCTGTATCCAGGTGTCGGATGTGGAAGTCTAGGGTTTCCAGGTATTCCGCTTCGTAGTTTTCTGTATCTAGGTGTCGGATGTGGATGTTCAGGGTGTCCAGGTGTTCCGCTTCGTAGTTTTCTGTATCTAGGTGTCGGACGTAGAAGGCCAGGGTGTCCAGACATTCCGCTCCGTAGTTTCCTGTGTCCAGGTGTCGGATGTGGAAGTTCAGGGTGTCCAGGTATTCCGCTTCGTAGTTTTCTGTATCTAGGTGTCGGATGTGGAAGTCCAGGGTGTCCAGGTATTCCGCTTCGTAGTTTTCTGTATCTAGGTGTCGAATGTGGAAGTCCAGGGTGTCCAGGTATTCCGCTTCGTAGTTTTCTGTATCTAGGTGCCGGATGTGGAAGTCCAGGGTGTCCAGGTATTCCGCTTCGTAGTTTTCTGTATCTAGATGGCGGACGTGGAAGTCCAGGGTGTCCAGGTATTCCGCTTCGTAGTTTTCTGTATCTAGGTGTCGGACGCAGAAGACCAGGGTGTCCAGGCATTACGCTCCGTAGTTTCCTGTATCTAGGTGTCGGGCGTAGAAGGCCAGGGTGTCCAGGCATTACGCTCCGTAGTTTCCTGTATCCAGGTGTCGGATGTGGAAGTCTAGGGTTTCCAGGTATTCCGCTTCGTAGTTTTCTGTATCTAGGTGTCGGATGTGGAAGTTCAGGGTGTCCAGGTGTTCCGCTTCGTAGTTTTCTGTATCTAGGTGTCGGACGTAGAAGGCCAGGGTGTCCAGACATTCCGCTCCGTAGTTTCCTGTGTCCAGGTGTCGGATGTGGAAGTCCAGGGTGTCCAGGTATTCCGCTTCGTAGTTTTCTGTATCTAGATGGCGGACGTGGAAGTCCAGGGTGTCCAGGTATTCCGCTTCGTAGTTTTCTGTATCTAGGTGTCGGACGTAGAAGGCCAGGGTGTCCAGGCATTCCGCTTCGTAGTTTTCTGTGTCCAGGTGTCGGATGTGGAAGTTCAGGGTTTCCAGGTATTCCGCTTCGTAGTTTTCTGTATCTAGATGGCGGACGTGGAAGTCCAGGGTGTCCAGGTATTCCGCTTCGTAGTTTTCTGTATCTAGGTGTCGGCCGTAGAAGGCCAGGGTGTCCAGGCATTCCGCTCCGTAGTTTCCTGTGTCCAGGTGCCGGATGTGGAAGTTCAGGGTATCCAGGTATTCCGCTTCGTAGTTTTCTGTATCTAGGTGTCGGATGTGGAAGTCCAGGGTGTCCAGGTATTCCGCTTCGTAGTTTTCTGTATCTAGATGGCGGACGTGGAAGCCCAGGGTGTCCAGGTATTCCGCTTCGTAGTTTTCTGTATCTAGGTGTCGGACGCAGAAGGCCAGGGTGTCCAGGCATTACGCTCCGTAGTTTCCTGTATCTAGGTGTCGGGCGTAGAAGGCCAGGGTGTCCAGGCATTACGCTCCGTAGTTTCCTGTATCCAGGTGTCGGATGTGGAAGTCTAGGGTTTCCAGGTATTCCGCTTCGTTGTTTTCTGTATCTAGGTGTCGGATGTGGAAGTTCAGGGTGTCCAGGTGTTCCGCTTCGTAGTTTTCTGTATCTAGGTGTCGGACGTAGAAGGCCAGGGTGTCCAGACATTCCGCTCCGTAGTTTCCTGTGTCCAGGTGTCGGATGTGGAAGTTCAGGGTATCCAGGTATTCCGCTTCGTAGTTTTCTGTATCTAGGTGTCGGATGTGGAAGTCCAGGGTGTCCAGGTATTCCGCTTCGTACTTTCCTGTGTCCAGGTGTCGGATGTGGAAGTTCAGGGTTTCCAGGTATTCCGCTTCGTAGTTTTCTGTATCTAGATGGCGGACGTGGAAGTCCAGGGTGTCCAGGTATTCCGCTTCGTAGTTTTCTGTATCTAGGTGTCGGACGTAGAAGGCCAGGGTGTCCAGGCATTCCGCTCCGTAGTTTCCTGTGTCCAGGTGCCGGATGTGGAAGTTCAGGGTTTCCAGGTATTCCGCTTCGTAGTTTTCTGTATCTAGGTGTCGGATGTGGAAGTTCAATGTGTCCAGGTATTCCGCTTCGTAGTTTTCTGTATCTAGATGGCGGACGTGGAAGTCCAGGGTGTCCAGGTATTACGCTCCGTAGTTTCCTGTATCTAGGTGTCGAATGTGGAAGTCCAGGGTGTCCAGGTATTCCGCTTCGTAGTTTTCTGTATCTAGGTGCCGGATGTGGAAGTCCAGGGTGTCCAGGTATTCCGCTACGTAGTTTTCTGTATCTAGATGGCGGACGTGGAAGTCCAGGGTGTCCAGGTATTCCGCTTCGTAGTTTTCTGTATCTAGGTGTCGGACGTAGAAGGCCAGGGTGTCCAGGCATTCCTCTCCGTAGTTTCCTGTGTCCAGGTGTCGGATTTGGAAGTTCAGGGTTTCCAGGTATTCCGCTTCGTAGTTTTCTGTATCTAGGTGTCGGATGTGGAAGTTCAATGTGTCCAGGTATTCCGCTTCGTAGTTTTCTGTATCTAGATGGCGGACGTGGAAGTCCAGGGTGTCCAGGTATTACGCTCCGTAGTTTCCTGTATCTAGGTGTCGAATGTGGAAGTCCAGGGTGTCCAGGTATTCCGCTTCGTAGTTTTCTGTATCTAGGTGCCGGATGTGGAAGTCCAGGGTGTCCAGGTATTCCGCTACGTAGTTTTCTGTATCTAGGTGTCGGACGTAGAAGGCCAGGGTGCCCAGGCATTCCGCTCCGTAGTTTCCTGTGTCCAGGTGTCGGATGTGGAAGTTCAGGGTTTCCAGGTATTCCACTTCGTAGTTTTCTGTATCTAGGTGTCGGATGTGGAAGTTCAGTGTGTCTAGGTATTCCGCTTCGTAGTTTTCTGTATCTAGGTGCCGGATGTGGAAGTTCAGGGTATCCAGGTATTCCTCTTCGTAGTTTTCTGTATCTAGGTGTCGAATGTGGAAGTCCAGGGTGTCCAGGTATTCCGCTTCGTAGTTTTCTGTATCTAGGTGTCGAATGTGGAAGTCCAGGGTGTCCAGGTATTCCGCTTCGTAGTTTTCTGTATCTAGATGGCGGACGTGGAAGTCCAGGGTGTCCAGGTATTCCGCTTCGTAGTTTTCTGTATCTAGGTGTCGGGTGTGGAAGTCTAGGGTTTCCAGGTATTCCGCTTCGTAGTTTTCTGTATCTAGGTGTCGGATGTGGAAGTTCAGGGTGTCCAGGTGTTCCGTTTCGTAGTTTTCTGTATCTAGGTGTCGGCCGTAGAAGGCCAGGGTGTCCAGGCATTCCGCTCCGTAGTTTCCTGTGTCCAGGTGCCGGATGTGGAAGTTCAGGGTATCCAGGTATTCCGCTTCGTAGTTTTCTGTATCTAGGTGTCGGATGTGGAAGTCCAGGGTGTCCAGGTATTCCGCTTCGTAGTTTTCTGTATCTAGATGGCGGACGTGGAAGTCCAGGGTGTCCAGGTATTCCGCTTCGTAGTTTTCTGTATCTAGGTGTCGGACGCAGAAGGCCAGGGTGTCCAGGCATTACGCTCCGTAGTTTCCTGTATCTAGGTGTCGGGCGTAGAAGGCCAGGGTGTCCAGGCATTACGCTCCGTAGTTTCCTGTATCCAGGTGTCGGATGTGGAAGTCTAGGGTTTCCAGGTATTCCGCTTCGTAGTTTTCTGTATCTAGGTGTCGGATGTGGAAGTTCAGGGTGTCCAGGTGTTCCGCTTCGTAGTTTTCTGTATCTAGATGGCGGACGTGGAAGTCCAGGGTGTCCAGGTATTCCGCTTCGTAGTTTTCTGTATCTAGGTGTCGGACGTAGAAGGCCAGGGTGTCCAGGCATTCCGCTTCGTAGTTTCCTGTGTCCAGGTGTCGGATGTGGAAGTTCAGGGTTTCCAGGTATTCCGCTTCGTAGTTTTCTGTATCTAGATGGCGGACGTGGAAGTCCAGGGTGTCCAGGTATTCCGCTTCGTAGTTTTCTGTATCTAGGTGTCGGCCGTAGAAGGCCAGGGTGTCCAGGCATTCCGCTCCGTAGTTTCCTGTGTCCAGGTGCCGGATGTGGAAGTTCAGGGTTTCCAGGTATTCCGCTTCGTAGTTTTCTGTATCTAGGTGTCGGATGTGGAAGTTCAATGTGTCCAGGTATTCCGCTTCGTAGTTTTCTGTATCTAGATGGCGGACGTGGAAGTCCAGGGTGTCCAGGTATTACGCTCCGTAGTTTCCTGTATCTAGGTGTCGAATGTGGAAGTCCAGGGTGTCCAGGTATTCCGCTTCGTAGTTTTCTGTATCTAGGTGCCGGATGTGGAAGTCCAGGGTGTCCAGGTATTCCGCTACGTAGTTTTCTGTATCTAGGTGTCGGACGTAGAAGGCCAGGGTGCCCAGGCATTCCGCTCCGTAGTTTCCTGTGTCCAGGTGTCGGATGTGGAAGTTCAGGGTTTCCAGGTATTCCGCTTCGTAGTGTTCTGTATCTAGGTGTCGGATGTGGAAGTTCAGTGTGTCTAGGTATTCCGCTTCGTAGTTTTCTGTATCTAGGTGCCGGATGTGGAAGTTCAGGGTATCCAGGTATTCCTCTTCGTAGTTTTCTGTATCTAGGTGTCGAATGTGGAAGTCCAGGGTGTCCAGGTATTCCGCTTCGTAGTTTTCTGTATCTAGGTGCCGGATGTGGAAGTCCAGGGTGTCCAGGTATTCCGCTTCGTAGTTTTCTGTATCTAGATGGCGGACGTGGAAGTCCAGGGTGTCCAGGTATTCCGCTTCGTAGTTTTCTGTATCTAGGTGTCGGACGTAGAAGGCCAGGGTGTCCAGGCATTCCGCTTCGTAGTTTTCTGTGTCCAGGTGTCGGATGTGGAAGTTCAGGGTTTCCAGGTATTCCGCTTCGTAGTTTTCTGTATCTAGATGGCGGACGTGGAAGTCCAGGGTGTCCAGGTATTCCGCTTCGTAGTTTTCTGTATCTAGGTGTCGGCCGTAGAAGGCCAGGGTGTCCAGGCATTCCGCTCCGTAGTTTCCTGTGTCCAGGTGCCGGATGTGGAAGTTCAGGGTATCCAGGTATTCCGCTTCGTAGTTTTCTGTATCTAGGTGTCGGATGTGGAAGTCCAGGGTGTCCAGGTATTCCGCTTCGTAGTTTTCTGTATCTAGATGGCGGACGTGGAAGTCCAGGGTGTCCAGGTATTCCGCTTCGTAGTTTTCTGTATCTAGGTGTCGGACGCAGAAGGCCAGGGTGTCCAGGCATTACGCTCCGTAGTTTCCTGTATCTAGGTGTCGGGCGTAGAAGGCCAGGGTGTCCAGGCATTACGCTCCGTAGTTTCCTGTATCCAGGTGTCGGATGTGGAAGTCCAGGGTGTCCAGGTATTCCGCTTCGTAGTTTTCTGTATCTAGATGGCGGACGTGGAAGTCCAGGGTGTCCAGGTATTCCGCTTCGTAGTTTTCTGTATCTAGGTGTCGGACGTAGAAGGCCAGGGTGTCCAGGCATTCCGCTTCGTAGTTTTCTGTGTCCAGGTGTCGGATGTGGAAGTTCAGGGTTTCCAGGTATTCCGCTTCGTAGTTTTCTGTATCTAGATGGCGGACGTGGAAGTCCAGGGTGTCCAGGTATTCCGCTTCGTAGTTTTCTGTATCTAGGTGTCGGCCGTAGAAGGCCAGGGTGTCCAGGCATTCCGCTCCGTAGTTTCCTGTGTCCAGGTGCCGGATGTGGAAGTTCAGGGTATCCAGGTATTCCGCTTCGTAGTTTTCTGTATCTAGGTGTCGGATGTGGAAGTCCAGGGTGTCCAGGTATTCCGCTTCGTAGTTTTCTGTATCTAGATGGCGGACGTGGAAGTCCAGGGTGTCCAGGTATTCCGCTTCGTAGTTTTCTGTATCTAGGTGTCGGACGCAGAAGGCCAGGGTGTCCAGGCATTACGCTCCGTAGTTTCCTGTATCTAGGTGTCGGGCGTAGAAGGCCAGGGTGTCCAGGCATTACGCTCCGTAGTTTCCTGTATCCAGGTGTCGGATGTGGAAGTCTAGGGTTTCCAGGTATTCCGCTTCGTTGTTTTCTGTATCTAGGTGTCGGATGTGGAAGTTCAGGGTGTCCAGGTGTTCCGCTTCGTACTTTCCTGTGTCCAGGTGTCGGATGTGGAAGTTCAGGGTTTCCAGGTATTCCGCTTCGTAGTTTTCTGTATCTAGATGGCGGACGTGGAAGTCCAGGGTGTCCAGGTATTCCGCTTCGTAGTTTTCTGTATCTAGGTGTCGGCCGTAGAAGGCCAGGGTGTCCAGGCATTCCGCTCCGTAGTTTCCTGTGTCCAGGTGCCGGATGTGGAAGTTCAGGGTATCCAGGTATTCCGCTTCGTAGTTTTCTGTATCTAGGTGTCGAATGTGGAAGTCCAGGGTGTCCAGGTATTCCCCTTCGTAGTTTTCTGTATCTAGATGGCGGACGTGGAAGTCCAGGGTGTCCAGGTATTCCGCTTCGTAGTTTTCTGTATCTAGGTGTCGGACGTAGAAGGCCAGGGTGTCCAGGCATTCCTCTCCGTAGTTTCCTGTGTCCAGGTGTCGGATTTGGAAGTTCAGGGTTTCCAGGTATTCCGCTTCGTAGTTTTCTGTATCTAGGTGTCGGATGTGGAAGTTCAATGTGTCCAGGTATTCCGCTTCGTAGTTTTCTGTATCTAGATGGCGGACGTGGAAGTCCAGGGTGTCCAGGTATTACGCTCCGTAGTTTCCTGTATCTAGGTGTCGAATGTGGAAGTCCAGGGTGTCCAGGTATTCCGCTTCGTAGTTTTCTGTATCTAGGTGCCGGATGTGGAAGTCCAGGGTGTCCAGGTATTCCGCTACGTAGTTTTCTGTATCTAGGTGTCGGACGTAGAAGGCCAGGGTGCCCAGGCATTCCGCTCCGTAGTTTCCTGTGTCCAGGTGTCGGATGTGGAAGTTCAGGGTTTCCAGGTATTCCGCTTCGTAGTTTTCTGTATCTAGGTGTCGGATGTGGAAGTTCAGTGTGTCTAGGTATTCCGCTTCGTAGTTTTCTGTATCTAGGTGCCGGATGTGGAAGTTCAGGGTATCCAGGTATTCCTCTTCGTAGTTTTCTGTATCTAGGTGTCGAATGTGGAAGTCCAGGGTGTCCAGGTATTCCGCTTCGTAGTTTTCTGTATCTAGGTGTCGAATGTGGAAGTCCAGGGTGTCCAGGTATTCCGCTTCGTAGTTTTCTGTATCTAGGTGTCGGCCGTAGAAGGCCAGGGTGTCCAGGCATTCCGCTCCGTAGTTTCCTGTGTCCAGGTGCCGGATGTGGAAGTTCAGGGTATCCAGGTATTCCGCTTCGTAGTTTTCTGTATCTAGGTGTCGAATGTGGAAGTCCAGGGTGTCCAGGTATTCCCCTTCGTAGTTTTCTGTATCTAGATGGCGGACGTGGAAGTCCAGGGTGTCCAGGTATTCCGCTTCGTAGTTTTCTGTATCTAGGTGTCGGACATAGAAGGCCAGGGTGTCCAGGCATTCCTCTCCGTAGTTTCCTGTGTCCAGGTGTCGGATTTGGAAGTTCAGGGTTTCCAGGTATTCCGCTTCGTAGTTTTCTGTATCTAGGTGTCGGATGTGGAAGTTCAATGTGTCCAGGTATTCCGCTTCGTAGTTTTCTGTATCTAGATGGCGGACGTGGAAGTCCAGGGTGTCCAGGTATTACGCTCCGTAGTTTCCTGTATCTAGGTGTCGAATGTGGAAGTCCAGGGTGTCCAGGTATTCCGCTTCGTAGTTTTCTGTATCTAGGTGTCGAATGTGGAAGTCCAGGGTGTCCAGGTATTCCGCTTCGTAGTTTTCTGTATCTAGATGGCGGACGTGGAAGTCCAGGGTGTCCAGGTATTCCGCTTCGTAGTTTTCTGTATCTAGGTGTCGGGTGTGGAAGTCTAGGGTTTCCAGGTATTCCGCTTCGTAGTTTTCTGTATCTAGGTGTCGGATGTGGAAGTTCAGGGTGTCCAGGTGTTCCGTTTCGTAGTTTTCTGTATCTAGGTGTCGGCCGTAGAAGGCCAGGGTGTCCAGGCATTCCGCTCCGTAGTTTCCTGTGTCCAGGTGCCGGATGTGGAAGTTCAGGGTATCCAGGTATTCCGCTTCGTAGTTTTCTGTATCTAGGTGTCGGATGTGGAAGTCCAGGGTGTCCAGGTATTCCGCTTCGTAGTTTTCTGTATCTAGATGGCGGACGTGGAAGTCCAGGGTGTCCAGGTATTCCGCTTCGTAGTTTTCTGTATCTAGGTGTCGGACGCAGAAGGCCAGGGTGTCCAGGCATTACGCTCCGTAGTTTCCTGTATCTAGGTGTCGGGCGTAGAAGGCCAGGGTGTCCAGGCATTACGCTCCGTAGTTTCCTGTATCCAGGTGTCGGATGTGGAAGTCTAGGGTTTCCAGGTATTCCGCTTCGTAGTTTTCTGTATCTAGGTGTCGGAGGTGGAAGTTCAGGGTGTCCAGGTGTTCCGCTTCGTAGTTTTCTGTATCTAGATGGCGGACGTGGAAGTCCAGGGTCTCCAGGTATTCCGCTTCGTAGTTTTCTGTATCTAGGTGTCGGACGTAGAAGGCCAGGGTGTCCAGGCATTCCGCTTCGTAGTTTCCTGTGTCCAGGTGTCGGATGTGGAAGTTCAGGGTTTCCAGGTATTCCGCTTCTTAGTTTTCTGTATCTAGATGGCGGACGTGGAAGTCCAGGGTGTCCAGGTATTCCGCTTCGTAGTTTTCTGTATCTAGGTGTCGGCCGTAGAAGGCCAGGGTGTCCAGGCATTCCGCTCCGTAGTTTCCTGTGTCCAGGTGCCGGATGTGGAAGTTCAGGGTTTCCAGGTATTCCGCTTCGTAGTTTTCTGTATCTAGGTGTCGGATGTGGAAGTTCAATGTGTCCAGGTATTCCGCTTCGTAGTTTTCTGTATCTAGATGGCGGACGTGGAAGTCCAGGGTGTCCAGGTATTACGCTCCGTAGTTTCCTGTATCTAGGTGTCGAATGTGGAAGTCCAGGGTGTCCAGGTATTCCGCTTCGTAGTTTTCTGTATCTAGGTGTCGGCCGTAGAAGGCCAGGGTGTCCAGGCATTCCGCTCCGTAGTTTCCTGTGTCCAGGTGCCGGATGTGGAAGTTCAGGGTATCCAGGTATTCCGCTTCGTAGTTTTCTGTATCTAGGTGTCGGATGTGGAAGTCCAGGGTGTCCAGGTATTCCGCTTCGTAGTTTTCTGTATCTAGATGGCGGACGTGGAAGTCCAGGGTGTCCAGGTATTCCGCTTCGTAGTTTTCTGTATCTAGGTGTCGGACGCAGAAGGCCAGGGTGTCCAGGCATTACGCTCCGTAGTTTCCTGTATCTAGGTGTCGGGCGTAGAAGGCCAGGGTGTCCAGGCATTACGCTCCGTAGTTTCCTGTATCCAGGTGTCGGATGTGGAAGTCTAGGGTTTCCAGGTATTCCGCTTCGTAGTTTTCTGTATCTAGGTGTCGGATGTGGAAGTTCAGGGTGTCCAGGTGTTCCGCTTCGTAGTTTTCTGTATCTAGATGGCGGACGTGGAAGTCCAGGGTCTCCAGGTATTCCGCTTCGTAGTTTTCTGTATCTAGGTGTCGGACGTAGAAGGCCAGGGTGTCCAGGCATTCCGCTTCGTAGTTTCCTGTGTCCAGGTGTCGGATGTGGAAGTTCAGGGTTTCCAGGTATTCCGCTTCTTAGTTTTCTGTATCTAGATGGCGGACGTGGAAGTCCAGGGTGTCCAGGTATTCCGCTTCGTAGTTTTCTGTATCTAGGTGTCGGCCGTAGAAGGCCAGGGTGTCCAGGCATTCCGCTCCGTAGTTTCCTGTGTCCAGGTGCCGGATGTGGAAGTTCAGGGTTTCCAGGTATTCCGCTTCGTAGTTTTCTGTATCTAGGTGTCGGATGTGGAAGTTCAATGTGTCCAGGTATTCCGCTTCGTAGTTTTCTGTATCTAGATGGCGGACGTGGAAGTCCAGGGTGTCCAGGTATTACGCTCCGTAGTTTCCTGTATCTAGGTGTCGAATGTGGAAGTCCAGGGTGTCCAGGTATTCCGCTCCGTAGATTCCTGTGTCCAGGTGTCGGATGTGGAAGTTCAGGGTTTCCAGGTATTCCGCTTCGTAGTTTTCTGTATCTAGGTGTCGAATGTGGAAGTCCAGGGTTTCCAGGTATTCCGCTTCGTAGTTTTCTGTATCTAGGTGCCGGATGTGGAAGTTCAGGGTATCCAGGTATTCCTCTTCGTAGTTTTCTGTATCTAGGTGTCGAATGTGGAAGTCCAGGGTGTCCAGGTATTCCGCTTCGTAGTTTTCTGTATCTAGATGGCGGACGTGGAAGTCCAGGGTGTCCAGGTATTCCGCTTCGTAGTTTTCTGTATCTAGGTGTCGGGTGTGGAAGTCTAGGGTTTCCAGGTATTCCGCTTCGTAGTTTTCTGTATCTAGGTGTCGGATGTGGAAGTTCAGGGTGTCCAGGTGTTCCGCTTCGTAGTTTTCCGTATCTAGATGGCGGACGTGGAAGTCCAGGGTCTCCAGGTATTCCGCTTCGTAGTTTTCTGTATCTAGGTGTCGGACGTAGAAGGCCAGGGTGTCCAGGCATTCCGCTTCGTAGTTTCCTGTGTCCAGGTGTCGGATGTGGAAGTTCAGGGTTTCCAGGTATTCCGCTTCTTAGTTTTCTGTATCTAGATGGCGGACGTGGAAGTCCAGGGTGTCCAGGTATTCCGCTTCGTAGTTTTCTGTATCTAGGTGTCGGCCGTAGAAGGCCAGGGTGTCCAGGCATTCCGCTCCGTAGTTTCCTGTGTCCAGGTGCCGGATGTGGAAATTCAGGGTTTCCAGGTATTCCGCTTCGTAGTTTTCTGTATCTAGGTGTCGGATGTGGAAGTTCAATGTGTCCAGGTATTCCGCTTCGTAGTTTTCTGTATCTAGATGGCGGACGTGGAAGTCCAGGGTGTCCAGGTATTACGCTCCGTAGTTTCCTGTATCTAGGTGTCGAATGTGGAAGTCCAGGGTGTCCAGGTATTCCGCTCCGTAGATTCCTGTGTCCAGGTGTCGGATGTGGAAGTTCAGGGTTTCCAGGTATTCCGCTTCGTAGTTTTCTGTATCTAGGTGTCGAATGTGGAAGTCCAGGGTTTCCAGGTATTCCGCTTCGTAGTTTTCTGTATCTAGGTGCCGGATGTGGAAGTTCAGGGTATCCAGGTATTCCTCTTCGTAGTTTTCTGTATCTAGGTGTCGAATGTGGAAGTCCAGGGTGTCCAGGTATTCCGCTTCGTAGTTTTCTGTATCTAGGTGTCGAATGTGGAAGTCCAGGGTGTCCAGGTATTCCGCTTCGTAGTTTTCTGTATCTAGATGGCGGACGTGGAAGTCCAGGGTGTCCAGGTATTCCGCTTCGTAGTTTTCTGTATCTAGGTGTCGGGTGTGGAAGTCTAGGGTTTCCAGGTATTCCGCTTCGTAGTTTTCTGTATCTAGGTGTCGGATGTGGAAGTTCAGGGTGTCCAGGTGTTCCGCTTCGTAGTTTTCTGTATCTAGGTGTCGGCTGTAGAAGGCCAGGGTGTCCAGGCATTCCGCTCCGTAGTTTCCTGTGTCCAGGTGCCGGATGTGGAAGTTCAGGGTATCCAGGTATTCCGCTTCGTAGTTTTCTGTATCCAGGTGTCGGATGTGGAAGTCCAGGGTGTCCAGGTATTCCGCTTCGTAGTTTTCTGTATCTAGATGGCGGACGTAGAAGTCCAGGGTGTCCAGGTATTCCGCTTCGTAGTTTTCTGTATCTAGGTGTCGGACGCAGAAGGCCAGGGTGTCCAGGCATTACGCTCCGTAGTTTCCTGTATCTAGGTGTCGGATGTGGAAGTCCAGGGTGTCCAGGTATTCCGCTTTATAGTTTTCTGTATCTAGGTGTCGAATGTGGAAGTCCAGGGTGTCCAGGTATTCCGCTTCGTAGTTTTCTGTATCTAGGTGCCGGATGTGGAAGGCCAGGGTGTCCAGGTATTCCGCTTCGTAGTTTCCTGTGTCCAGGTGTCGGATGTGGAAGTTCAGGGTTTCCAGGTATTCCGCTTCGTAGTTTTCTGTATCTAGATGGCGGACGTGGAAGTCCAGGGTGTCCAGGTATTCCGCTTCGTAGTTTTCTGTATCTAGGTGTCGGCCGTAGAAGGCCAGGGTGTCCAGGCATTCCGCTCCGTAGTTTCCTGTGTCCAGGTGCCGGATGTGGAAGTTCAGGGTATCCAGGTATTCCGCTTCGTAGTTTTCTGTATCTAGGTGTCGAATGTGGAAGTCCAGGGTGTCCAGGTATTCCCCTTCGTAGTTTTCTGTATCTAGATGGCGGACGTGGAAGTCCAGGGTGTCCAGGTATTCCGCTTCGTAGTTTTCTGTATCTAGGTGTCGGACGTAGAAGGCCAGGGTGTCCAGGCATTCCTCTCCGTAGTTTCCTGTGTCCAGGTGTCGGATTTGGAAGTTCAGGGTTTCCAGGTATTCCGCTTCGTAGTTTTCTGTATCTAGGTGTCGGATGTGGAAGTTCAATGTGTCCAGGTATTCCGCTTCGTAGTTTTCTGTATCTAGATGGCGGACGTGGAAGTCCAGGGTGTCCAGGTATTACGCTCCGTAGTTTCCTGTATCTAGGTGTCGAATGTGGAAGTCCAGGGTGTCCAGGTATTCCGCTTCGTAGTTTTCTGTATCTAGGTGCCGGATGTGGAAGTCCAGGGTGTCCAGGTATTCCGCTACGTAGTTTTCTGTATCTAGGTGTCGGACGTAGAAGGCCAGGGTGCCCAGGCATTCCGCTCCGTAGTTTCCTGTGTCCAGGTATCGGATGTGGAAGTTCAGGGTTTCCAGGTATTCCGCTTCGTAGTTTTCTGTATCTAGGTGTCGGATGTGGAAGTTCAGTGTGTCTAGGTATTCCGCTTCGTAGTTTTCTGTATCTAGGTGCCGGATGTGGAAGTTCAGGGTATCCAGGTATTCCTCTTCGTAGTTTTCTGTATCTAGGTGTCGAATGTGGAAGTCCAGGGTGTCCAGGTATTCCGCTTCGTAGTTTTCTGTATCTAGGTGTCGGGTGTGGAAGTCTAGGGTTTCCAGGTATTCCGCTTCGTAGTTTTCTGTATCTAGGTGTCGGATGTGGAAGTTCAGGGTGTCCAGGTGTTCCGCTTCGTAGTTTTCTGTATCTAGGTGTCGGACGTAGAAGGCCAGGGTGTCCAGACATTCCGCTCCGTAGTTTCCTGTGTCCAGGTGTCGGATGTGGAAGTTCAGGGTATCCAGGTATTCCGCTTCGTAGTTTTCTGTATCTAGGTGTCGAATGTGGAAGTCCAGGGTGTCGAGGTATTCCGCTTCGTAGTTTTCTGTATCTAGATGGCGGACGTGGAAGTCCAGGGTGTCCAGGTATTCCGCTTCGTAGTTTTCTGTATCTAGGTGTCGGACGTAGAAGGCCAGGGTGTCCAGGTATTCCGCTTCGTAGTTTTCTGTATCTAGGTGTCGGACGTAGAAGGCCAGGGTGTCCAGGCATTCCGCTCCATAGTTTTCTGTATCTAGATGGCGGATGTGGAAGTCCAGGGTGTCCAGGTATTCCGCTTCGTAGTTTTCTGTATCTAGGTGTCGGACGTAGAAGGCCAGGGTTTCCAGGCATTACGCTCCTTAGTTTCCTGTGTCCAGGTGTCGGATGTGGAAGTCTAGGGTTTCCAGGTATTCCGCTTCGTAGTTTTCTGTATCTAGGTGTCGGATGTGGAAGTTCAGGGTGTCCAGGTGTTCCGCTTCGTAGTTTTCTGTATCTAGGTGTCGGACGTAGAAGGCCAGGGTGTCCAGGCATTCCGCTTCGTAGTTTCCTGTGTCCAGGTGTCGGATGTGGAAGTTCAGGGTTTCCAGGTATTCCGCTTCGTAGTTTTCTGTATCTAGATGGCGGACGTGGAAGTCCAGGGTGTCCAGGTATTCCGCTTCGTAGTTTTCTGTATCTAGGTGTCGGCCGTAGAAGGCCAGGGTGTCCAGGCATTCCGCTCCGTAGTTTCCTGTGTCCAGGTGCCGGATGTGGAAGTTCAGGGTATCCAGGTATTCCGCTTCGTAGTTTTCTGTATCTAGGTGTCGAATGTGGAAGTCCAGGGTGTCCAGGTATTCCCCTTCGTAGTTTTCTGTATCTAGATGGCGGACGTGGAAGTCCAGGGTGTCCAGGTATTCCGCTTCGTAGTTTTCTGTATCTAGGTGTCGGACGTAGAAGGCCAGGGTGTCCAGGCATTCCTCTCCGTAGTTTCCTGTGTCCAGGTGTCGGATTTGGAAGTTCAGGGTTTCCAGGTATTCCGCTTCGTAGTTTTCTGTATCTAGGTGTCGGATGTGGAAGTTCAATGTGTCCAGGTATTCCGCTTCGTAGTTTTCTGTATCTAGATGGCGGACGTGGAAGTCCAGGGTGTCCAGGTATTACGCTCCGTAGTTTCCTGTATCTAGGTGTCGAATGTGGAAGTCCAGGGTGTCCAGGTATTCCGCTTCGTAGTTTCCTGTGTCCAGGTGTCGGATGTGGAAGTTCAGGGTTTCCAGGTATTCCGCTTCGTAGTTTTCTGTATCTAGGTGTCGGATGTGGAAGTTCAGTGTGTCTAGGTATTCCGCTTCGTAGTTTTCTGTATCTAGGTGCCGGATGTGGAAGTTCAGGGTATCCAGGTATTCCTCTTCGTAGTTTTCTGTATCTAGGTGTCGAATGTGGAAGTCCAGGGTGTCCAGGTATTCCGCTTCGTAGTTTTCTGTATCTAGGTGTCGGGTGTGGAAGTCTAGGGTTTCCAGGTATTCCGCTTCGTAGTTTTCTGTATCTAGGTGTCGGATGTGGAAGTTCAGGGTGTCCAGGTGTTCCGCTTCGTAGTTTTCTGTATCTAGGTGTCGGACGTAGAAGGCCAGGGTGTCCAGACATTCCGCTCCGTAGTTTCCTGTGTCCAGGTGTCGGATGTGGAAGTTCAGGGTATCCAGGTATTCCGCTTCGTAGTTTTCTGTATCTAGGTGTCGAATGTGGAAGTCCAGGGTGTCGAGGTATTCCGCTTCGTAGTTTTCTGTATCTAGATGGCGGACGTGGAAGTCCAGGGTGTCCAGGTATTCCGCTTCGTAGTTTTCTGTATCTAGGTGCCGGATGTGGAAGTCCAGGGTGTCCAGGTATTCCGCTTCGTAGTTTTCTGTATCTAGATGGCGGACGTGGAAGTCCAGGGTGTCCAGGTATTCCGCTTCGTAGTTTTCTGTATCTAGGTGTCGGACGTAGAAGGCCAGGGTGTCCAGGCATTCCGCTTCGTAGTTTTCTGTGTCCAGGTGTCGGATGTGGAAGTTCAGGGTTTCCAGGTATTCCGCTTCGTAGTTTTCTGTATCTAGATGGCGGACGTGGAAGTCCAGGGTGTCCAGGTATTCCGCTTCGTAGTTTTCTGTATCTAGGTGTCGGCCGTAGAAGGCCAGGGTGTCCAGGCATTCCGCTCCGTAGTTTCCTGTGTCCAGGTGCCGGATGTGGAAGTTCAGGGTATCCAGGTATTCCGCTTCGTAGTTTTCTGTATCTAGGTGTCGGATGTGGAAGTCCAGGGTGTCCAGGTATTCCGCTTCGTAGTTTTCTGTATCTAGATGGCGGACGTGGAAGTCCAGGGTGTCCAGGTATTCCGCTTCGTAGTTTTCTGTATCTAGGTGTCGGACGCAGAAGGCCAGGGTGTCCAGGCATTACGCTCCGTAGTTTCCTGTATCTAGGTGTCGGGCGTAGAAGGCCAGGGTGTCCAGGCATTACGCTCCGTAGTTTCCTGTATCCAGGTGTCGGATGTGGAAGTCTAGGGTTTCCAGGTATTCCGCTTCGTTGTTTTCTGTATCTAGGTGTCGGATGTGGAAGTTCAGGGTGTCCAGGTGTTCCGCTTCGTACTTTCCTGTGTCCAGGTGTCGGATGTGGAAGTTCAGGGTTTCCAGGTATTCCGCTTCGTAGTTTTCTGTATCTAGATGGCGGACGTGGAAGTCCAGGGTGTCCAGGTATTCCGCTTCGTAGTTTTCTGTATCTAGGTGTCGGCCGTAGAAGGCCAGGGTGTCCAGGCATTCCGCTCCGTAGTTTCCTGTGTCCAGGTGCCGGATGTGGAAGTTCAGGGTATCCAGGTATTCCGCTTCGTAGTTTTCTGTATCTAGGTGTCGAATGTGGAAGTCCAGGGTGTCCAGGTATTCCCCTTCGTAGTTTTCTGTATCTAGATGGCGGACGTGGAAGTCCAGGGTGTCCAGGTATTCCGCTTCGTAGTTTTCTGTATCTAGGTGTCGGACGTAGAAGGCCAGGGTGTCCAGGCATTCCTCTCCGTAGTTTCCTGTGTCCAGGTGTCGGATTTGGAAGTTCAGGGTTTCCAGGTATTCCGCTTCGTAGTTTTCTGTATCTAGGTGTCGGATGTGGAAGTTCAATGTGTCCAGGTATTCCGCTTCGTAGTTTTCTGTATCTAGATGGCGGACGTGGAAGTCCAGGGTGTCCAGGTATTACGCTCCGTAGTTTCCTGTATCTAGGTGTCGAATGTGGAAGTCCAGGGTGTCCAGGTATTCCGCTTCGTAGTTTTCTGTATCTAGGTGCCGGATGTGGAAGTCCAGGGTGTCCAGGTATTCCGCTACGTAGTTTTCTGTATCTAGGTGTCGGACGTAGAAGGCCAGGGTGCCCAGGCATTCCGCTCCGTAGTTTCCTGTGTCCAGGTGTCGGATGTGGAAGTTCAGGGTTTCCAGGTATTCCGCTTCGTAGTTTTCTGTATCTAGGTGTCGGATGTGGAAGTTCAGTGTGTCTAGGTATTCCGCTTCGTAGTTTCCTGTGTCCAGGTGTCGGATTTGGAAGTTCAGGGTTTCCAGGTATTCCGCTTCGTAGTTTTCTGTATCTAGGTGTCGGATGTGGAAGTTCAATGTGTCCAGGTATTCCGCTTCGTAGTTTTCTGTATCTAGATGGCGGACGTGGAAGTCCAGGGTGTCCAGGTATTACGCTCCGTAGTTTCCTGTATCTAGGTGTCGAATGTGGAAGTCCAGGGTGTCCAGGTATTCCGCTTCGTAGTTTTCTGTATCTAGGTGTCGAATGTGGAAGTCCAGGGTGTCCAGGTATTCCGCTTCGTAGTTTTCTGTATCTAGATGGCGGACGTGGAAGTCCAGGGTGTCCAGGTATTCCGCTTCGTAGTTTTCTGTATCTAGGTGTCGGGTGTGGAAGTCTAGGGTTTCCAGGTATTCCGCTTCGTAGTTTTCTGTATCTAGGTGTCGGATGTGGAAGTTCAGGGTGTCCAGGTGTTCCGTTTCGTAGTTTTCTGTATCTAGGTGTCGGCCGTAGAAGGCCAGGGTGTCCAGGCATTCCGCTCCGTAGTTTCCTGTGTCCAGGTGCCGGATGTGGAAGTTCAGGGTATCCAGGTATTCCGCTTCGTAGTTTTCTGTATCTAGGTGTCGGATGTGGAAGTCCAGGGTGTCCAGGTATTCCGCTTCGTAGTTTTCTGTATCTAGATGGCGGACGTGGAAGTCCAGGGTGTCCAGGTATTCCGCTTCGTAGTTTTCTGTATCTAGGTGTCGGACGCAGAAGGCCAGGGTGTCCAGGCATTACGCTCCGTAGTTTCCTGTATCTAGGTGTCGGGCGTAGAAGGCCAGGGTGTCCAGGCATTACGCTCCGTAGTTTCCTGTATCCAGGTGTCGGATGTGGAAGTCTAGGGTTTCCAGGTATTCCGCTTCGTAGTTTTCTGTATCTAGGTGTCGGATGTGGAAGTTCAGGGTGTCCAGGTGTTCCGCTTCGTAGTTTTCTGTATCTAGATGGCGGACGTGGAAGTCCAGGGTGTCCAGGTATTCCGCTTCGTAGTTTTCTGTATCTAGGTGTCGGCCGTAGAAGGCCAGGGTGTCCAGGCATTCCGCTCCGTAGTTTCCTGTGTCCAGGTGCCGGATGTGGAAGTTCAGGGTTTCCAGGTATTCCGCTTCGTAGTTTTCTGTATCTAGGTGTCGGATGAGGAAGTTCAGGGTGTCCAGGTGTTCCGCTTCGTAGTTTTCTGTATCTAGATGGCGGACGTGGAAGTCCAGGGTCTCCAGGTATTCCGCTTCGTAGTTTTCTGTATCTAGGTGTCGGACGTAGAAGGCCAGGGTGTCCAGGCATTCCGCTTCGTAGTTTCCTGTGTCCAGGTGTCGGATGTGGAAGTTCAGGGTTTCCAGGTATTCCGCTTCTTAGTTTTCTGTATCTAGATGGCGGACGTGGAAGTCCAGGGTGTCCAGGTATTCCGCTTCGTAGTTTTCTGTATCTAGGTGTCGGCCGTAGAAGGCCAGGGTGTCCAGGCATTCCGCTCCGTAGTTTCCTGTGTCCAGGTGCCGGATGTGGAAGTTCAGGGTTTCCAGGTATTCCGCTTCGTAGTTTTCTGTATCTAGGTGTCGGATGTGGAAGTTCAATGTGTCCAGGTATTCCGCTTCGTAGTTTTCTGTATCTAGATGGCGGACGTGGAAGTCCAGGGTGTCCAGGTATTACGCTCCGTAGTTTCCTGTATCTAGGTGTCGAATGTGGAAGTCCAGGGTGTCCAGGTATTCCGCTCCGTAGATTCCTGTGTCCAGGTGTCGGATGTGGAAGTTCAGGGTTTCCAGGTATTCCGCTTCGTAGTTTTCTGTATCTAGGTGTCGAATGTGGAAGTCCAGGGTTTCCAGGTATTCCGCTTCGTAGTTTTCTGTATCTAGGTGCCGGATGTGGAAGTTCAGGGTATCCAGGTATTCCTCTTCGTAGTTTTCTGTATCTAGGTGTCGAATGTGGAAGTCCAGGGTGTCCAGGTATTCCGCTTCGTAGTTTTCTGTATCTAGGTGTCGAATGTGGAAGTCCAGGGTGTCCAGGTATTCCGCTTCGTAGTTTTCTGTATCTAGATGGCGGACGTGGAAGTCCAGGGTGTCCAGGTATTCCGCTTCGTAGTTTTCTGTATCTAGATGGCGGACGTGGAAGTCCAGGGTGTCCAGGTATTACGCTCCGTAGTTTCCTGTATCTAGGTGTCGAATGTGGAAGTCCAGGGTGTCCAGGTATTCCGCTTCGTAGTTTTCTGTATCTAGGTGTCGGCCGTAGAAGGCCAGGGTGTCCAGGCATTCCGCTCCGTAGTTTCCTGTGTCCAGGTGCCGGATGTGGAAGTTCAGGGTATCCAGGTATTCCGCTTCGTAGTTTTCTGTATCTAGGTGTCGGATGTGGAAGTCCAGGGTGTCCAGGTATTCCGCTTCGTAGTTTTCTGTATCTAGATGGCGGACGTGGAAGTCCAGGGTGTCCAGGTATTCCGCTTCGTAGTTTTCTGTATCTAGGTGTCGGACGCAGAAGGCCAGGGTGTCCAGGCATTACGCTCCGTAGTTTCCTGTATCTAGGTGTCGGGCGTAGAAGGCCAGGGTGTCCAGGCATTACGCTCCGTAGTTTCCTGTATCCAGGTGTCGGATGTGGAAGTCTAGGGTTTCCAGGTATTCCGCTTCGTAGTTTTCTGTATCTAGGTGTCGGATGAGGAAGTTCAGGGTGTCCAGGTGTTCCGCTTCGTAGTTTTCTGTATCTAGATGGCGGACGTGGAAGTCCAGGGTCTCCAGGTATTCCGCTTCGTAGTTTTCTGTATCTAGGTGTCGGACGTAGAAGGCCAGGGTTTCCAGGCATTACGCTCCGTAGTTTCCTGTGTCCAGGTGTCGGATGTGGAAGTCTAGGGTTTCCAGGTATTCCGCTTCGTAGTTTTCTGTATCTAGGTGTCGGATGTGGAAGTTCAGGGTGTCCAGGTGTTCCGCTTCGTAGTTTTCTGTATCTAGGTGTCGGACGTAGAAGGCCAGGGTGTCCAGACATTCCGCTCCGTAGTTTCCTGTGTCCAGGTGTCGGATGTGGAAGTTCAGGGTATCCAGGTATTCCGATTCGTAGTTTTCTGTATCTAGGTGTCGGATTTGGAAGTTCAGGGTTTCCAGGTATTCCGCTTCGTAGTTTTCTGTATCTAGGTGTCGGATGTGGAAGTTCAATGTGTCCAGGTATTCCGCTTCGTAGTTTTCTGTATCTAGATGGCGGACGTGGAAGGCCAGGGTGTCCAGGCATTACGCTCCGTAGTTTCCTGTGTCCAGGTGTCGGGTGTGGAAGTCTAGGGTTTCCAGGTATTCCGCTTCGTAGTTTTCTGTATCTAGGTGTCGGATGTGGAAGTTCAGGGTGTCCAGGTGTTCCGCTTCGTAGTTTTCTATATCTAGGTGTCGGACGTAGAAGGCCAGGGTGTCCAGACATTCCGCTCCGTAGTTTCCTGTGTCCAGGTGTCGGATGTGGAAGTTCAGGGTATCCAGGTATTCCGCTTCGTAGTTTTCTGTATCTAGGTGTCGAATGTGGAAGTCCAGGGTGTCCAGGTATTCCGCTTCGTAGTTTTCTGTATCTAGGTGTCGGACGTAGAAGGCCAGGGTGTCCAGGTATTCCGCTCCGTAGTTTCCTGTGTCCAGGTGTCGGATGTGGAAGTTCAGGGTATCCAGGTATTCCGCTTTGTAGTTTTCTGTATCTAGGTGTCGGATGTGGAAGTCCAGGGTGTCCAGGTATTCCGCTTCGTAGTTTTCTGTATCTAGATGGCGGACGTGGAAGTCCAGGGTGTCCAGGTATTCCGCTTCGTAGTTTTCTGTATCTAGTTGTCGGACGTAGAAGGCCAGGGTGTCCAGGCATTCCGCTTCGTAGTTTCCTGTGTCCAGGTGTCGGATGTGGAAGTTCAGGGTTTCCAGGTATTCCGCTTCGTAGTTTTCTGTATCTAGATGGCGGACGTGGAAGTCCAGGGTGTCCAGGTATTCCGCTTCGTAGTTTTCTGTATCTAGGTGTCGGCCGTAGAAGGCCAGGGTGTCCAGGCATTCCGCTCCGTAGTTTCCTGTGTCCAGGTGCCGGATGTGGAAGTTCAGGGTATCCAGGTATTCCGCTTCGTAATTTTCTGTATCTAGGTGTCGGATGTGGAAGTCCAGGGTGTCCAGGTATTCCGCTTCGTAGTTTTCTGTATCTAGATGGCGGACGTGGAAGTCCAGGGTGTCCAGGTATTCCGCTCCGTAGTTTCCTGTATCTAGGTGTCGGGCGTAGAAGGCCAGCGTGTCCAGTTATTACGCTCCGTAGTTTCCTGTATCCAGGTGTCGGATGTGGAAGTCTAGGGTTTCCAGGTATTCCGCTTCGTAGTTTTCTGTATCTAGGTGTCGGATGTGGAAGTTCAGGGTGTCCAGGTGTTCCGCTTCGTAGTTTTCTGTATCTAGGTGTCGGACGTAGAAGGCCAGGGTGTCCAGGCATTACGCTCCGTAGTTTCCTGTGTC
This sequence comes from Cephus spinipes, assembly GCA_963971525.1. Classification (NCBI taxonomy): domain Eukaryota; kingdom Metazoa; phylum Arthropoda; class Insecta; order Hymenoptera; family Cephidae; genus Cephus; species Cephus spinipes. The sequence continues at coordinate 19,260,548 of OZ020572.1, read as the reverse complement.
CAGGTGTCGGGTGTGGAAGTCTAGGGTTTCCAGGTATTCCGCTTCGTAGTTTTCTGTATCTAGGTGTCGGATGTGGAAGTTCAGGGTGTCCAGGTGTTCCGCTTCGTAGTTTTCTGTATCTAGGTGTCGGACGTAGAAGGCCAGGGTGTCCAGACATTCCGCTCCGTAGTTTCCTGTGTCCAGGTGTCGGATGTGGAAGTTCAGGGTATCCAGGTATTCCGCTTCGTAGTTTTCTGTATCTAGGTGTCGAATGTGGAAGTCCAGGGTGTCCAGGTATTCCGCTTCGTAGTTTTCTGTATCTAGGTGTCGGACGCAGAAGGCCAGGGTGTCCAGGCATTACGCTCCGTAGTTTCCTGTATCTAGGTGTCGGGCGTAGAAGGCCAGGGTGTCCAGTTATTACGCTCCGTAGTTTCCTGTATCCAGGTGTCGGATGTGGAAGTCTAGGGTTTCCAGGTATTCCGCTTCGTAGTTTTCTGTATCTAGGTGTCGGATGTGGAAGTTCAGGGTGTCCAGGTGTTCCGCTTCGTAGTTTTCTGTATCTAGGTGTCGGACGTAGAAGGCCAGGGTGTCCAGGCATTACGCTCCGTAGTTTCCTGTGTCCAGGTGTCGGGTGTGGAAGTCTAGGGTTTCCAGGTATTCCGCTTCGTAGTTTTCTGTATCTAGGTGTCGGATGTGGAAGTTCAGGGTGTCCAGGTGTTCCGCTTCGTAGTTTTCTGTATCTAGGTGTCGGACGTAGAAGGCCAGGGTGTCCAGACATTCCGCTCCGTAGTTTCCTGTGTCCAGGTGTCGGATGTGGAAGTTCAGGGTGTCCAGGTATTCCGCTTCGTAGTTTTCTGTATCTAGGTGTCGAATGTGGAAGTCCAGGGTGTCCAGGTATTCCGCTTCGTAGTTTTCTGTATCTAGGTGTCGGACGTAGAAGGCCAGGGTGTCCAGGTATTCCGCTCCGTAGTTTCCTGTGTCCAGGTGTCGGATGTGGAAGTTCAGGGTATCCAGGTATTCCGCTTTGTAGTTTTCTGTATCTAGGTGTCGGACGTAGAAGGCCAGGGTGTCCAGGCATTCCGCTCCGTAGTTTTCTGTATCTAGATGGCGGATGTGGAAGTCCAGGGTGTCCAGGTATTCCGCTTCGTAGTTTTCTGTATCTAGGTGTCGGACGTAGAAGGCCAGGGTTTCCAGGCATTACGCTCCGTAGTTTCCTGTGTCCAGGTGTCGGATGTGGAAGTCTAGGGTTTCCAGGTATTCCGCTTCGTAGTTTTCTGTATCTAGGTGTCGGATGTGGAAGTTCAGGGTGTCCAGGTGTTCCGCTTCGTAGTTTTCTGTATCTAGGTGTCGGACGTAGAAGGCCAGGGTGTCCAGACATTCCGCTCCGTAGTTTCCTGTGTCCAGGTGTCGGATGTGGAAGTTCAGGGTATCCAGGTATTCCGATTCGTAGTTTTCTGTATCTAGGTGTCGGATTTGGAAGTTCAGGGTTTCCAGGTATTCCGCTTCGTAGTTTTCTGTATCTAGGTGTCGGATGTGGAAGTTCAATGTGTCCAGGTATTCCGCTTCGTAGTTTTCTGTATCTAGATGGCGGACGTGGAAGGCCAGGGTGTCCAGGCATTACGCTCCGTAGTTTCCTGTGTCCAGGTGTCGGGTGTGGAAGTCTAGGGTTTCCAGGTATTCCGCTTCGTAGTTTTCTGTATCTAGGTGTCGGATGTGGAAGTTCAGGGTGTCCAGGTGTTCCGCTTCGTAGTTTTCTATATCTAGGTGTCGGACGTAGAAGGCCAGGGTGTCCAGACATTCCGCTCCGTAGTTTCCTGTGTCCAGGTGTCGGATGTGGAAGTTCAGGGTATCCAGGTATTCCGCTTCGTAGTTTTCTGTATCTAGGTGTCGAATGTGGAAGTCCAGGGTGTCCAGGTATTCCGCTTCGTAGTTTTCTGTATCTAGGTGTCGGACGTAGAAGGCCAGGGTGTCCAGGTATTCCGCTCCGTAGTTTCCTGTGTCCAGGTGTCGGATGTGGAAGTTCAGGGTATCCAGGTATTCCGCTTTGTAGTTTTCTGTATCTAGGTGTCGGATGTGGAAGTCCAGGGTGTCCAGGTATTCCGCTTCGTAGTTTTCTGTATCTAGATGGCGGACGTGGAAGTCCAGGGTGTCCAGGTATTCCGCTTCGTAGTTTTCTGTATCTAGTTGTCGGACGTAGAAGGCCAGGGTGTCCAGGCATTCCGCTTCGTAGTTTCCTGTGTCCAGGTGTCGGATGTGGAAGTTCAGGGTTTCCAGGTATTCCGCTTCGTAGTTTTCTGTATCTAGATGGCGGACGTGGAAGTCCAGGGTGTCCAGGTATTCCGCTTCGTAGTTTTCTGTATCTAGGTGTCGGCCGTAGAAGGCCAGGGTGTCCAGGCATTCCGCTCCGTAGTTTCCTGTGTCCAGGTGCCGGATGTGGAAGTTCAGGGTATCCAGGTATTCCGCTTCGTAATTTTCTGTATCTAGGTGTCGGATGTGGAAGTCCAGGGTGTCCAGGTATTCCGCTTCGTAGTTTTCTGTATCTAGATGGCGGACGTGGAAGTCCAGGGTGTCCAGGTATTCCGCTCCGTAGTTTCCTGTATCTAGGTGTCGGGCGTAGAAGGCCAGGGTGTCCAGTTATTACGCTCCGTAGTTTCCTGTATCCAGGTGTCGGATGTGGAAGTCTAGGGTTTCCAGGTATTCCGCTTCGTAGTTTTCTGTATCTAGGTGTCGGATGTGGAAGTTCAGGGTGTCCAGGTGTTCCGCTTCGTAGTTTTCTGTATCTAGGTGTCGGACGTAGAAGGCCAGGGTGTCCAGGCATTACGCTCCGTAGTTTCCTGTGTCCAGGTGTCGGGTGTGGAAGTCTAGGGTTTCCAGGTATTCCGCTTCGTAGTTTTCTGTATCTAGGTGTCGGATGTGGAAGTTCAGGGTGTCCAGGTGTTCCGCTTCGTAGTTTTCTGTATCTAGGTGTCGGACGTAGAAGGCCAGGGTGTCCAGACATTCCGCTCCGTAGTTTCCTGTGTCCAGGTGTCGGATGTGGAAGTTCAGGGTATCCAGGTATTCCGCTTCGTAGTTTTCTGTATCTAGGTGTCGAATGTGGAAGTCCAGGGTGTCCAGGTATTCCGCTTCGTAGTTTTCTGTATCTAGGTGTCGGACGCAGAAGGCCAGGGTGTCCAGGCATTACGCTCCGTAGTTTCCTGTATCTAGGTGTCGGGCGTAGAAGGCCAGGGTGTCCAGTTATTACGCTCCGTAGTTTCCTGTATCCAGGTGTCGGATGTGGAAGTCTAGGGTTTCCAGGTATTCCGCTTCGTAGTTTTCTGTATCGAGGTGTCGGATGTGGAAGTTCAGGGTGTCCAGGTGTTCCGCTTCGTAGTTTTCTGTATCTAGGTGTCGGACGTAGAAGGCCAGGGTGTCCAGGCATTACGCTCCGTAGTTTCCTGTGTCCAGGTGTCGGGTGTGGAAGTCTAGGGTTTCCAGGTATTCCGCTTCGTAGTTTTCTGTATCTAGGTGTCGGATGTGGAAGTTCAGGGTGTCCAGGTGTTCCGCTTCGTAGTTTTCTGTATCTAGGTGTCGGACGTAGAAGGCCAGGGTGTCCAGACATTCCGCTCCGTAGTTTCCTGTGTCCAGGTGTCGGATGTGGAAGTTCAGGGTGTCCAGGTATTCCGCTTCGTAGTTTTCTGTATCTAGGTGTCGAATGTGGAAGTCCAGGGTGTCCAGGTATTCCGCTTCGTAGTTTTCTGTATCTAGGTGTCGGACGTAGAAGGCCAGGGTGTCCAGGTATTCCGCTCCGTAGTTTCCTGTGTCCAGGTGTCGGATGTGGAAGTTCAGGGTATCCAGGTATTCCGCTTTGTAGTTTTCTGTATCTAGGTGTCGGATGTGGAAGTCCAGGGTGTCCAGGTATTCCGCTTCGTAGTTTTCTGTATCTAGGTGTCGAATGTGGAAGTCCAGGGTGTCCAGGTATTCCGCTTCGTAGTTTTCTGTATCTAGATGGCGGACGTGGAAGTCCAGGGTGTCCAGGTATTCCGCTTCGTAGTTTTCTGTATCTAGTTGTCGGACGTAGAAGGCCAGGGTGTCCAGGCATTCCGCTTCGTAGTTTCCTGTGTCCAGGTGTCGGATGTGGAAGTTCAGGGTTTCCAGGTATTCCGCTTCGTAGTTTTCTGTATCTAGATGGCGGACGTGGAAGTCCAGGGTGTCCAGGTATTCCGCTTCGTAGTTTTCTGTATCTAGGTGTCGGCCGTAGAAGGCCAGGGTGTCCAGGCATTCCGCTCCGTAGTTTCCTGTGTCCAGGTGCCGGATGTGGAAGTTCAGGGTATCCAGGTATTCCGCTTCGTAATTTTCTGTATCTAGGTGTCGGATGTGGAAGTCCAGGGTGTCCAGGTATTCCGCTTCGTAGTTTTCTGTATCTAGATGGCGGACGTGGAAGTCCAGGGTGTCCAGGTTTTCCGCTTCGTAGTTTTCTGTATCTAGGTGTCGGACGCAGAAGGCCAGGGTGTCCAGGCATTACGCTCCGTAGTTTCCTGTATCCAGGTGTCGGATGTGGAAGTCTAGGGTTTCCAGGTATTCCGCTTCATAGTTTTCTGTATCTAGGTGTCGGATGTGGAAGTTCAGGGTGTCCAGGTGTTCCGCTTCGTAGTTTTCTGTATCTAGGTGTCGGACGTAGAAGGCCAGGGTGTCCAGACATTCCGCTCCGTAGTTTTCTGTATCTAGGTGTCGGATGTGGAACTCCAGGGTGTCCAGGTATTCCGCTTCGTAGTTTTCTGTATCTAGGTGTCGAATGTGGAAGTCCAGGGTGTCCAGGTATTCCGCTTCGTAGTTTTCTGTATCTAGGTGCCGGATGTGGAAGTCCAGGGTGTCCAGGTATTCCGCTTCGTAGTTTTCTGTATCTAGGTGTCGGACGTAGAATGCCAGGGTGTCCAGACATTCCGCTCCGTAGTTTCCTGTGTCCAGGTGTCGGATGTGGAAGTTCAGGGTATCCAGGTATTCCGCTTCGTAGTTTTCTGTATCCAGGTGTCGGATGTGGAAGTCTAGGGTTTCCAGGTATTCCGCTTCGTAGTTTTCTGTATCTAGGTGTCGGATGTGGAAGTTCAGGGTGTCCAGGTGTTCCGCTTCGTAGTTTTCTGTATCTAGGTGTCGGACGTAGAAGTCCAGTGTGTCCAGGTATTCCGCTTCGTAGTTTTCTGTATCTAGATGGCGGACGTGGAAGTCCAGGGTGTGCAGGTATTCCGCTTCGTAGTTTCCTGCATCTAGGTGTCGGACGTAGAAGGCCAGGGAGTCCAGGCATTCCGCTTCGTAGTTTTCTGTATCTGGGTGCCGGATGTGGAAGTTCAGGGTGTCCAGGTATTCCGCTTCGTAGTTTTCTGTATCTAGATGGCAGACGTGGAAGTCCAGGGTGTCCAGGTATTCCGCTTCGTAGTTTTCTGTATCTAGGTGTCGGCCGTAGAAGGCCAGGGTGTCCAGGCATTCCGCTCCGTAGTTTCCTGTGTCCAGGTGCCGGATGTGGAAGTTCAGGGTATCCAGGTATTCCGCTTCGTAGTTTTCTGTATCTAGGTGTCGGATGTGGAAGTCCAGGGTGTTAAGGTATTCCGCTTCGTAGTTTTCTGTATCTAGATGGCGGACGTGGAAGTCCAGGGTGTCCAGGTATTCCGCTTCGTAGTTTTCTGTATCTAGGTGTCGGACGCAGAAGGCCAGGGTGTCCAGGCATTACGCTCCGTAGTTTCCTGTATCTAGGTGTCGGGCGTAGAAGGCCAGGGTGTCCAGGCATTACGCTCCGTAGTTTCCTGTATCCAGGTGTCGGATGTGGAAGTCTAGGGTTTCCAGGTATTCCGCTTCGTAGTTTTCTGTATCTAGGTGTCGGATGTGGAAGTTCAGGGTGTCCAGGTGTTCCGCTTCGTAGTTTTCTGTATCTAGGTGTCGGACGTAGAAGGCCAGGGTGTCCAGACATTCCGCTCCGTAGTTTCCTGTGTCCAGGTGTCGGATGTGGAAGTTCAGGGTATCCAGGTATTCCGCTTCGTAGTTTTCTGTATCTAGGTGTCGGATGTGGAAGTCCAGGGTGTCCAGGTATTCCGCTTTGTAGTTTTCTGTATCTAGGTGTCGAATGTGGAAGTCCAGGGTGTCCAGGTATTCCGCTTCGTAGTTTTCTGTATCTAGGTGCCGGATGTGGAAGTCCAGGGTGTCCAGGTATTCCGCTTCGTAGTTTTCTGTATCTAGATGGCGGACGTGGAAGTCCAGGGTGTCCAGGTATTCCGCTTCGTAGTTTTCTGTATCTTGGTGTCGGACGTAGAAGGCCAGGGTGTCCAGGCATTCCGCTTCGTAGTTTCCTGTGTCCAGGTGTCGGATGTGGAAGTTCAGGGTTTCCAGGTATTCCGCTTCGTAGTTTTCTGTATCTAGATGGCGGACGTGGAAGTCCAGGGTGTCCAGGTATTCCGCTTCGTAGTTTTCTGTATCTAGGTGTCGGCCGTAGAAGGCCAGGGTGTCCAGGCATTCCGCTCCGTAGTTTCCTGTGTCCAGGTGCCGGATGTGGAAGTTCATGGTATCCAGGTATTCCGCTTCGTAGTTTTCTGTATCTAGGTGTCGAATTTGGAAGTCCAGGGTGTCCAGGTATTCCCCTTCGTAGTTTTCAGTATCTAGATGGCGGACGTGGAAGTCCAGGGTGTCCAGGTATTCCGCTTCGTAGTTTTCTGTATCTAGGTGTCGGATGTGGAAGTCCAGGGTGTCCAGGTATTCCGCTTCGTAGTTTTCGGTATCTAGGTGTCGGATGTCGAAGTTCAGGGTGTCCAGGTATTCCGCTCCGTAGTTTCTTGTATCTAGGTACTGGATGTGGAAGTCCAGGCTGTCCAGGTATTCCGCTTCATAGTTTCCTGCATCTACGTGTCAGACGTGGAAGTTCAGGTTGCTCAGGGGTTCCGCTCCGTAGTTTCCTGTGTCCAGGTGTTGGATGTGGAAGTTCAGGGTGTCCAGGTATTCCGCTACGTAGTTTTCTGTATCTAGGTGTCGGATGTGAAAGATCAGGGTGTCCAGGTGTTCCGCTCCGTAGTTTCTTGTATCTAGGTGTCGGACGTAGAAGTCCAGAAAAGTGTACAACAAGCTTTGGCGTTTCGCTCAAACTATAGTATCGTCTTTGATGTTCGCACGGCCTGAGGTACAAGGCTTGCAATAATCCAGCACACTCTCCTCTCTTACGTTTACCACACGGCTTCAACAAGCTGGACACCATTAACGACGCTTATATGCATTGAAGATTTCATTTTCTTTAAAAATTTGTATATGTCTTTAAGCATTTCTAGAAAAAGGGACTTACAAATTAAATTTATGTGCCATTAAACATTTTCGACACCGCAATATATTTTTCTGATTAGCAACATCATAATGCATTTACATTTTATATCTGTGACAATATAGATTTCAGTGCTTAATACTTCTATGTCTCGTTGAACAACAAAAACTTGTGATATCCCCCAAAAAACACTTACGTGTAAAAAACTACGCCAAGTACAGGTGTGCTGTGTATTCCTCTAATAAAAAGTTTTGATATCAGATTATTGAGGCCAAGTACATAAGTCACTACATGTTTGCCTATTATATGATCTAGCACTGGCCCATCATTTTAATTGTATTTTCAAAATTTCCTATAACGTTTTCACTACTCTTTTACATTACTACTGTTTCTCGTAGTTGATTATGAATTAATGATTATTTAATAATTAATAAAACTTTAGCTGACTCCTTATCGAGTACTACTTGGTGGGTCCGTGCCAGAAATTCCAAAGTACTTACTTTGAACGTACTAATAGTATCCTAAAATTATATGTTTGTTATTAAGATTTTGCCGTGATTATTATTAACGAGTTATCGTGAATAAGCTCTATATAGAAAGTTGACATTGGTTTTGAGTTTAATGACTGGCATTATGAATGCAAATTTATATCAAGAATTGCACGGACCCATCAAGTAGTACTCGATAAGGAATCAGCTAAAGTTTTATTAATTATTAAATAATCATTAATTCATAATCAACTACGAGAAACAGTAGTAATGTAAAAGAGTAGTGAAAACGTTATAGGAAATTTTGAAAATACAATTAAAATGATGGGCCAGTGCTAGATCATATAATAGGCAAACATGTAGTGACTTATGTACTTGGCCTCAATAATCTGATATCAAAACTTTTTATTATAGGAATACACAGCACACCTGTACTTGGCGTAGTTTTTTACACGTAAGTGTTTTTTGGGGGATCGCCTAAAACCGGAGCGTTGTGCATCTCCCCACTCATCTCTGCACAGTGTTCGTTCGTGCTCCTTTACTCTAGTCTCCATGGCCGTAAAGAACAGGGTGATGGAGCTAACCTTGTAATGGAATTACGGTTAACTGATGAGGAAGTCCAGTTTCAGTATTGTCGAATGAATATTGCAGACTTTGAAATACTTCTGAATAAAATAAGCCCGTTTATTAAGCGACAAGTCACTAATTATAGAGAACCCGTTTCTGAACGTGACAGGTTATACATGACGTTACGGTAGGTTTGATTTTCTAATAAACCTAATCCTGGTAAAAATTTGAATTTATTTCTAACAATCCATATCTATAATTGCTGTAAATTGTAATTGAAATGATGTATTTGCATTTCAGTTATTTAGCTACTGGAGGTGCTATGTCATCCATAGCTTTTGCTTTCCGAGTGGGAGGAAGCACAGTCTCCGAAATTATTGCAGACACATGTGATCAATTGTGGAATGTATTGCAGGATGAATTACTTCAACCTTCAGTGGAGGGTTGGAAAAGGATTGCAAAAGACTTTGAGGATCGGTGGAATTTTCCACATTGCATTGGTGCTTTAGACAGGAAACATATACAGATTAAGGTATTTATCTGCTACATTTATGTAAATACTTTTGTAGTTGTAAAAGTAAAATAAGAATTTCTTTCTATACAGGCTCCTCCTCATGCAGGATCATCCTTCTATAACTATAAAGGTTTTCATAGTATAGTTCTAATAGCTGTAGTCGGTGCCAACTATGAATTTCTTATGGTTGATGTTGGTGCAGAAGGACGACACTGTGATGGTGGAATATTTTTAAATTCACAAATAGGACAACGGTTTCATCGAGCTCAGATGGATTTGCCATCACCATCTCCCATTGGCATGAACAAAAGAGCAGTACCCTATGTTTTAGTTGCTGACGAGGCATTTCAACTCAACACGTTCACTCTTAGACCGTATCCAGGAAGAAATTTGAGCAGTGATAAAAGGATATTCAACTATCGATTAAGTAGAGCAAGAACAGTTGTGGAAAATGTATTTGGTATTTTGCTTGCTCGCTGGAGAATTTTTGCAAGTCCCATTCAAACATCTATGGCTACAACAGAGAAAATAATTAAAGCGTGTGTGGTACTTCACAATTATTTGATGCGCAAAAGTAAGTATTGTGAACCAGGTTTTGCTGACGTTCTAAAGCATAATGGCCAAATTACCAATGGTGAATGGCGTGGACAAGTAGGGCACAATCAGATGAAAGCAGCTGGTTCATTAGGTAGCAACATGCACTCACATTACACAGCGTCAATAAGAGATTGTTTTACAGCATATTTCAATAATGAAGGAGCAGTTGATTGGCAATTCCAGCGAGCCAATCAATAAGTATAATAAACATACATAATGTTTAATTTGAAAGACATTTTCCATTCATGTAAGTATGTACATATATTGCAAAGTTCCTGTAAATCTTATAGTTCACATTATAAGTATCTTGTATTTTACTCTAAATTTATATGTAGATACAACTGATAAGATATTACTTGATGATTCATGAATTTGTTTCACTAAATAGAGTTCTGTACACATTACATCCTCTGATAAGCATCCTGAAATCATTTGAAAATATTTATGTCATAAAAATTGTACAAATAGCTCTTGAGTCACAAACTGGCTCGAATATCGATCCAAATATATTAAATACAATATGGAAATGTAATAAGCAGTGCACAAATCAGTTTATAAAAAATCTTCGTACTCCCTAGCTTGCTGGTTTTCGATTTCCATCAGATCAGACATGAATCTGTGCGATAGTCGCGCATAATATTTCGGCTGTAGCGCTCTCATTCGTAACTCCAGAAAATTGGCAAATGTAGCAACTTCATCTCTTGGTTCACTCGTTCTGTTAATACTCTCCAAAAGAGCATTCTCAAATCCCGAAGTATCCGGCACATTGGATCTGCATCTCCTCTTACCTGCATGGAATAATTAAAATAAATTTTTATTTTTTAAATAAATATCTAAGTTGTAACGCACGTACGGGAAGATGTATTTTCCTCATTAATACACGACGATTGTGCCGATATCGTGGATTGTGGAGTGATACTCCGAGAGTGAAGCGAACCTTCGTTTTCAAATGTGTTTGACATCATTTGTACATTGGCACCTGGTTCTACAGGACTAGTTGGTCTACTTAAGCTTTTATTTGCGAATGTTCTGGAAAAATTATTATTCGATATGAACATAGAATAATTTATTAAAATTATATTATAATATGCAATACGAATGACTTAGAGGAAATTAAAATTTACCTTCTATAACCAATTGTAGGTTTTAAAAATTCTAATAAATGGAAAATAGCCCATTTATCCGTTTTCTGTGCTGCATCAGATCCACTGCCGCTTTGTACATATTTTTTTCCGCTCAGCCAGTTTGCGAGAATAAGTGTTTCTAAGATTTTTCCACCTTTTCTTGCATTATCCTTGCTCTACTCCTTTGAAATACAATGCGTTTTAACTCATAAATGTAATCATAAGATCTTCCTGTTAAAGATTATTAGAAGTAGCAACTTGCATAATGTTGACATAAATTTCATTACCAAGGTTATTGGCTATTTCTTGCCATAATCGGGCTATTGCATCTGGTGCACGTAACTTTAAATTAATTGAATGGTCCCACAATGGTGGTCTTGCATACACTTCATTAATTAAGAGTTCTTCAAATATTTCTTTTTCGTTATCCAAAGCAGATTCATTATTTAGTAACATGTCAACAGTAGACTCAGAATCATTGAACTATATCAAACAATAATATTTTTATTAAAGACTATTTACTGAGCCCATAAACTATTATTGATAATCACAAGATTTTCCAATCATATATCTGTTGCAATGATGTAATTAATTCCAAACTGAAATATGTAAGTGCATTGCTTTGGCTTTTTACTCACTATCCCTTCTGACTGTTCTGTGGAATCTGGAAAGAGTAAGAGTAATTAATGAATTGTATTATTTAATAATTTCATTTAACATAAGTGATACTACAAATTTATTAATAGAATATTTCATTAAAATTAAGATTATCCAGCAAAAACAAATATACTTATTTACAATTGAAATATTTTTATATGTAACAAAGGATAAACCAGTTGTACATATCATGTTCAGATATACCTGTTTGTGGCACATTTTCTCCTGACCTTTCAATGTAGTTGAAAGAAATTGTCCCTTCCCCTTCATTCTCATGAAATAGTCTGCAGCAGTTACATCTGCAATTTTAAATATTACTTTTTAATTTAAAAAAGACGTAACCTAAAAACTCCATTGCATTTACATAATTTTATGACATATAGTGGTTTCCAACCAATTTTATAATATTTACCTTGTAATTTTTTCCACATATTTTCATCTATCCACTCTGTTCGTGCATGACCATTAGGATAATTATAAAACATTAAAATATTATTTTTAGATGCCATCTTTTTAACATGTAACTAACAATGGAGATTACATACAACATACGAGGCTATACACATTTCGTCTGATGTCCTTCCTTCCTTTCCTTATGGCTGAATCCCCAATGGGGGACATGTGCCAGTAAGACACCCTGGCCTTCTACGTCCGACACCTAGATACAGAAAACTACGAAGCGGAATACCTGGACACCCTGGACTGCCACGTCCGCCATCTAGATACAGAAAACAACGAAGCGGAATACCTGGACACCCTGGACTTCCACATTCGACACCTAGATACAGAAAACTACGAAGCGGAATACCTGGATACCCTGAACTTCCACATCCGACACCTGGACACAGGAAACTACGGAGCGGAATGCCTGGACATCCTGGCCTTCTACGTCCGACACCTAGATACAGAAAACTACGAAGCGGAACACCTGGACACCCTGAACTTCCACATCCGACACCTAGATACAGAAAACTACGAAGCGGAATACCTGGAAACCCTAGACTTCCACATCCGACACCTAGATACAGAAAACTACGAAGCGGAATACCTGGATACCCTGAACTTCCACATCCTACACCTGGACACAGGAAACTACGGAGCGGAATGTCTGGACACCCTGGCCTTCTACGTCCGACACCTAGATACAGAAAACTACGAAGCGGAATACCTGGAAACCCTGAACTTCCACATCCGACACCTGGACACAGGAAACTACGGAGAGGAATGCCTGGACACCCTGGCCTTCCACATTCGGCACCTAGATACAGAAAACTACGAAGCGGAACACCTGGACACCCTGAACTTCCACATCCGACACCTACATACAGAAAACAACGAAGCGGAATACCTGGAAACCTTGGACTTCCAAATCCGACACCTAGATACAGAAAACTACGAAGCGGAATACCTGGATACCCTGAAATTCCACATCCGGCACCTAGATACAGAAAACTACGAAGCGGAATACCTGGACACATTGAACTTCCACATCCGACACCTAGATACAGAAAACTACGAAGCGGAATACCTGGAAACCTTGGACTTCCAAATCCGACACCTAGATACAGAAAACTACGAAGCGGAATACCTGGATACCCTGAACTTCCACATCCTACACCTGGACACAGGAAACTACGGAGCGGAATGTCTGGACACCCTGGCCTTCTACGTCCGACACCTAGATACAGAAAACTACGAAGCGGAATACCTGGAAACCCTGAACTTCCACATCCGACACCTGGACACAGGAAACTACGGAGAGGAATGCCTGGACACCCTGGCCTTCCACATTCGGCACCTAGATACAGAAAACTACGAAGCGGAACACCTGGACACCCTGAACTTCCACATCCGACACCTACATACAGAAAACAACGAAGCGGAATACCTGGAAACCCTGAACTTCCACATCCGACACCTGGACACAGGAAACTACGGAGCGGAATACCTGGATACCCTGAAATTCCACATCCGGCACCTAGATACAGAAAACTACGAAGCGGAATACCTGGAAACCCTGAACTTCCACATCCGACACCTGGACACAGGAAACTACGGAGCGGAATGCCTGGACACCCTGGCCTTCTGCGTCTGACACCTAGATACAGAAAACTACGAAGCGGAATACCTGGACACCCTCGACTTCCACGTCCGCCATCTAGATACAGGAAACTACGAAGCGGAATACCTGGACACCCTGGACTTCCACATTCGACACCTAGATACAGAAAACTACGAAGAGGAAAACCTGGATACCCTGAACTTCCACATCCGGCACCTAGATACAGAAAACTACGAAGCGGAATACATAGACACACTGAACTTCCACATCCGACACCTAGATACAGAAAACTACGAAGCGGAATACCTGGAAACCCTGATCTTCCACATCCGACACCTGGACACAGGAAACTACGGAGCGGGATGCCTGGACACCCTGGCCTTCTACGTCCGACACCTAGATACAGAAAACTACGAAGCGGAATACCTGGACACCCTGGACTTCCACGTCCGCCATCTAGATACAGAAAACTACGAAGCGGAATACCTGGAAACCCTGAACTTCCACATCCGACACCTGGACACAGGAAACTACGGAGCGGAATGCCTGGACACCCTGGCCTTCTACGTCCGACACCTACATACAGAAAACTACGAAGCGGAATACCTGGAAACCCAGAACTTCCACATCCGACACCTGGACACAGGAAACTACGGAGCGGAATACCTGGATACCCTGAACTTCCACATCCGGCACCTAGATACAGAAAAGTACGAAGCGGAATACCTGGAAACCCTGAACTTCCACATCCGGCACCTGGACACAGGAATCTACGGAGCGGAATGCCTGGACACCCTGGCCTTCTGCGTCCGACACCTAGATACAGAAAACTACGAAGCGGAATACCTGGACACCCTGAACTTCCACATCCGACACCTACATACAGAAAACTACGAAGCGGAATACCTGGACACCCTGAACTTCCACATCCGACACCTACATACAGAAAACTACGAAGCGGAATACCTGGAAACTCTGAACTTCCACATCCGACACCTGGACACAGGAAACTACGGAGCGGAATGCCTGGACACCCTGGCCTTCTGCGTCCGTCACCTAGATACAGAAAACTACGAAGCGGAATACCTGGACACCCTGGACTTCCACGTGCGACACCTAGATACAGAAAACTACGAAGCGGAATACCTGGAAACCCTGAACTTCCACATCCGACACCTGGACACAGGAAACTACGGAGAGGAATGCCTGGACACCCTGGCCTTCCACATCCGGCACCTAGATACAGAAAACTACGAAGCGGAACACCTGGACACACTGGACTTCCACGTGCGACACCTAGATACAGAAAACTACGAAGCGGAATACCTGGAAACCCTGAACTTCCACATCCGACACCTGGACACAGGAAACTACGGAGAGGAATGCCTGGACACCCTGGTCTTCCACGTCCGCCATCTAGATACAGAAAACTACGAAGCGGAATACCTGGACACCCTGGACTTCCACATTCGACACCTAGATACAGAAAACTACGAAGCGGAATACCTGGATACCCTGGACTTCCACATCCGACACCTAGATACAGAAAACTACGAAGCGGAATACCTGGATACCCTGAACTTCCACATCCGGCACCTAGATACAGAAAACTACGAAGCGGAATACCTGGACACCCTGAACTTCCACATCCGACACCTACATACAGAAAACTACGAAGCGGAATACCTGGAAACCCAGAACTTCCACATCCGACACCTGGACACAGGAAACTACGGAGCAGAATACCTGGATACCCTGAACTTCCACATCCGGCACCTAGATACAGAAAAGTACGAAGCGGAATACCTGGAAACCCTGAACTTCCACATCCGGCACCTGGACACAGGAATCTACGGAGCGGAATGCCTGGACACCCTGGCCTTCTGCGTCCGACACCTAGATACAGAAAACTACGAAGCGGAATACCTGGACACCCTGGACTTCCACGTGCGACACCTAGATACAGAAAACTACGAAGCGGAATACCTGGAAACCCTGAACTTCCACATCCGACACCTGGACACAGGAAACTACGGAGAGGAATGCCTGGACACCCTGGCCTTCCACATCCGGCACATAGATACAGAAAACTACGAAGCGGAACACCTGGACATCCTGAACTTCCACATCCGACACCTAGATACAGAAAACAACGAAGCGGAATACCTGGACACCCTGGACTTCCACGTCCGCCATCTAGATACAGAAAACTACGAAGCGGAGTACCTGGACACCCTGAACTTCCACATCCGACACCTACATACAGAAAACTACGAAGCGGAATACCTGGAAACCCTGAACTTCCACATCCGACACCTGGACACAGGAAACTACGGAACGGAATACCTGGATACCCTGAACTTCCACATCCGGCACCTAGATACAGAAAACTACGAAGCGGAATACCTGGACACCCTGAACTTCCACATCCGACACCTACATACAGAAAACTACGAAGCGGAATACCTGGAAACTCTGAACTTCCACATCCGACACCTGGACACAGGAAACTACGGAGCGGAATGCCTGGACACCCTGGCCTTCTGCGTCCGACACCTAGATACAGAAAACTACGAAGCGGAATACCTGGACACCCTGGACTTCCACGTGCGACACCTAGATACAGAAAACTACGAAGCGGAATACCTGGAAACCCTGAACTTCCACATCCGACACCTGGACACAGGAAACTACGGAGAGGAATGCCTGGACACCCTGGCCTTCCACATCCGGCACCTAGATACAGAAAACTACGAAGCGGAATACCTGGATACCCTGAACTTCCACATCCGGGTACCTAGATACAGAAAACTACGAAGCGGAATACCTGGAAACTCTGAACTTCCACATCCGACACCTGGACACAGGAAACTACGGAGCGGAATGCCTGGACACCCTGGCCTTCTGCGTCCGACACCTAGATACAGAAAACTACGAAGCGGAATACCTGGACACCCTGAACTTCCACATCCGACACCTGGACACAGGAAACTACGGAGAGGAATGCCTGGACACCCTGGCCTTCTGCGTCCGACACCTAGATACAGAAAACTACGAAGCGGAATACCTGGACACCCTGGACTTCCACGTGCGACACCTAGATACAGAAAACTACGAAGCGGAATACCTGGAAACCCTGAACTTCCACATCCGACACCTGGACACAGGAAACTACGGAGAGGAATGCCTGGACACCCTGGCCTTCCACATCCGGCACATAGATACAGAAAACTACGAAGCGGAACACCTGGACATCCTGAACTTCCACATCCGACACCTAGATACAGAAAACTACGAAGCGGAATACCTGGACACCCTGGACTTCCACGTCCGCCATCTAGATACAGAAAACTACGAAGCGGAGTACCTGGACACCCTGGACTTCCACATTCGACACCTAGATACAGAAAACTACGAAGCGGAATACCTGGACACCCTGAACTTCCACATCCGACACCTACATACAGAAAACTACGAAGCGGAATACCTGGAAACCCTGAACTTCCACATCCGACACCTGGACACAGGAAACTACGGAACGGAATACCTGGATACCCTGAACTTCCACATCCGGCACCTAGATACAGAAAACTACGAAGCGGAATACCTGGAAACTCTGAACTTCCACATCCGACACCTGGACACAGGAAACTACGGAGCGGAATGCCTGGACACCCTGGCCTTCTGCGTCCGACACCTAGATACAGAAAACTACGAAGCGGAATACCTGGACACCCTGAACTTCCACATCCGACACCTGGACACAGGAAACTACGGAGAGGAATGCCTGGACACCCTGGCCTTCTGCGTCCGACACCTAGATACAGAAAACTACGAAGCGGAATACCTGGACACCCTGGACTTCCACGTGCGACACCTAGATACAGAAAACTACGAAGCGGAATACCTGGAAACCCTGAACTTCCACATCCGACACCTGGACACAGGAAACTACGGAGAGGAATGCCTGGACACCCTGGCCTTCCACATCCGGCACATAGATACAGAAAACTACGAAGCGGAACACCTGGACATCCTGAACTTCCACATCCGACACCTAGATACAGAAAACTACGAAGCGGAATACCTGGACACCCTGGACTTCCACGTCCGCCATCTAGATACAGAAAACTACGAAGCGGAGTACCTGGACACCCTGAACTTCCACATCCTACACCTGGACACAGGAAACTACGGAGCGGAATGTCTGGACACCCTGGCCTTCTACGTCCGACACCTAGATACAGAAAACTACGAAGCGGAATACCTGGAAACCCTGAACTTCCACATCCGACACCTGGACACAGGAAACTACGGAGAGGAATGCCTGGACACCCTGGCCTTCCACATTCGGCACCTAGATACAGAAAACTACGAAGCGGAACACCTGGACACCCTGAACTTCCACATCCGACACCTACATACAGAAAACAACGAAGCGGAATACCTGGAAACCTTGGACTTCCAAATCCGACACCTAGATACAGAAAACTACGAAGCGGAATACCTGGATACCCTGAAATTCCACATCCGGCACCTAGATACAGAAAACTACGAAGCGGAATACCGGGACACATTGAACTTCCACATCCGACACCTAGATACAGAAAACTACGAAGCGGAATACCTGGAAACCTTGGACTTCCAAATCCGACACCTAGATACAGAAAACTACGAAGCGGAATACCTGGATACCCTGAACTTCCACATCCTACACCTGGACACAGGAAACTACGGAGCGGAATGTCTGGACACCCTGGCCTTCTACGTCCGACACCTAGATACAGAAAACTACGAAGCGGAATACCTGGAAACCCTGAACTTCCACATCCGACACCTGGACACAGGAAACTACGGAGAGGAATGCCTGGACACCCTGGCCTTCCACATTCGGCACCTAGATACAGAAAACTACGAAGCGGAACACCTGGACACCCTGAACTTCCACATCCGACACCTACATACAGAAAACAACGAAGCGGAATACCTGGAAACCCTGAACTTCCACATCCGACACCTGGACACAGGAAACTACGGAGCGGAATACCTGGATACCCTGAAATTCCACATCCGGCACCTAGATACAGAAAACTACGAAGCGGAATACCTGGAAACCCTGATCTTCCACATCCGACACCTGGACACAGGAAACTACGGAGCGGGATGCCTGGACACCCTGGCCTTCTACGTCCGACACCTAGATACAGAAAACTACGAAGCGGAATACCTGGACACCCTGGACTTCCACGTCCGCCATCTAGATACAGAAAACTACGAAGCGGAATACCTGGAAACCCTGAACTTCCACATCCGACACCTGGACACAGGAAACTACGGAGCGGAATGCCTGGACACCCTGGCCTTCTACGTCCGACACCTACATACAGAAAACTACGAAGCGGAATACCTGGAAACCCAGAACTTCCACATCCGACACCTGGACACAGGAAACTACGGAGCGGAATACCTGGATACCCTGAACTTCCACATCCGGCACCTAGATACAGAAAAGTACGAAGCGGAATACCTGGAAACCCTGAACTTCCACATCCGGCACCTGGACACAGGAATCTACGGAGCGGAATGCCTGGACACCCTGGCCTTCTGCGTCCGACACCTAGATACAGAAAACTACGAAGCGGAATACCTGGACACCCTGAACTTCCACATCCGACACCTACATACAGAAAACTACGAAGCGGAATACCTGGACACCCTGAACTTCCACATCCGACACCTACATACAGAAAACTACGAAGCGGAATACCTGGAAACTCTGAACTTCCACATCCGACACCTGGACACAGGAAACTACGGAGCGGAATGCCTGGACACCCTGGCCTTCTGCGTCCGTCACCTAGATACAGAAAACTACGAAGAGGAATACCTGGACACCCTGGACTTCCACGTGCGACACCTAGATACAGAAAACTACGAAGCGGAATACCTGGAAACCCTGAACTTCCACATCCGACACCTGGACACAGGAAACTACGGAGAGGAATGCCTGGACACCCTGGCCTTCCACATCCGGCACCTAGATACAGAAAACTACGAAGCGGAACACCTGGACACACTGGACTTCCACGTGCGACACCTAGATACAGAAAACTACGAAGCGGAATACCTGGAAACCCTGAACTTCCACATCCGACACCTGGACACAGGAAACTACGGAGAGGAATGCCTGGACACCCTGGACTTCCACGTCCGCCATCTAGATACAGAAAACTACGAAGCGGAATACCTGGACACCCTGGACTTCCACATTCGACACCTAGATACAGAAAACTACGAAGCGGAATACCTGGATACCCTGGACTTCCACATCCGACACCTAGATACAGAAAACTACGAAGCGGAATACCTGGATACCCTGAACTTCCACATCCGGCACCTAGATACAGAAAACTACGAAGCGGAATACCTGGACACCCTGAACTTCCACATCCGACACCTACATACAGAAAACTACGAAGCGGAATACCTGGAAACCCAGAACTTCCACATCCGACACCTGGACACAGGAAACTACGGAGCAGAATACCTGGATACCCTGAACTTCCACATCCGGCACCTAGATACAGAAAAGTACGAAGCGGAATACCTGGAAACCCTGAACTTCCACATCCGGCACCTGGACACAGGAATCTACGGAGCGGAATGCCTGGACACCCTGGCCTTCTGCGTCCGACACCTAGATACAGAAAACTACGAAGCGGAATACCTGGACACCCTGGACTTCCACGTGCGACACCTAGATACAGAAAACTACGAAGCGGAATACCTGGAAACCCTGAACTTCCACATCCGACACCTGGACACAGGAAACTACGGAGAGGAATGCCTGGACACCCTGGCCTTCCACATCCGGCACATAGATACAGAAAACTACGAAGCGGAACACCTGGACATCCTGAACTTCCACATCCGACACCTAGATACAGAAAACAACGAAGCGGAATACCTGGACACCCTGGACTTCCACGTCCGCCATCTAGATACAGAAAACTACGAAGCGGAGTACCTGGACACCCTGGACTTCCACATTCGACACCTAGATACAGAAAACTACGAAGCGGAATACCTGGACACCCTGAACTTCCACATCCGACACCTACATACAGAAAACTACGAAGCGGAATACCTGGAAACCCTGAACTTCCACATCCGACACCTGGACACAGGAAACTACGGAACGGAATACCTGGATACCCTGAACTTCCACATCCGGCACCTAGATACAGAAAACTACGAAGCGGAATACCTGGACACCCTGAACTTCCACATCCGACACCTACATACAGAAAACTACGAAGCGGAATACCTGGAAACTCTGAACTTCCACATCCGACACCTGGACACAGGAAACTACGGAGCGGAATGCCTGGACACCCTGGCCTTCTGCGTCCGACACCTAGATACAGAAAACTACGAAGCGGAATACCTGGACACCCTGGACTTCCACGTGCGACACCTAGATACAGAAAACTACGAAGCGGAATACCTGGAAACCCTGAACTTCCACATCCGACACCTGGACACAGGAAACTACGGAGAGGAATGCCTGGACACCCTGGCCTTCCACATCCGGCACCTAGATACAGAAAACTACGAAGCGGAATACCTGGATACCCTGAACTTCCACATCCGGGTACCTAGATACAGAAAACTACGAAGCGGAATACCTGGAAACTCTGAACTTCCACATCCGACACCTGGACACAGGAAACTACGGAGCGGAATGCCTGGACACCCTGGCCTTCTGCGTCCGACACCTAGATACAGAAAACTACGAAGCGGAATACCTGGACACCCTGAACTTCCACATCCGACACCTGGACACAGGAAACTACGGAGAGGAATGCCTGGACACCCTGGCCTTCTGCGTCCGACACCTAGATACAGAAAACTACGAAGCGGAATACCTGGACACCCTGGACTTCCACGTGCGACACCTAGATACAGAAAACTACGAAGCGGAATACCTGGAAACCCTGAACTTCCACATCCGACACCTGGACACAGGAAACTACGGAGAGGAATGCCTGGACACCCTGGCCTTCCACATCCGGCACATAGATACAGAAAACTACGAAGCGGAACACCTGGACATCCTGAACTTCCACATCCGACACCTAGATACAGAAAACTACGAAGCGGAATACCTGGACACCCTGGACTTCCACGTCCGCCATCTAGATACAGAAAACTACGAAGCGGAGTACCTGGACACCCTGGACTTCCACATTCGACACCTAGATACAGAAAACTACGAAGCGGAATACCTGGACACCCTGAACTTCCACATCCGACACCTACATACAGAAAACTACGAAGCGGAATACCTGGAAACCCTGAACTTCCACATCCGACACCTGGACACAGGAAACTACGGAACGGAATACCTGGATACCCTGAACTTCCACATCCGGCACCTAGATACAGAAAACTACGAAGCGGAATACCTGGACACCCTGAACTTCCACATCCGACACCTACATACAGAAAACTACGAAGCGGAATACCTGGAAACTCTGAACTTCCACATCCGACACCTGGACACAGGAAACTACGGAGCGGAATGCCTGGACACCCTGGCCTTCTGCGTCCGACACCTAGATACAGAAAACTACGAAGCGGAATACCTGGACACCCTGGACTTCCACGTGCGACACCTAGATACAGAAAACTACGAAGCGGAATACCTGGAAACCCTGAACTTCCACATCCGACACCTGGACACAGGAAACTACGGAGAGGAATGCCTGGACACCCTGGCCTTCCACATCCGGCACCTAGATACAGAAAACTACGAAGCGGAATACCTGGATACCCTGAACTTCCACATCCGGGTACCTAGATACAGAAAACTACGAAGCGGAATACCTGGAAACTCTGAACTTCCACATCCGACACCTGGACACAGGAAACTACGGAGCGGAATGCCTGGACACCCTGGCCTTCTGCGTCCGACACCTAGATACAGAAAACTACGAAGCGGAATACCTGGACACCCTGAACTTCCACATCCGACACCTGGACACAGGAAACTACGGAGAGGAATGCCTGGACACCCTCGACTTCCACGTCCGCCATCTAGATACAGGAAACTACGAAGCGGAATACCTGGACACCCTGGACTTCCACATTCGACACCTAGATACAGAAAACTACGAAGAGGAAAACCTGGATACCCTGAACTTCCACATCCGGCACCTAGATACAGAAAACTACGAAGCGGAATACATAGACACACTGAACTTCCACATCCGACACCTAGATACAGAAAACTACGAAGCGGAATACCTGGAAACCCTGATCTTCCACATCCGACACCTGGACACAGGAAACTACGGAGCGGGATGCCTGGACACCCTGGCCTTCTACGTCCGACACCTAGATACAGAAAACTACGAAGCGGAATACCTGGACACCCTGGACTTCCACGTCCGCCATCTAGATACAGAAAACTACGAAGCGGAATACCTGGAAACCCTGAACTTCCACATCCGACACCTGGACACAGGAAACTACGGAGCGGAATGCCTGGACACCCTGGCCTTCTACGTCCGACACCTACATACAGAAAACTACGAAGCGGAATACCTGGAAACCCAGAACTTCCACATCCGACACCTGGACACAGGAAACTACGGAGCGGAATACCTGGATACCCTGAACTTCCACATCCGGCACCTAGATACAGAAAAGTACGAAGCGGAATACCTGGAAACCCTGAACTTCCACATCCGGCACCTGGACACAGGAATCTACGGAGCGGAATGCCTGGACACCCTGGCCTTCTGCGTCCGACACCTAGATACAGAAAACTACGAAGCGGAATACCTGGACACCCTGGACTTCCACGTGCGACACCTAGATACAGAAAACTACGAAGCGGAATACCTGGAAACCCTGAACTTCCACATCCGACACCTGGACACAGGAAACTACGGAGAGGAATGCCTGGACACCCTGGCCTTCCACATCCGGCACATAGATACAGAAAACTACGAAGCGGAACACCTGGACATCCTGAACTTCCACATCCGACACCTAGATACAGAAAACTACGAAGCGGAATACCTGGACACCCTGGACTTCCACGTCCGCCATCTAGATACAGAAAACTACGAAGCGGAGTACCTGGACACCCTGGACTTCCACATTCGACACCTAGATACAGAAAACTACGAAGCGGAATACCTGGACACCCTGAACTTCCACATCCGACACCTACATACAGAAAACTACGAAGCGGAATACCTGGAAACCCTGAACTTCCACATCCGACACCTGGACACAGGAAACTACGGAACGGAATACCTGGATACCCTGAACTTCCACATCCGGCACCTAGATACAGAAAACTACGAAGCGGAATACCTGGACACCCTGAACTTCCACATCCGACACCTACATACAGAAAACTACGAAGCGGAATACCTGGAAACCCAGAACTTCCACATCCGACACCTGGACACAGGAAACTACGGAGCAGAATACCTGGATACCCTGAACTTCCACATCCGGCACCTAGATACAGAAAAGTACGAAGCGGAATACCTGGAAACCCTGAACTTCCACATCCGGCACCTGGACACAGGAATCTACGGAGCGGAATGCCTGGACACCCTGGCCTTCTGCGTCCGACACCTAGATACAGAAAACTACGAAGCGGAATACCTGGACACCCTGGACTTCCACGTGCGACACCTAGATACAGAAAACTACGAAGCGGAATACCTGGAAACCCTGAACTTCCACATCCGACACCTGGACACAGGAAACTACGGAGAGGAATGCCTGGACACCCTGGCCTTCCACATCCGGCACATAGATACAGAAAACTACGAAGCGGAACACCTGGACATCCTGAACTTCCACATCCGACACCTAGATACAGAAAACTACGAAGCGGAATACCTGGACACCCTGGACTTCCACGTCCGCCATCTAGATACAGAAAACTACGAAGCGGAGTACCTGGACACCCTGGACTTCCACATTCGACACCTAGATACAGAAAACTACGAAGCGGAATACCTGGACACCCTGAACTTCCACATCCGACACCTACATACAGAAAACTACGAAGCGGAATACCTGGAAACCCTGAACTTCCACATCCGACACCTGGACACAGGAAACTACGGAACGGAATACCTGGATACCCTGAACTTCCACATCCGGCACCTAGATACAGAAAACTACGAAGCGGAATACCTGGACACCCTGAACTTCCACATCCGACACCTACATACAGAAAACTACGAAGCGGAATACCTGGAAACCCAGAACTTCCACATCCGACACCTGGACACAGGAAACTACGGAGCAGAATACCTGGATACCCTGAACTTCCACATCCGGCACCTAGATACAGAAAAGTACGAAGCGGAATACCTGGAAACCCTGAACTTCCACATCCGGCACCTGGACACAGGAATCTACGGAGCGGAATGCCTGGACACCCTGGCCTTCTGCGTCCGACACCTAGATACAGAAAACTACGAAGCGGAATACCTGGACACCCTGGACTTCCACGTGCGACACCTAGATACAGAAAACTACGAAGCGGAATACCTGGAAACCCTGAACTTCCACATCCGACACCTGGACACAGGAAACTACGGAGAGGAATGCCTGGACACCCTGGCCTTCCACATCCGGCACATAGATACAGAAAACTACGAAGCGGAACACCTGGACATCCTGAACTTCCACATCCGACACCTAGATACAGAAAACTACGAAGCGGAATACCTGGACACCCTGGACTTCCACGTCCGCCATCTAGATACAGAAAACTACGAAGCGGAGTACCTGGACACCCTGGACTTCCACATTCGACACCTAGATACAGAAAACTACGAAGCGGAATACCTGGACACCCTGAACTTCCACATCCGACACCTACATACAGAAAACTACGAAGCGGAATACCTGGAAACCCTGAACTTCCACATCCGACACCTGGACACAGGAAACTACGGAACGGAATACCTGGATACCCTGAACTTCCACATCCGGCACCTAGATACAGAAAACTACGAAGCGGAATACCTGGACACCCTGAACTTCCACATCCGACACCTACATACAGAAAACTACGAAGCGGAATACCTGGAAACCCAGAACTTCCACATCCGACACCTGGACACAGGAAACTACGGAGCAGAATACCTGGATACCCTGAACTTCCACATCCGGCACCTAGATACAGAAAAGTACGAAGCGGAATACCTGGAAACCCTGAACTTCCACATCCGGCACCTGGACACAGGAATCTACGGAGCGGAATGCCTGGACACCCTGGCCTTCTGCGTCCGACACCTAGATACAGAAAACTACGAAGCGGAATACCTGGACACCCTGGACTTCCACGTGCGACACCTAGATACAGAAAACTACGAAGCGGAATACCTGGAAACCCTGAACTTCCACATCCGACACCTGGACACAGGAAACTACGGAGAGGAATGCCTGGACACCCTGGCCTTCCACATCCGGCACATAGATACAGAAAACTACGAAGCGGAACACCTGGACATCCTGAACTTCCACATCCGACACCTAGATACAGAAAACTACGAAGCGGAATACCTGGACACCCTGGACTTCCACGTCCGCCATCTAGATACAGAAAACTACGAAGCGGAGTACCTGGACACCCTGGACTTCCACATTCGACACCTAGATACAGAAAACTACGAAGCGGAATACCTGGACACCCTGAACTTCCACATCCGACACCTACATACAGAAAACTACGAAGCGGAATACCTGGAAACCCTGAACTTCCACATCCGACACCTGGACACAGGAAACTACGGAACGGAATACCTGGATACCCTGAACTTCCACATCCGGCACCTAGATACAGAAAACTACGAAGCGGAATACCTGGACACCCTGAACTTCCACATCCGACACCTACATACAGAAAACTACGAAGCGGAATACCTGGAAACCCAGAACTTCCACATCCGACACCTGGACACAGGAAACTACGGAGCAGAATACCTGGATACCCTGAACTTCCACATCCGGCACCTAGATACAGAAAAGTACGAAGCGGAATACCTGGAAACCCTGAACTTCCACATCCGGCACCTGGACACAGGAATCTACGGAGCGGAATGCCTGGACACCCTGGCCTTCTGCGTCCGACACCTAGATACAGAAAACTACGAAGCGGAATACCTGGACACCCTGGACTTCCACGTGCGACACCTAGATACAGAAAACTACGAGGCGGAATACCTGGAAACCCTGAACTTCCACATCCGACACCTGGACACAGGAAACTACGGAGAGGAATGCCTGGACACCCTGGCCTTCCACATCCGGCACATAGATACAGAAAACTACGAAGCGGAACACCTGGACATCCTGAACTTCCACATCCGACACCTAGATACAGAAAACTACGAAGCGGAATACCTGGACACCCTGGACTTCCACGTCCGCCATCTAGATACAGAAAACTACGAAGCGGAGTACCTGGACACCCTGGACTTCCACATTCGACACCTAGATACAGAAAACTACGAAGCGGAATACCTGGACACCCTGAACTTCCACATCCGACACCTACATACAGAAAACTACGAAGCGGAATACCTGGAAACCCTGAACTTCCACATCCGACACCTGGACACAGGAAACTACGGAACGGAATACCTGGATACCCTGAACTTCCACATCCGGCACCTAGATACAGAAAACTACGAAGCGGAATACCTGGACACCCTGAACTTCCACATCCGACACCTACATACAGAAAACTACGAAGCGGAATACCTGGAAACTCTGAACTTCCACATCCGACACCTGGACACAGGAAACTACGGAGCGGAATGCCTGGACACCCTGGCCTTCTGCGTCCGACACCTAGATACAGAAAACTACGAAGCGGAATACCTGGACACCCTGGACTTCCACGTGCGACACCTAGATACAGAAAACTACGAAGCGGAATACCTGGAAACCCTGAACTTCCACATCCGACACCTGGACACAGGAAACTACGGAGAGGAATGCCTGGACACCCTGGCCTTCCACATCCGGCACCTAGATACAGAAAACTACGAAGCGGAATACCTGGATACCCTGAACTTCCACATCCGGGTACCTAGATACAGAAAACTACGAAGCGGAATACCTGGAAACTCTGAACTTCCACATCCGACACCTGGACACAGGAAACTACGGAGCGGAATGCCTGGACACCCTGGCCTTCTGCGTCCGACACCTAGATACAGAAAACTACGAAGCGGAATACCTGGACACCCTGAACTTCCACATCCGACACCTGGACACAGGAAACTACGGAGAGGAATGCCTGGACACCCTGGCCTTCTGCGTCCGACACCTAGATACAGAAAACTACGAAGCGGAATACCTGGACACCCTGGACTTCCACGTGCGACACCTAGATACAGAAAACTACGAAGCGGAATACCTGGAAACCCTGAACTTCCACATCCGACACCTGGACACAGGAAACTACGGAGAGGAATGCCTGGACACCCTGGCCTTCCACATCCGGCACATAGATACAGAAAACTACGAAGCGGAACACCTGGACATCCTGAACTTCCACATCCGACACCTAGATACAGAAAACTACGAAGCGGAATACCTGGACACCCTGGACTTCCACGTCCGCCATCTAGATACAGAAAACTACGAAGCGGAGTACCTGGACACCCTGGACTTCCACATTCGACACCTAGATACAGAAAACTACGAAGCGGAATACCTGGACACCCTGAACTTCCACATCCGACACCTACATACAGAAAACTACGAAGCGGAATACCTGGAAACCCTGAACTTCCACATCCGACACCTGGACACAGGAAACTACGGAACGGAATACCTGGATACCCTGAACTTCCACATCCGGCACCTAGATACAGAAAACTACGAAGCGGAATACCTGGACACCCTGAACTTCCACATCCGACACCTACATACAGAAAACTACGAAGCGGAATACCTG
Organism: Cephus spinipes; assembly: GCA_963971525.1. Classification (NCBI taxonomy): domain Eukaryota; kingdom Metazoa; phylum Arthropoda; class Insecta; order Hymenoptera; family Cephidae; genus Cephus; species Cephus spinipes. The sequence goes on along the minus strand of OZ020572.1, from coordinate 19,232,277 downwards.
GAAACTCTGAACTTCCACATCCGACACCTGGACACAGGAAACTACGGAGCGGAATGCCTGGACACCCTGGCCTTCTGCGTCCGACACCTAGATACAGAAAACTACGAAGCGGAATACCTGGACACCCTGGACTTCCACGTGCGACACCTAGATACAGAAAACTACGAAGCGGAATACCTGGAAACCCTGAACTTCCACATCCGACACCTGGACACAGGAAACTACGGAGAGGAATGCCTGGACACCCTGGCCTTCCACATCCGGCACCTAGATACAGAAAACTACGAAGCGGAATACCTGGATACCCTGAACTTCCACATCCGGGTACCTAGATACAGAAAACTACGAAGCGGAATACCTGGAAACTCTGAACTTCCACATCCGACACCTGGACACAGGAAACTACGGAGCGGAATGCCTGAAAACCCTGGCCTTCTGCGTCCGACACCTAGATACAGAAAACTACGAAGCGGAATACCTGGACACCCTGAACTTCCACATCCGACACCTGGACACAGGAAACTACGGAGAGGAATGCCTGGACACCCTGGCCTTCCACATCCGGCACCTAGATATAGAAAACTACGAAGCGGAATACCTGGACACCCTGAACTTCCACATCCGACACCTAGATACAGAAAAATACGAACCGGAATACCTGGATACCCTGAACTTCCACATCCGGGTACCTAGATACAGAAAACTACGAAGCGGAATACCTGGACACCCTCGACTTCCACGTCCGCCATCTAGATACAGAAAACTACGAAGGGGAATACCTGGACACCCTGGACTTCCACATTCGACACCTAGATACAGAAAACTACGAAGCGGAATACCTGGATACCCTGAACTTCCACATCCGGCACCTGGACACAGGAAACTACGGAGCAGAATGCCTGGACACCCTGGCCTTCTACGTCCGACACCTAGATACAGAAAACTACGAATCGGAATACCTGGACACCCAGGCCTTCTACGCCCGACACCTAGATACAGAAAACTACGAAGCGGAATACCTGGACACCCTGGACTTCCACGTCCGCTATCTAGATACAGAAAACTACGAAGCGGAATACCTGGACACCCTGGACTTCCACAACCGGCACCTAGATACAGAAAACTACGAAGCAGAATACCTGGACACCCTGGACTTCCACATCCGGCACCTAGATACAGAAAACTACGAAGCGGAATACCTGGACACATTGAACTTCCACATCCGACACCTAGATACAGAAAACTACGAAGCGGAATACCTGGAAACCCTGAACTTCCAAATCCGACACCTGGGCACAGGAAACTACGGAGAGGAATGCCTGGACACCCTGGCCTTCTACGTCCGACACCAAGATACAGAAAACTACGAAGCGGAATACCTGGACACCCTGGACTTCCACGTCCGCCATCTAGATACAGAAAACTACGAAGCGGATACCTGGACACCCTGGACTTCCACATTCGACACCTAGATGCAGAAAACTACGAAGCGGAATACCTGGATACCCTGAACTTCCACATCCGACACCTGGACACAGGAAACTATGGAGCGGAATGCCTGGACACCCTGGCCTTCTACGTCCGACACCTAGATACAGAAAACTACGAAGCGGAACACCTGGACACCCTGAACTTCCACATCCGACACCTAGATACAGAAAACTACGAAGCGGAATACCTGGAAACCCTAGACTTCCACATCCGACACCTGGACACAGGAAACTACGGAGCGTAATGCCTGGACACCCTGGCCTTCTACGTCCGACACCTAGATACAGAAAACTACGAAGCGGAATACCTGGACAACCTGGACTTCCACGTCCGCCATCTAGATACAGAAAACTACGGAGCGGAATGCCTGGACAACCTGGCCTTCTACGTCCGACACCTAGATACAGAAAACTACGAAGCGGAATACCTGGACACCCTGGACTTCCACATCCGGCACCTAGATACAGAAAACTACGAAGCGGAATACCTGGACACATTGAACTTCCACATCCGACACCTAGATACAGAAAACTACGAAGCGGAGTACCTGGACACCCTGGACTTCCACATTCGACACCTAGATACAGAAAACTACGAAGCGGAATACCTGGACACCCTGAACTTCCACATCCGACACCTGGACACAGGAAACTACGGAACGGAATACCTGGATACCCTGAACTTCCACATCCGGCACCTAGATACAGAAAACTACGAAGCGGAATACCTGGACACCCTGAACTTCCACATCCGACACCTACATACAGAAAACTACGAAGCGGAATACCTGGACACCCTGAACTTCCACATCCGACACCTACATACAGAAAACTACGAAGCGGAATACCTGGAAACTCTGAACTTCCACATCCGACACCTGGACACAGGAAACTACGGAGCGGAATGCCTGGACACCCTGGCCTTCTGCGTCCGACACCTAGATACAGAAAACTACGAAGCGGAATACCTGGACACCCTGGACTTCCACGTGCGACACCTAGATACAGAAAACTACGAAGCGGAATACCTGGAAACCCTGAACTTCCACATCCGACACCTGGACACAGGAAACTACGGAGAGGAATGCCTGGACACCCTGGCCTTCCACATCCGGCACCTAGATACAGAAAACTACGAAGCGGAACACCTGGACACCCTGGACTTCCACGTCCGCCATCTAGATACAGAAAACTACAAAGCGGAATACCTGGAATACCTGAACTTCCACATCCGACACCTGGACACAGGAAACTACGGAGCGGAATGCCTGGACACCCAGGCCTTCTACGTCCGACACCTAGATACAGAAAACTACGAAGCGGAATACCTGGACACCCTGGACTTCCACGTCCGCTATCTAGATACAGAAAACTACGAAGCGGAATACCTGGACACCCTGGACTTCCACAACCGGCACCTAGATACAGAAAACTACGAAGCAGAATACCTGGACACACTGGACTTCCACATCCGGCACCTAGATACAGAAAACTACGAAGCGGAATACCTGGACACATTGAACTTCCACATCCGACACCTAGATACAGAAAACTACGAAGCGGAATACCTGGAAACCCTGAACTTCCAAATCCGACACCTGGGCACAGGAAACTACGGAGAGGAATGCCTGGACACCCTGGCCTTCTACGTCCGACACCAAGATACAGAAAACTACGAAGCGGAATACCTGGACACCCTGGACTTCCACGTCCGCCATCTAGATACAGAAAACTACGAAGCGGAGTACCTGGACACCCTGGACTTCCACATTCGACACCTAGATGCAGAAAACTACGAAGCGGAATACCTGGATACCCTGAACTTCCACATCCGACACCTGGACACAGGAAACTATGGAGCGGAATGCCTGGACACCCTGGCCTTCTACGTCCGACACCTAGATACAGAAAACTACGAAGCGGAACACCTGGACACCCTGAACTTCCACATCCGACACCTAGATACAGAAAACTACGAAGCGGAATACCTGGAAACCCTAGACTTCCACATCCGACACCTGGACACAGGAAACTACGGAGCGTAATGCCTGGACACCCTGGCCTTCTACGTCCGACACCTAGATACAGAAAACTACGAAGCGGAATACCTGGACACCCTGGACTTCCACGTCCGCCATCTAGATACAGAAAACTACGGAGCGGAATGCCAGGACAACCTGGCCTTCTACGTCCGACACCTAGATACAGAAAACTACGAAGCGGAATACCTGGACACCCTGAACTTCCACATCCGACACCTACATACAGAAAACTACGAAGCGGAATACCTGGAAACTCTGAACTTCCACATCCGACACCTGGACACAGGAAACTACGGAGCGGAATACCTGGAAACCCTGAACTTCCACATCCGACACCTGGACACAGGAAACTACGGAGAGGAATGCCTGGACACCCTGGCCTTCCACATCCGGCACCTAGATACAGAAAACTACGAAGCGGAACACCTGGACACCCTGGACTTCCACGTGCGACACCTAGATACAGAAAACTACGAAGCGGAATACCTGGAAACCCTGAACTTCCACATCCGACACCTGGACACAGGAAACTACGGAGAGGAATGCCTGGACACCCTGGCCTTCCACATCCGGCACCTAGAAACAGAAAACTACGAAGCGGAATACCTGGACACCCTGAACTTCCACATCCGACACCTAGATACAGAAAAATACGAACCGGAATACCTGGATACACTGAACTTCCACATCCGGGTACCTAGATACAGAAAACTACGAAGCGGAATACCTGGACACCCTGGACTTCCACGTCCGCCATCTAGATACAGAAAACTACGAAGGGGAATACCTGGACACCCTGGACTTCCACATTCGACACCTAGATACAGAAAACTACGAAGCGGAATACCTGGATACCCTGAACTTCCACATCCGGCACCTGGACACAGGAAACTACGGAGCAGAATGCCTGGACACCCTGGCCTTCTACGTCCGACACCTAGATACAGAAAACTACGAATCGGAATACCTGGACACCCTGGACTTCCACATCCGCCATCTAGATACAGAAAACTACAAAGCGGAATACCTGGAATACCTGAACTTCCACATCCGACACCTGGACACAGGAAACTACGGAGCGGAATGCCTGGACACCCAGGCCTTCTACGTCCGACACCTAGATACAGAAAACTACGAAGCGGAATACCTGGACACCCTGGACTTCCACGTCCGCCATCTAGATACAGAAAACTACGAAGCGGAGTACCTGGACACCCTGGACTTCCACATTCGACACCTAGATGCAGAAAACTACGAAGCGGAATACCTGGATACCCTGAACTTCCACATCCGACACCTGGACACAGGAAACTATGGAGCGGAATGCCTGGACACCCTGGCCTTCTACGTCCGACACCTAGATACAGAAAACTACGAAGCGGAACACCTGGACACCCTGAACTTCCACATCCGACACCTAGATACAGAAAACTACGAAGCGGAATACCTGGAAACCCTAGACTTCCACATCCGACACCTGGACACAGGAAACTACGGAGCGTAATGCCTGGACACCCTGGCCTTCTACGTCCGACACCTAGATACAGAAAACTACGAAGCGGAATACCTGGACACCCTGGACTTCCACGTCCGCCATCTAGATACAGAAAACTACGGAGCGGAATGCCTGGACAACCTGGCCTTCTACGTCCAACACCTAGATACAGAAAACTACGAAGCGGAATACCTGGACACCCTGGACTTCCACATCCGGCACCTAGATACAGAAAACTACGAAGCGGAATACCTGGACACATTGAACTTCCACATCCGACACCTAGATACAGAAAACTACGAAGCGGAATACCTGGAAACCCTAGACCTCCACATCCGACACCTGGACACTGGAAACTACGGAGCGTAATGCCTGGACACCCTGGCCTTCTACGTCCGACACCTAGATACAGAAAACTACGAATCGGAATACCTGGACACCCTGGACTTCCACGTCCGCCATCTAGATACAGAAAACTACAAAGCGGAATACCTGGAATACCTGAACTTCCACATCCGACACCTGGACACAGGAAACTACGGAGCGGAATGCCTGGACACCCAGGCCTTCTACGTCCGACACCTAGATACAGAAAACTACGAAGCGGAATACCTGGACACCCTGGACTTCCACGTCCGCTATCTAGATACAGAAAACTACGAAGCGGAATACCTGGACACCCTGGACTTCCACATCCGGCACCTAGATACAGAAAACTACGAAGCGGAATACCTGGACACCCTGGACTTCCACATCCGGCACCTAGATACAGAAAACTACGAAGCGGAATACCTGGACACATTGAACTTCCACATCCGACACCTAGATACAGAAAACTACGAAGCGGAATACCTGGAAACCCTGAACTTCCAAATCCGACACCTGGACACAGGAAACTACGGAGAGGAATGCCTGGACACCCTGGCCTTCTGCGTCCGACACCTAGATACAGAAAACTACGAAGCGGAATACCTGGACACCCTGAACTTCCACATCCGACACCTGGACACAGGAAACTACGGAGAGGAATGCCTGGACACCCTGGCCTTCTGCGTCCGACACCTAGATACAGAAAACTACGAAGCGGAATACCTGGACACCCTGGACTTCCACGTGCGACACCTAGATACAGAAAACTACGAAGCGGAATACCTGGAAACCCTGAACTTCCACATCCGACACCTGGACACAGGAAACTACGGAGAGGAATGCCTGGACACCCTGGCCTTCCACATCCGGCACATAGATACAGAAAACTACGAAGCGGAACACCTGGACATCCTGAACTTCCACATCCGACACCTAGATACAGAAAACTACGAAGCGGAATACCTGGACACCCTGGACTTCCACGTCCGCCATCTAGATACAGAAAACTACGAAGCGGAGTACCTGGACACCCTGGACTTCCACATTCGACACCTAGATACAGAAAACTACGAAGCGGAATACCTGGACACCCTGAACTTCCACATCCGACACCTACATACAGAAAACTACGAAGCGGAATACCTGGAAACCCTGAACTTCCACATCCGACACCTGGACACAGGAAACTACGGAACGGAATACCTGGATACCCTGAACTTCCACATCCGGCACCTAGATACAGAAAACTACGAAGCGGAATACCTGGACACCCTGAACTTCCACATCCGACACCTACATACAGAAAACTACGAAGCGGAATACCTGGAAACTCTGAACTTCCACATCCGACACCTGGACACAGGAAACTACGGAGCGGAATGCCTGGACACCCTGGCCTTCTGCGTCCGACACCTAGATACAGAAAACTACGAAGCGGAATACCTGGACACCCTGGACTTCCACGTGCGACACCTAGATACAGAAAACTACGAAGCGGAATACCTGGAAACCCTGAACTTCCACATCCGACACCTGGACACAGGAAACTACGGAGAGGAATGCCTGGACACCCTGGCCTTCCATATCCGGCACCTAGATACAGAAAACTACGAAGCGGAATACCTGGATACCCTGAACTTCCACATCCGGGTACCTAGATACAGAAAACTACGAAGCGGAATACCTGGAAACTCTGAACTTCCACATCCGACACCTGGACACAGGAAACTACGGAGCGGAATGCCTGGACACCCTGGCCTTCTGCGTCCGACACCTAGATACAGAAAACTACGAAGCGGAATACCTGGACACCCTGAACTTCCACATCCGACACCTGGACACAGGAAACTACGGAGAGGAATGCCTGGACACCCTGGCCTTCCACATCCGGCACCTAGATATAGAAAACTACGAAGCGGAATACCTGGACACCCTGAACTTCCACATCCGACACCTAGATACAGAAAAATACGAACCGGAATACCTGGATACCCTGAACTTCCACATCCGGGTACCTAGATACAGAAAACTACGAAGCGGAATACCTGGACACCCTGGACTTCCACGTCCGCCATCTAGATACAGAAAACTACGAAGGGGAATACCTGGACACCTTGGCCTTCCACATCCGGCACCTAGATATAGAAAACTACGAAGCGGAATACCTGGACACCCTGAACTTCCACATCCGACACCTAGATACAGAAAAATACGAACCGGAATACCTGGATACCCTGAACTTCCACATCCGGGTACCTAGATACAGAAAACTACGAAGCGGAATACCTGGACACCCTGGACTTCCACGTCCGCCATCTAGATACAGAAAACTACGAAGGGGAATACCTGGACACCCTGGACTTCCACATTCGACACCTAGATACAGAAAACTACGAAGCGGAATACCTGGATACCCTGAACTTCCACATCCGGCACCTGGACACAGGAAACTACGGAGCAGAATGCCTGGACACCCTGGCCTTCTACGTCCGACACCTAGATACAGAAAACTACGAATCGGAATACCTGGACACCCAGGCCTTCTACGTCCGACACCTAGATACAGAAAACTACGAAGCGGAATACCTGGACACCCTGGACTTCCACGTCCGCTATCTAGATACAGAAAACTACGAAGCGGAATACCTGGACACCCTGGACTTCCACAACCGGCACCTAGATACAGAAAACTACGAAGCAGAATACCTGGACACCCTGGACTTCCACATCCGGCACCTAGATACAGAAAACTACGAAGCGGAATACCTCGACACATTGAACTTCCACATCCGACACCTAGATACAGAAAACTACGAAGCGGAATACCTGGAAACCCTGAACTTCCAAATCCGACACCTGGGCACAGGAAACTACGGAGAGGAATGCCTGGACACCCTGGCCTTCTACGTCCGACACCAAGATACAGAAAACTACGAAGCGGAATACCTGGACACCCTGGACTTCCACGTCCGCCATCTAGATACAGAAAACTACGAAGCGGAATACCTGGACACCCTGAACTTCCACATCCGACACCTACATACAGAAAACTACGAAGCGGAATACCTGGAAACCCTGAACTTCCACATCCGACACCTGGACACAGGAAACTACGGAACGGAATACCTGGATACCCTGAACTTCCACATCCGGCACCTAGATACAGAAAACTACGAAGCGGAATACCTGGACACCCTGAACTTCCACATCCGACACCTACATACAGAAAACTACGAAGCGGAATACCTGGAAACTCTGAACTTCCACATCCGACACCTGGACACAGGAAACTACGGAGCGGAATGCCTGGACACCCTGGCCTTCTGCGTCCGACACCTAGATACAGAAAACTACGAAGCGGAATACCTGGACACCCTGGACTTCCACGTGCGACACCTAGATACAGAAAACTACGAAGCGGAATACCTGGAAACCCTGAACTTCCACATCCGACACCTGGACACAGGAAACTACGGAGAGGAATGCCTGGACACCCTGGCCTTCCACATCCGGCACCTAGATACAGAAAACTACGAAGCGGAATACCTGGATACCCTGAACTTCCACATCCGGGTACCTAGATACAGAAAACTACGAAGCGGAATACCTGGAAACTCTGAACTTCCACATCCGACACCTGGACACAGGAAACTACGGAGCGGAATGCCTGGACACCCTGGCCTTCTGCGTCCGACACCTAGATACAGAAAACTACGAAGCGGAATACCTGGACACCCTGAACTTCCACATCCGACACCTGGACACAGGAAACTACGGAGAGGAATGCCTGGACACCCTGGCCTTCCACATCCGGCACCTAGATATAGAAAACTACGAAGCGGAATACCTGGACACCCTGAACTTCCACATCCGACACCTAGATACAGAAAAATACGAACCGGAATACCTGGATACCCTGAACTTCCACATCCGGGTACCTAGATACAGAAAACTACGAAGCGGAATACCTGGACACCCTGGACTTCCACGTCCGCCATCTAGATACAGAAAACTACGAAGGGGAATACCTGGACACCTTGGCCTTCCACATCCGGCACCTAGATATAGAAAACTACGAAGCGGAATACCTGGACACCCTGAACTTCCACATCCGACACCTAGATACAGAAAAATACGAACCGGAATACCTGGATACCCTGAACTTCCACATCCGGGTACCTAGATACAGAAAACTACGAAGCGGAATACCTGGACACCCTGGACTTCCACGTCCGCCATCTAGATACAGAAAACTACGAAGGGGAATACCTGGACACCCTGGACTTCCACATTCGACACCTAGATACAGAAAACTACGAAGCGGAATACCTGGATACCCTGAACTTCCACATCCGGCACCTGGACACAGGAAACTACGGAGCAGAATGCCTGGACACCCTGGCCTTCTACGTCCGACACCTAGATACAGAAAACTACGAATCGGAATACCTGGACACCCAGGCCTTCTACGTCCGACACCTAGATACAGAAAACTACGAAGCGGAATACCTGGACACCCTGGACTTCCACGTCCGCTATCTAGATACAGAAAACTACGAAGCGGAATACCTGGACACCCTGGACTTCCACAACCGGCACCTAGATACAGAAAACTACGAAGCAGAATACCTGGACACCCTGGACTTCCACATCCGGCACCTAGATACAGAAAACTACGAAGCGGAATACCTCGACACATTGAACTTCCACATCCGACACCTAGATACAGAAAACTACGAAGCGGAATACCTGGAAACCCTGAACTTCCAAATCCGACACCTGGGCACAGGAAACTACGGAGAGGAATGCCTGGACACCCTGGCCTTCTACGTCCGACACCAAGATACAGAAAACTACGAAGCGGAATACCTGGACACCCTGGACTTCCACGTCCGCCATCTAGATACAGAAAACTACGAAGCGGAGTACCTGGACACCCTGGACTTCCACATTCGACACCTAGATGCAGAAAACTACGAAGCGGAATACCTGGATACCCTGAACTTCCACATCCGACACCTGGACACAGGAAACTATGGAGCGGAATGCCTGGACACCCTGGCCTTCTACGTCCGACACCTAGATACAGAAAACTACGAAGCGGAACACCTGGACACCCTGGACTTCCACGTCCGCCATCTAGATACAGAAAACTACGAAGGGGAATACCTGGACACCCTGGACTTCCACATTCGACACCTAGATACAGAAAACTACGAAGCGGAATACCTGGATACCCTGAACTTCCACATCCGGCACCTGGACACAGGAAACTACGGAGCAGAATGCCTGGACACCCTGGCCTTCTACGTCCGACACCTAGATACAGAAAACTACGAATCGGAATACCTGGACACCCTGGACTTCCACGTCCGCCATCTAGATACAGAAAACTACAAAGCGGAATACCTGGAATACCTGAACTTCCACATCCGACACCTAGACACAGGAAACTACGGAGCGGAATGCCTGGACACCCAGGCCTTCTACGTCCGACACCTAGATACAGAAAACTACGAAGCGGAATACCTGGACACCCTGGACTTCCACGTCCGCCATCTAGATACAGAAAACTACGAAGCGGAGTACCTGGACACCCTGGACTTCCACATTCGACACCTAGATGCAGAAAACTACGAAGCGGAATACCTGGATACCCTGAACTTCCACATCCGACACCTGGACACAGGAAACTATGGAGCGGAATGCCTGGACACCCTGGCCTTCTACGTCCGACACCTAGATACAGAAAACTACGAAGCGGAACACCTGGACACCCTGAACTTCCACATCCGACACCTAGATACAGAAAACTACGAAGCGGAATACCTGGAAACCCTAGACTTCCACATCCGACACCTGGACACAGGAAACTACGGAGCGTAATGCCTGGACACCCTGGCCTTCTACGTCCGACACCTAGATACAGAAAACTACGAAGCGGAATACCTGGACACCCTGGACTTCCACGTCCGCCATCTAGATACAGAAAACTACGGAGCGGAATGCCTGGACAACCTGGCCTTCTACGTCCAACACCTAGATACAGAAAACTACGAAGCGGAATACCTGGACACCCTGGACTTCCACATCCGGCACCTAGATACAGAAAACTACGAAGCGGAATACCTGGACACATTGAACTTCCACATCCGACACCTAGATACAGAAAACTACGAAGCGGAATACCTGGAAACCCTAGACCTCCACATCCGACACCTGGACACTGGAAACTACGGAGCGTAATGCCTGGACACCCTGGCCTTCTACGTCCGACACCTAGATACAGAAAACTACGAATCGGAATACCTGGACACCCTGGACTTCCACGTCCGCCATCTAGATACAGAAAACTACAAAGCGGAATACCTGGAATACCTGAACTTCCACATCCGACACCTGGACACAGGAAACTACGGAGCGGAATGCCTGGACACCCAGGCCTTCTACGTCCGACACCTAGATACAGAAAACTACGAAGCGGAATACCTGGACACCCTGGACTTCCACGTCCGCTATCTAGATACAGAAAACTACGAAGCGGAATACCTGGACACCCTGGACTTCCACATCTGGCACCTAGATACAGAAAACTACGAAGCGGAATACCTGGACACCCTGGACTTCCACATCCGGCACCTAGATACAGAAAACTACGAAGCGGAATACCTGGACACATTGAACTTCCACATCCGACACCTAGATACAGAAAACTACGAAGCGGAATACCTGGAAACCCTGAACTTCCAAATCCGACACCTGGACACAGGAAACTACGGAGAGGAATGCCTGGACACCCTGGCCTTCTGCGTCCGACACCTAGATACAGAAAACTACGAAGCGGAATACCTGGACACCCTGAACTTCCACATCCGACACCTGGACACAGGAAACTACGGAGAGGAATGCCTGGACACCCTGGCCTTCTGCGTCCGACACCTAGATACAGAAAACTACGAAGCGGAATACCTGGACACCCTGGACTTCCACGTGCGACACCTAGATACAGAAAACTACGAAGCGGAATACCTGGAAACCCTGAACTTCCACATCCGACACCTGGACACAGGAAACTACGGAGAGGAATGCCTGGACACCCTGGCCTTCCACATCCGGCACATAGATACAGAAAACTACGAAGCGGAACACCTGGACATCCTGAACTTCCACATCCGACACCTAGATACAGAAAACTACGAAGCGGAATACCTGGACACCCTGGACTTCCACGTCCGCCATCTAGATACAGAAAACTACGAAGCGGAGTACCTGGACACCCTGGACTTCCACATTCGACACCTAGATACAGAAAACTACGAAGCGGAATACCTGGACACCCTGAACTTCCACATCCGACACCTACATACAGAAAACTACGAAGCGGAATACCTGGAAACCCTGAACTTCCACATCCGACACCTGGACACAGGAAACTACGGAACGGAATACCTGGATACCCTGAACTTCCACATCCGGCACCTAGATACAGAAAACTACGAAGCGGAATACCTGGACACCCTGAACTTCCACATCCGACACCTACATACAGAAAACTACGAAGCGGAATACCTGGAAACTCTGAACTTCCACATCCGACACCTGGACACAGGAAACTACGGAGCGGAATGCCTGGACACCCTGGCCTTCTGCGTCCGACACCTAGATACAGAAAACTACGAAGCGGAATACCTGGACACCCTGGACTTCCACGTGCGACACCTAGATACAGAAAACTACGAAGCGGAATACCTGGAAACCCTGAACTTCCACATCCGACACCTGGACACAGGAAACTACGGAGAGGAATGCCTGGACACCCTGGCCTTCCACATCCGGCACCTAGATACAGAAAACTACGAAGCGGAATACCTGGATACCCTGAACTTCCACATCCGGGTACCTAGATACAGAAAACTACGAAGCGGAATACATGGAAACTCTGAACTTCCACATCCGACACCTGGACACAGGAAACTACGGAGCGGAATGCCTGGACACCCTGGCCTTCTGCGTCCGACACCTAGATACAGAAAACTACGAAGCGGAATACCTGGACACCCTGAACTTCCACATCCGACACCTGGACACAGGAAACTACGGAGAGGAATGCCTGGACACCCTGGCCTTCCACATCCGGCACCTAGATATAGAAAACTACGAAGCGGAATACCTGGACACCCTGAACTTCCACATCCGACACCTAGATACAGAAAAATACGAACCGGAATACCTGGATACCCTGAACTTCCACATCCGGGTACCTAGATACAGAAAACTACGAAGCGGAATACCTGGACACCCTGGACTTCCACGTCCGCCATCTAGATACAGAAAACTACGAAGGGGAATACCTGGACACCCTGGCCTTCCACATCCGGCACCTAGATATAGAAAACTACGAAGCGGAATACCTGGACACCCTGAACTTCCACATCCGACACCTAGATACAGAAAAATACGAACCGGAATACCTGGATACCCTGAACTTCCACATCCGGGTACCTAGATACAGAAAACTACGAAGCGGAATACCTGGACACCCTGGACTTCCACGTCCGCCATCTAGATACAGAAAACTACGAAGGGGAATACCTGGACACCCTGGACTTCCACATTCGACACCTAGATACAGAAAACTACGAAGCGGAATACCTGGATACCCTGAACTTCCACATCCGGCACCTGGACACAGGAAACTACGGAGCAGAATGCCTGGACACCCTGGCCTTCTACGTCCGACACCTAGATACAGAAAACTACGAATCGGAATACCTGGACACCCAGGCCTTCTACGTCCGACACCTAGATACAGAAAACTACGAAGCGGAATACCTGGACACCCTGGACTTCCACGTCCGCTATCTAGATACAGAAAACTACGAAGCGGAATACCTGGACACCCTGGACTTCCACAACCGGCACCTAGATACAGAAAACTACGAAGCAGAATACCTGGACACCCTGGACTTCCACATCCGGCACCTAGATACAGAAAACTACGAAGCGGAATACCTGGACACATTGAACTTCCACATCCGACACCTAGATACAGAAAACTACGAAGCGGAATACCTGGAAACCCTGAACTTCCAAATCCGACACCTGGGCACAGGAAACTACGGAGAGGAATGCCTGGACACCCTGGCCTTCTACGTCCGACACCAAGATACAGAAAACTACGAAGCGGAATACCTGGACACCCTGGACTTCCACGTCCGCCATCTAGATACAGAAAACTACGAAGCGGAGTACCTGGACACCCTGGACTTCCACATTCGACACCTAGATGCAGAAAACTACGAAGCGGAATACCTGGATACCCTGAACTTCCACATCCGACACCTGGACACAGGAAACTATGGAGCGGAATGCCTGGACACCCTGGCCTTCTACGTCCGACACCTAGATACAGAAAACTACGAAGCGGAACACCTGGACACCCTGAACTTCCACATCCGACACCTAGATACAGAAAACTACGAAGCGGAATACCTGGAAACCCTAGACTTCCACATCCGACACCTGGACACAGGAAACTACGGAGCGTAATGCCTGGACACCCTGGCCTTCTACGTCCGACACCTAGATACAGAAAACTACGAAGCGGAATACCTGGACAACCTGGACTTCCACGTCCGCCATCTAGATACAGAAAACTACGGAGCGGAATGCCAGGACAACCTGGCCTTCTACGTCCGACACCTAGATACAGAAAACTACGAAGCGGAATACCTGGACACCCTGGACTTCCACATCCGGCACCTAGATACAGAAAACTACGAAGCGGAATACCTGGACACATTGAACTTCCACATCCGACACCTAGATACAGAAAACTACGAAGCGGAGTACCTGGACACCCTGGACTTCCACATTCGACACCTAGATACAGAAAACTACGAAGCGGAATACCTGGACACCCTGAACTTCCACATCCGACACCTGGACACAGGAAACTACGGAACGGAATACCTGGATACCCTGAACTTCCACATCCGGCACCTAGATACAGAAAACTACGAAGCGGAATACCTGGACACCCTGAACTTCCACATCCGACACCTACATACAGAAAACTACGAAGCGGAATACCTGGACACCCTGAACTTCCACATCCGACACCTACATACAGAAAACTACGAAGCGGAATACCTGGAAACTCTGAACTTCCACATCCGACACCTGGACACAGGAAACTACGGAGCGGAATGCCTGGACACCCTGGCCTTCTGCGTCCGACACCTAGATACAGAAAACTACGAAGCGGAATACCTGGACACCCTGGACTTCCACGTGCGACACCTAGATACAGAAAACTACGAAGCGGAATACCTGGAAACCCTGAACTTCCACATCCGACACCTGGACACAGGAAACTACGGAGAGGAATGCCTGGACACCCTGGCCTTCCACATCCGGCACCTAGATACAGAAAACTACGAAGCGGAACACCTGGACACCCTGGACTTCCACGTCCGCCATCTAGATACAGAAAACTACAAAGCGGAATACCTGGAATACCTGAACTTCCACATCCGACACCTGGACACAGGAAACTACGGAGCGGAATGCCTGGACACCCAGGCCTTCTACGTCCGACACCTAGATACAGAAAACTACGAAGCGGAATACCTGGACACCCTGGACTTCCACGTCCGCTATCTAGATACAGAAAACTACGAAGCGGAATACCTGGACACCCTGGACTTCCACAACCGGCACCTAGATACAGAAAACTACGAAGCAGAATACCTGGACACCCTGGACTTCCACATCCGGCACCTAGATACAGAAAACTACGAAGCGGAATACCTGGACACATTGAACTTCCACATCCGACACCTAGATACAGAAAACTACGAAGCGGAATACCTGGAAACCCTGAACTTCCAAATCCGACACCTGGGCACAGGAAACTACGGAGAGGAATGCCTGGACACCCTGGCCTTCTACGTCCGACACCAAGATACAGAAAACTACGAAGCGGAATACCTGGACACCCTGGACTTCCACGTCCGCCATCTAGATACAGAAAACTACGAAGCGGAGTACCTGGACACCCTGGACTTCCACATTCGACACCTAGATGCAGAAAACTACGAAGCGGAATACCTGGATACCCTGAACTTCCACATCCGACACCTGGACACAGGAAACTATGGAGCGGAATGCCTGGACACCCTGGCCTTCTACGTCCGACACCTAGATACAGAAAACTACGAAGCGGAACACCTGGACACCCTGAACTTCCACATCCGACACCTAGATACAGAAAACTACGAAGCGGAATACCTGGAAACCCTAGACTTCCACATCCGACACCTGGACACAGGAAACTACGGAGCGTAATGCCTGGACACCCTGGCCTTCTACGTCCGACACCTAGATACAGAAAACTACGAAGCGGAATACCTGGACACCCTGGACTTCCACGTCCGCCATCTAGATACAGAAAACTACGGAGCGGAATGCCAGGACAACCTGGCCTTCTACGTCCGACACCTAGATACAGAAAACTACGAAGCGGAATACCTGGACACCCTGAACTTCCACATCCGACACCTACATACAGAAAACTACGAAGCGGAATACCTGGAAACTCTGAACTTCCACATCCGACACCTGGACACAGGAAACTACGGAGCGGAATACCTGGAAACCCTGAACTTCCACATCCGACACCTGGACACAGGAAACTACGGAGAGGAATGCCTGGACACCCTGGCCTTCCACATCCGGCACCTAGATACAGAAAACTACGAAATGGAACACCTGGACACCCTGGACTTCCACGTGCGACACCTAGATACAGAAAACTACGAAGCGGAATACCTGGAAACCCTGAACTTCCACATCCGACACCTGGACACAGGAAACTACGGAGAGGAATGCCTGGACACCCTGGCCTTCCACATCCGGCACCTAGAAACAGAAAACTACGAAGCGGAATACCTGGACACCCTGAACTTCCACATCCGACACCTAGATACAGAAAAATACGAACCGGAATACCTGGATACCCTGAACTTCCACATCCGGGTACCTAGATACAGAAAACTACGAAGCGGAATACCTGGACACCCTGGACTTCCACGTCCGCCATCTAGATACAGAAAACTACGAAGGGGAATACCTGGACACCCTGGACTTCCACATTCGACACCTAGATACAGAAAACTACGAAGCGGAATACCTGGATACCCTGAACTTCCACATCCGGCACCTGGACACAGGAAACTACGGAGCAGAATGCCTGGACACCCTGGCCTTCTACGTCCGACACCTAGATACAGAAAACTACGAATCGGAATACCTGGACACCCTGGACTTCCACGTCCGCCATCTAGATACAGAAAACTACAAAGCGGAATACCTGGAATACCTGAACTTCCACATCCGACACCTGGACACAGGAAACTACGGAGCGGAATGCCTGGACACCCAGGCCTTCTACGTCCGACACCTAGATACAGAAAACTACGAAGCGGAATACCTGGACACCCTGGACTTCCACGTCCGCCATCTAGATACAGAAAACTACGAAGCGGAGTACCTGGACACCCTGGACTTCCACATTCGACACCTAGATGCAGAAAACTACGAAGCGGAATACCTGGATACCCTGAACTTCCACATCCGACACCTGGACACAGGAAACTATGGAGCGGAATGCCTGGACACCCTGGCCTTCTACGTCCGACACCTAGATACAGAAAACTACGAAGCGGAACACCTGGACACCCTGAACTTCCACATCCGACACCTAGATACAGAAAACTACGAAGCGGAATACCTGGAAACCCTAGACTTCCACATCCGACACCTGGACACAGGAAACTACGGAGCGTAATGCCTGGACACCCTGGCCTTCTACGTCCGACACCTAGATACAGAAAACTACGAAGCGGAATACCTGGACACCCTGGACTTCCACGTCCGCCATCTAGATACAGAAAACTACGGAGCGGAATGCCTGGACAACCTGGCCTTCTACGTCCGACACCTAGATACAGAAAACTACGAAGCGGAATACCTGGACACCCTGGACTTCCACATCCGGCACCTAGATACAGAAAACTACGAAGCGGAATACCTGGACACATTGAACTTCCACATCCGACACCTAGATACAGAAAACTACGAAGCGGAATACCTGGAAACCCTAGACCTCCACATCCGACACCTGGACACTGGAAACTACGGAGCGTAATGCCTGGACACCCTGGCCTTCTACGTCCGACACCTAGATACAGAAAACTACGAATCGGAATACCTGGACACCCTGGACTTCCACGTCCGCCATCTAGATACAGAAAACTACAAAGCGGAATACCTGGAATACCTGAACTTCCACATCCGACACCTGGACACAGGAAACTACGGAGCGGAATGCCTGGACACCCAGGCCTTCTACGTCCGACACCTAGATACAGAAAACTACGAAGCGGAATACCTGGACACCCTGGACTTCCACGTCCGCTATCTAGATACAGAAAACTACGAAGCGGAATACCTGGACACCCTGGACTTCCACGTCCGCCATCTAGATACAGAAAATTACGAAGCGGAGTACCTGGACACCCTGGACTTCCACATTCGACACCTAGATGCAGAAAACTACGAAGCAGAATACCTGGAAACCCTAGACTTCCACATCCGACACCTGGACACAGGAAACTACGGAGCGTAATGCCTGGACACCCTGGCCTTCTACGTCCGACACCTAGATACAGAAAACTACGAAGCGGAATACCTGGACACCCTGGACTTCCACGTCCGCCATCTAGATACAGAAAACTACGGAGCGGAATGCCTGGACTACCTGGCCTTCTACGTCCGACACCTAGATACAGAAAACTACGAAGCGGAATACCTGGACACCCTGGACTTCCACATCCGGCACCTAGATACAGAAAACTACGAAGCGGAATACCTGGACACATTGAACTTCCACATTCGACACCTAGATACAGAAAACTACGAAGCGGAATACCTGGAAACCCTAGACCTCCACATCCGACACCTGGACACAGGAAACTACGGAGCGTAATGCCTGGACACCCTGGCCTTCTACGTCCGACACCTAGATACAGAAAACTACGAATCGGAATACCTGGACACCCTGGACTTCCACATTCGACACCTAGATACAGAAAACTACGAAGCGGAATACCTGGAAACCCTGAACTTCCACATCCGACACCTGGACACAGGAAACTACGGAGCGGAATACCTGGACACCCTGGACTTCCACATCCGGCACCTAGATACAGAAAACTACGAAGCGGAATACCTGGACACATTGAACTTCCACATTCGACACCTAGATACAGAAAACTACGAAGCGGAATACCTGGAAACCCTAGACCTCCACATCCGACACCTGGACACAGGAAACTACGGAGCGTAATGCCTGGACACCCTGGCCTTCTACGTCCGACACCTAGATACAGAAAACTACGAATCGGAATACCTGGACACCCTGGACTTCCACATTCGACACCTAGATACAGAAAACTACGAAGCGGAATACCTGGACACCCTGGACTTCCACATCCGACACCTAGATACAGAAAACTACGAATCGGAATACCTGGACACCCTGAACTTCCACATCCGACACCTACATACAGAAAACTACGAAGCGGAATACCTGGAAACTCTGAACTTCCACATCCGACACCTGGACACAGGAAACTACGGAGCGGAATACCTGGATACCCTGAACTTCCACATCCGGCACCTAGATACAGGAAAGTACCAAGCGGAATACCTGGAAACCCTGAACTTCCACATCCGACACCTGGACACAGGAAACTACGGAGCGGAATGCCTGGACACCCTGGCCTTCTGCGTCCGACACCTAGATACAGAAAACTACGAAGCGGAATACCTGGACACCCTGGACTTCCACGTGCGACACCTAGATACAGAAAACTACGAAGCGGAATACCTGGAATACCTGAACTTCCACATCCGACACCTGGACACAGGAAACTACGGAGAGGAATGCCTGGACACCCAGGCCTTCTACGTCCGACACCTAGATACAGAAAACCACGAAGCGGAATACCTGGACACCCTGGACTTCCACGTCCGCCATCTAGATACAGAAAACTACGAAGCGGAATACCTGGACACCCTGGACTTCCACATCCGGCACCTAGATACAGAAAACTACGAAGCGGAATACCTGGACTTCCACATTCGACACCTAGATGCAGAAAACTACGAAGCGGAATACCTGGATACCCTGAACTTCCACATCCGACACCTGGACACAGGAAACTATGGAGCGGAATGCCTGGACACCCTGGCCTTCTACGTCCGACACCTAGATACAGAAAACTACGAAGCGGAACACCTGGACACCCTGAACTTCCACATCCGACACCTAGATACAGAAAACTACGAAGCGGAATACCTGGACACCCTGGACTTCCACGTCCGCCATCTAGATACAGAAAACTACGGAGCGGAATGCCTGGACAACCTGGCCTTCTACGTCCGACACCTAGATACAAAAAACTACGAAGCGGAATACCTGGACACCCTGGACTTCCACATCCGGCACCTAGATACAGAAAACTACGAAGCGGAATACCTGGACACCCTGGCCTTCTACGTCCGACACCTAGATACTGAAAACTACGAAGCGGAATACCTGGACACCCTGGACTTCCACGTCCGCCATCTAGATACAGAAAACTACGAAGCGGAATACCTGGACACCCTGGACTTCCACATTCGACACCTAGATACAGAAAACTACGAAGCGGAATACCTGGACACCGTGGACTTCCACATCCGACACCTAGATACAGAAAACTACGAAGCGGAATACCTGGATACCCTGAACTTCCACATCCGGCACCTAGATACAGAAAACTACGAAGCGGAATACCTAGACACACTGAACTTCCACATCCGACACCTAGATACAGAAAACTACGAAGCGGAATACCTGGAAACCCTGAACTTCCACATCCGACACCTGGACACAGGAAACTACGGAGCGGAATGCCTGCACACCCTGGCCTTCTACGTCCGACACCTAGATACAGAAAACTACGAAGCGGAATACCTGGACACCCTGGACTTCCACGTCCGCCATCTAGATACAGAAAACTACGAAGGGGAATACCTGGACACCCTGGACTTCCACATTCGACACCTAGATACAGAAAACTACGAAGCGGAATACCTGGATACCCTGAACTTCCACATCCGGCACCTGGACACAGGAAACTACGGAGCGGAATGCCTGGACACCCTGGCCTTCTACGTCCGACACCTAGATACAGAAAACTACGAATCGGAATACCTGGACACCCTGGACTTCCACGTCCGCCATCTAGATACAGAAAACTACGAAGCGGAATACCTGGAATACCTGAACTTCCACATCCGACACCTGGACACAGGAAACTACGGAGCGGAATGCCTGGACACCCTGGCCTTCTACGTCCGACACCTAGATACAGAAAACTACGAAGCGGAATACCTGGACACCCTGGACTTCCACGTCCGCCATCTAGATACAGAAAACTACGAACGGGGATACCTGGACACCCTGGACTTCCACATTCGACACCTAGATACAGAAAACTACGAAGCGGAATACCTGGATACCCTGAACTTCCACATCCGGCACCTGGACACAGGAAACTACGGAGCGGAATGCCTGGACACCCTGGCCTTCTACGTCCGACACCTAGATACAGAAAACTACGAATCGGAATACCTGGACACCCTGGACTTCCACGTCCGCCATCTAGATACAGAAAACTACGAAGCGGAATACCTGGAATACCTGAACTTCCACATCCGACACCTGGACACAGGAAACTACGGAGCGGA
Source organism: Cephus spinipes (assembly GCA_963971525.1). Lineage (NCBI taxonomy): Eukaryota > Metazoa > Arthropoda > Insecta > Hymenoptera > Cephidae > Cephus > Cephus spinipes. Next base: position 19,210,021 of record OZ020572.1, on the reverse strand, counting down.
ATGCCTGGACACCCTGGCCTTCTACGTCCGACACCTAGATACAGAAAACTACGAAGCGGAATACCTGGACACCCTGGACTTCCACGTCCGCCATCTAGATACAGAAAACTACGAAGCGGAATACCTGGACACCCTGGACTTCCACATCCGGCACCTAGATACAGAAAACTACGAAGGGGAATACCTGGACACCCTGGACTTCCACATTCGACACCTAGATACAGAAAACTACGAAGCGGAATACCTGGATACCCTGAACTTCCACATCCGGCACCTGGACACAGGAAACTACGGAGCGGAATGCCTGGACACCCTGGCCTTCCACATCCGGCACCTAGAAACAGAAAACTACGAAGCGGAATACCTGGACACCCTGGACTTCCACATTCGACACCTAGATACAGAAAACTACGAAGCGGAATACCTGGACACCCTGGACTTCCACATCCGAAACCTGGACACAGGAAACTACGGAGCGTAATGCCTGGACACCCTGGCCTTCTACGTCCGACACCTAGATACAGAAAACTACGAAGCGGAATACCTGGAATACCTGAACTTCCACATCCGACACCTGGACACAGGAAACTACGGAGCGGAATGCCTGGACACCCTGGCCTTCTACGTCCGACACCTAGATACAGAAAACTACGAAGCGGAATACCTGGACACCCTGAACTTCCACGTCCGCCATCTAGATACAGAAAACTACGAAGCGGAATACCTGGAAACCCTGAACATCCACATCCGACACCTGGACACAGGAAACTACGGAGCGGAATACCTGGATACCCTGAACTTCCACATCCGGCACCTAGATACAGAAAACTACGAGGCGGAACACCTGGACACCCTGAACTTCCACATCCGACACCTACATACAGAAAACTACGAAGCGGAATACCTGGACACCCTGAACTTCCAAATCCGACACCTAGATACAGAAAACTACGAAGCGGAATACCTGGACACCCTGAACTTCCACATCCGACACCTAGATACAGAAAACTACGAAGCGGAATACCTGGATACCCTGAACTTCCACATCCGGCACCTAGATACAGAAAACTACGAAGCGGAATACCTGGATACCCTGAACTTCCACATCCGGCACCTGGACACAGGAAACTACGGAGCGGAATGCCTGGACACCCTGGCCTTCCACATCCGGCACCTAGATACAGAAAACTACGAAGCGGAATACCTGGACACCCTGGACTTCCACATTCGACACCTAGATACAGAAAACTACGAAGCGGAATACCTGGACACCCTGGACTTCCACATCCGACACCTGCACACAGGAAACTACGGAGCGTAATGCCTGGACACCCTGGCCTTCTACGTCCGACACCTAGATACAGAAAACTACGAAGCGGAATACCTGGAATACCTGAACTTCCACATCCGACACCTGGACACAGGAAACTACGGAGCGGAATGCCTGCACACCCTGGCCTTCTACGTCCGACACCTAGATACAGAAAACTACGAATCGGAATACCTGGACACCCTGGACTTCCACGACCGCCATCTAGATACAGAAAACTACGAAGCGGAATACCTGGAATACCTGAACTTCCACATCCGACACCTGGACACAGGAAACTACGGAGCGGAATGCCTGGACACCCTGGCCTTCTACGTCCGACACCTAGATACAGAAAACTACGAAGCGGAATACCTGGACACCCTGGACTTCCACGTCCGCCATCTAGATACAGAAAACTACGAAGGGGAATACCTGGACACCCTGGACTTCCACATTCGACACCTAGATACAGAAAACTACGAAGCGGAATACCTGGATACTCTGAACTTCCACATCCGGCACCTGGACACAGGAAACTACGGAGCGGAATGCCTGGACACCCTGGCCTTCTACGTCCGACACCTAGATACAGAAAACTACGAAGCGGAATACCTGGACACCCTGGACTTCCACGTCCGCCATCTAGATACAGAAAACTACGAAGCGGAATACCTGGACACCCTGGACTTCCACATCCGGCACCTAGATACAGAAAACTACGAAGGGGAATACCTGGACACCCTGGACTTCCACATTCGACACCTAGATACAGAAAACTACGAAGCGGAATACCTGGATACCCTAAACTTCCACATCCGGCACCTGGACACAGGAAACTACGGAGCGGAATGCCTGGACACCCTGGCCTTCCACATCCGGCACCTAGATACAGAAAACTACGAAGCGGAATACCTGGACACCCTGGACTTCCACATTCGACACCTAGATACAGAAAACTACGAAGCGGAATACCTGGAAACCCTGGACTTCCACATCCGACACCTGGACACAGGAAACTACGGAGCGTAATGCCTGGACACCCTGGCCTTCTACGTCCGACACCTAGATACAGAAAACTACGAAGCGGAATACCTGGAATACCTGAACTTCCACATCCGACACCTGGACACAGGAAACTACGGAGCGGAATGCCTGGACACCCTGGCCTTCTACGTCCGACACCTAGATACAGAAAACTACGAAGCGGAATACCTGGACACCCTGAACTTCTACGTCCGCCATCTAGATACAGAAAACTACGAAGCGGAATACCTGGAAACCCTGAACATCCACATCCGACACCTGGACACAGGAAACTACGGAGCGGAATACTTGGATACCCTGAACTTCCACATCCAGCACCTAGATACAGAAAACTACGAAGCGGAACACCTGGACACCCTGAACTTCCACATCCGGCACCTAGATACAGAAAACTACGAAGCGGAATACCTGGACACCCTGAACTTCCAAATCCGACACCTAGATACAGAAAACTACGAAGCGGAATACCTGGACACCCTGAACTTCCACATCCGACACCTAGATACAGAAAACTACGAAGCGGAATACCTGGATACCCTGAACTTTTACATCCGGCACCTAGATACAGAAAACTACGAAGCGGAATACCTGGACACCCTGAACTTCCACATCCGACACCTACATACAGAAAACTACGAAGCGGAATACCTGGAAACCCTGAACTTCCACATCCGACACCTGGACACAGGAAACTACGGAGCGGAATACCTGGATACCCTGAACTTCCACATCCGGCACCTAGATACAGAAAACTACGAAGCGGAATACCTGGACACCCTGGACTTCCACATTCGACACCTAGATACAGAAAACTACGAAGCGGAATACCTGGACACCCTGGACTTCCACATCCGACACCTGCACACAGGAAACTACGGAGCGTAATGCCTGGACACCCTGGCCTTCTACGTCCGACACCTAGATACAGAAAACTACGAAGCGGAATACCTGGAATACCTGAACTTCCACATCCGACACCTGGACACAGGAAACTACGGAGCGGAATGCCTGGACACCCTGGCCTTCTACGTCCGACACCTAGATACAGAAAACTACGAAGCGGAATACCTGGACACCCTGAACTTCTACGTCCGCCATCTAGATACAGAAAACTACGAAGCGGAATACCTGGAAACCCTGAACATCCACATCCGACACCTAGATACAGAAAACTACGAAGCGGAATACCTGGACACCCTGAACTTCCAAATCCGACACCTAGATACAGAAAACTACGAAGCGGAATACCTGGACACCCTGAACTTCCACATCCGACACCTAGATACAGAAAACTACGAAGCGGAATACCTGGATACCCTGAACTTCCACATCCGGCACCTAGATACAGAAAACTACGAAGCGGAATACCTGGACACCCTGAACTTCCACATCCGACACCTACATACAGAAAACTACGAAGCGGAATACCTGGAAACCCTGAACTTCCACATCCGACACCTGGACACAGGAAACTACGGAGCGGAATACCTGGATACCCTGAACTTCCACATCCGGCACCTAGATACAGAAAACTACGAAGCGGAATACCTGGACACCCTGGACTTCCACATTCGACACCTAGATACAGAAAACTACGAAGCGGAATACCTGGACACCCTGGACTTCCACATCCGACACCTGCACACAGGAAACTACGGAGCGTAATGCCTGGACACCCTGGCCTTCTACGTCCGACACCTAGATACAGAAAACTACGAAGCGGAATACCTGGAATACCTGAACTTCCACATCCGACACCTGGACACAGGAAACTACGGAGCGGAATGCCTGCACACCCTGGCCTTCTACGTCCGACACCTAGATACAGAAAACTACGAATCGGAATACCTGGACACCCTGGACTTCCACGTCCGCCATCTAGATACAGAAAACTACGAAGCGGAATACCTGGAATACCTGAACTTCCACATCCGACACCTGGACACAGGAAACTACGGAGCGGAATGCCTGGACACCCTGGCCTTCTACGTCCGACACCTAGATACAGAAAACTACGAAGCGGAATACCTGGACACCCTGGACTTCCACGTCCGCCATCTAGATACAGAAAACTACGAAGGGGAATACCTGGACACCCTGGACTTCCACATTCGACACCTAGATACAGAAAACTACGAAGCGGAATACCTGGATACTCTGAACTTCCACATCCGGCACCTGGACACAGGAAACTACGGAGCGGAATGCCTGGACACCCAGGCCTTCTACGTCCGACACCTAGATACAGAAAACTACGAATCGGAATACCTGGACACCCTGGCCATCTACGTCCGACACCTAGATACAGAAAACTACGAAGCGGAATACCTGGACACCCTGGACTTCCACGTCCGCCATCTAGATACAGAAAACTACGAAGCGGAATACCTGGACACCCTGGACTTCCACATCCGGCACCTAGATACAGAAAACTACGAAGCGGAATACCTGGAAACCCTAGACTTCCACATCCGACACCTGGACACAGGAAACTACGGAGCGTAATGCCTGGACACCCTGGCCTTCTACGTCCGACACCTAGATACAGAAAACTACGAAGCGGAATACCTGGACAACCTGGACTTCCACGTCCGCCATCTAGATACAGAAAACTACGGAGCGGAATGCCAGGACAACCTGGCCTTCTACGTCCGACACCTAGATACAGAAAACTACGAAGCGGAATACCTGGACACCCTGGACTTCCACATCCGGCACCTAGATACAGAAAACTACGAAGCGGAATACCTGGACACATTGAACTTCCACATCCGACACCTAGATACAGAAAACTACGAAGCGGAGTACCTGGACACCCTGGACTTCCACATTCGACACCTAGATACAGAAAACTACGAAGCGGAATACCTGGACACCCTGAACTTCCACATCCGACACCTGGACACAGGAAACTACGGAACGGAATACCTGGATACCCTGAACTTCCACATCCGGCACCTAGATACAGAAAACTACGAAGCGGAATACCTGGACACCCTGAACTTCCACATCCGACACCTACATACAGAAAACTACGAAGCGGAATACCTGGACACCCTGAACTTCCACATCCGACACCTACATACAGAAAACTACGAAGCGGAATACCTGGAAACTCTGAACTTCCACATCCGACACCTGGACACAGGAAACTACGGAGCGGAATGCCTGGACACCCTGGCCTTCTGCGTCCGACACCTAGATACAGAAAACTACGAAGCGGAATACCTGGACACCCTGGACTTCCACGTGCGACACCTAGATACAGAAAACTACGAAGCGGAATACCTGGAAACCCTGAACTTCCACATCCGACACCTGGACACAGGAAACTACGGAGAGGAATGCCTGGACACCCTGGCCTTCCACATCCGGCACCTAGATACAGAAAACTACGAAGCGGAACACCTGGACACCCTGGACTTCCACGTCCGCCATCTAGATACAGAAAACTACAAAGCGGAATACCTGGAATACCTGAACTTCCACATCCGACACCTGGACACAGGAAACTACGGAGCGGAATGCCTGGACACCCAGGCCTTCTACGTCCGACACCTAGATACAGAAAACTACGAAGCGGAATACCTGGACACCCTGGACTTCCACGTCCGCTATCTAGATACAGAAAACTACGAAGCGGAATACCTGGACACCCTGGACTTCCACAACCGGCACCTAGATACAGAAAACTACGAAGCAGAATACCTGGACACCCTGGACTTCCACATCCGGCACCTAGATACAGAAAACTACGAAGCGGAATACCTGGACACATTGAACTTCCACATCCGACACCTAGATACAGAAAACTACGAAGCGGAATACCTGGAAACCCTGAACTTCCAAATCCGACACCTGGGCACAGGAAACTACGGAGAGGAATGCCTGGACACCCTGGCCTTCTACGTCCGACACCAAGATACAGAAAACTACGAAGCGGAATACCTGGACACCCTGGACTTCCACGTCCGCCATCTAGATACAGAAAACTACGAAGCGGAGTACCTGGACACCCTGGACTTCCACATTCGACACCTAGATGCAGAAAACTACGAAGCGGAATACCTGGATACCCTGAACTTCCACATCCGACACCTGGACACAGGAAACTATGGAGCGGAATGCCTGGACACCCTGGCCTTCTACGTCCGACACCTAGATACAGAAAACTACGAAGCGGAACACCTGGACACCCTGAACTTCCACATCCGACACCTAGATACAGAAAACTACGAAGCGGAATACCTGGAAACCCTAGACTTCCACATCCGACACCTGGACACAGGAAACTACGGAGCGTAATGCCTGGACACCCTGGCCTTCTACGTCCGACACCTAGATACAGAAAACTACGAAGCGGAATACCTGGACACCCTGGACTTCCACGTCCGCCATCTAGATACAGAAAACTACGGAGCGGAATGCCAGGACAACCTGGCCTTCTACGTCCGACACCTAGATACAGAAAACTACGAAGCGGAATACCTGGACACCCTGAACTTCCACATCCGACACCTACATACAGAAAACTACGAAGCGGAATACCTGGAAACTCTGAACTTCCACATCCGACACCTGGACACAGGAAACTACGGAGCGGAATACCTGGAAACCCTGAACTTCCACATCCGACACCTGGACACAGGAAACTACGGAGAGGAATGCCTGGACACCCTGGCCTTCCACATCCGGCACCTAGATACAGAAAACTACGAAATGGAACACCTGGACACCCTGGACTTCCACGTGCGACACCTAGATACAGAAAACTACGAAGCGGAATACCTGGAAACCCTGAACTTCCACATCCGACACCTGGACACAGGAAACTACGGAGAGGAATGCCTGGACACCCTGGCCTTCCACATCCGGCACCTAGAAACAGAAAACTACGAAGCGGAATACCTGGACACCCTGAACTTCCACATCCGACACCTAGATACAGAAAAATACGAACCGGAATACCTGGATACCCTGAACTTCCACATCCGGGTACCTAGATACAGAAAACTACGAAGCGGAATACCTGGACACCCTGGACTTCCACGTCCGCCATCTAGATACAGAAAACTACGAAGGGGAATACCTGGACACCCTGGACTTCCACATTCGACACCTAGATACAGAAAACTACGAAGCGGAATACCTGGATACCCTGAACTTCCACATCCGGCACCTGGACACAGGAAACTACGGAGCAGAATGCCTGGACACCCTGGCCTTCTACGTCCGACACCTAGATACAGAAAACTACGAATCGGAATACCTGGACACCCTGGACTTCCACGTCCGCCATCTAGATACAGAAAACTACAAAGCGGAATACCTGGAATACCTGAACTTCCACATCCGACACCTGGACACAGGAAACTACGGAGCGGAATGCCTGGACACCCAGGCCTTCTACGTCCGACACCTAGATACAGAAAACTACGAAGCGGAATACCTGGACACCCTGGACTTCCACGTCCGCCATCTAGATACAGAAAACTACGAAGCGGAGTACCTGGACACCCTGGACTTCCACATTCGACACCTAGATGCAGAAAACTACGAAGCGGAATACCTGGATACCCTGAACTTCCACATCCGACACCTGGACACAGGAAACTATGGAGCGGAATGCCTGGACACCCTGGCCTTCTACGTCCGACACCTAGATACAGAAAACTACGAAGCGGAACACCTGGACACCCTGAACTTCCACATCCGACACCTAGATACAGAAAACTACGAAGCGGAATACCTGGAAACCCTAGACTTCCACATCCGACACCTGGACACAGGAAACTACGGAGCGTAATGCCTGGACACCCTGGCCTTCTACGTCCGACACCTAGATACAGAAAACTACGAAGCGGAATACCTGGACACCCTGGACTTCCACGTCCGCCATCTAGATACAGAAAACTACGGAGCGGAATGCCTGGACAACCTGGCCTTCTACGTCCGACACCTAGATACAGAAAACTACGAAGCGGAATACCTGGACACCCTGGACTTCCACATCCGGCACCTAGATACAGAAAACTACGAAGCGGAATACCTGGACACATTGAACTTCCACATCCGACACCTAGATACAGAAAACTACGAAGCGGAATACCTGGAAACCCTAGACCTCCACATCCGACACCTGGACACTGGAAACTACGGAGCGTAATGCCTGGACACCCTGGCCTTCTACGTCCGACACCTAGATACAGAAAACTACGAATCGGAATACCTGGACACCCTGGACTTCCACGTCCGCCATCTAGATACAGAAAACTACAAAGCGGAATACCTGGAATACCTGAACTTCCACATCCGACACCTGGACACAGGAAACTACGGAGCGGAATGCCTGGACACCCAGGCCTTCTACGTCCGACACCTAGATACAGAAAACTACGAAGCGGAATACCTGGACACCCTGGACTTCCACGTCCGCTATCTAGATACAGAAAACTACGAAGCGGAATACCTGGACACCCTGGACTTCCACGTCCGCCATCTAGATACAGAAAATTACGAAGCGGAGTACCTGGACACCCTGGACTTCCACATTCGACACCTAGATGCAGAAAACTACGAAGCAGAATACCTGGAAACCCTAGACTTCCACATCCGACACCTGGACACAGGAAACTACGGAGCGTAATGCCTGGACACCCTGGCCTTCTACGTCCGACACCTAGATACAGAAAACTACGAAGCGGAATACCTGGACACCCTGGACTTCCACGTCCGCCATCTAGATACAGAAAACTACGGAGCGGAATGCCTGGACTACCTGGCCTTCTACGTCCGACACCTAGATACAGAAAACTACGAAGCGGAATACCTGGACACCCTGGACTTCCACATCCGGCACCTAGATACAGAAAACTACGAAGCGGAATACCTGGACACATTGAACTTCCACATTCGACACCTAGATACAGAAAACTACGAAGCGGAATACCTGGAAACCCTAGACCTCCACATCCGACACCTGGACACAGGAAACTACGGAGCGTAATGCCTGGACACCCTGGCCTTCTACGTCCGACACCTAGATACAGAAAACTACGAATCGGAATACCTGGACACCCTGGACTTCCACATTCGACACCTAGATACAGAAAACTACGAAGCGGAATACCTGGAAACCCTGAACTTCCACATCCGACACCTGGACACAGGAAACTACGGAGCGGAATACCTGGACACCCTGGACTTCCACATCCGGCACCTAGATACAGAAAACTACGAAGCGGAATACCTGGACACATTGAACTTCCACATTCGACACCTAGATACAGAAAACTACGAAGCGGAATACCTGGAAACCCTAGACCTCCACATCCGACACCTGGACACAGGAAACTACGGAGCGTAATGCCTGGACACCCTGGCCTTCTACGTCCGACACCTAGATACAGAAAACTACGAATCGGAATACCTGGACACCCTGGACTTCCACATTCGACACCTAGATACAGAAAACTACGAAGCGGAATACCTGGACACCCTGGACTTCCACATCCGACACCTAGATACAGAAAACTACGAATCGGAATACCTGGACACCCTGAACTTCCACATCCGACACCTACATACAGAAAACTACGAAGCGGAATACCTGGAAACTCTGAACTTCCACATCCGACACCTGGACACAGGAAACTACGGAGCGGAATACCTGGATACCCTGAACTTCCACATCCGGCACCTAGATACAGGAAAGTACCAAGCGGAATACCTGGAAACCCTGAACTTCCACATCCGACACCTGGACACAGGAAACTACGGAGCGGAATGCCTGGACACCCTGGCCTTCTGCGTCCGACACCTAGATACAGAAAACTACGAAGCGGAATACCTGGACACCCTGGACTTCCACGTGCGACACCTAGATACAGAAAACTACGAAGCGGAATACCTGGAATACCTGAACTTCCACATCCGACACCTGGACACAGGAAACTACGGAGAGGAATGCCTGGACACCCAGGCCTTCTACGTCCGACACCTAGATACAGAAAACCACGAAGCGGAATACCTGGACACCCTGGACTTCCACGTCCGCCATCTAGATACAGAAAACTACGAAGCGGAATACCTGGACACCCTGGACTTCCACATCCGGCACCTAGATACAGAAAACTACGAAGCGGAATACCTGGACTTCCACATTCGACACCTAGATGCAGAAAACTACGAAGCGGAATACCTGGATACCCTGAACTTCCACATCCGACACCTGGACACAGGAAACTATGGAGCGGAATGCCTGGACACCCTGGCCTTCTACGTCCGACACCTAGATACAGAAAACTACGAAGCGGAACACCTGGACACCCTGAACTTCCACATCCGACACCTAGATACAGAAAACTACGAAGCGGAATACCTGGACACCCTGGACTTCCACGTCCGCCATCTAGATACAGAAAACTACGGAGCGGAATGCCTGGACAACCTGGCCTTCTACGTCCGACACCTAGATACAAAAAACTACGAAGCGGAATACCTGGACACCCTGGACTTCCACATCCGGCACCTAGATACAGAAAACTACGAAGCGGAATACCTGGACACCCTGGCCTTCTACGTCCGACACCTAGATACTGAAAACTACGAAGCGGAATACCTGGACACCCTGGACTTCCACGTCCGCCATCTAGATACAGAAAACTACGAAGCGGAATACCTGGACACCCTGGACTTCCACATTCGACACCTAGATACAGAAAACTACGAAGCGGAATACCTGGACACCGTGGACTTCCACATCCGACACCTAGATACAGAAAACTACGAAGCGGAATACCTGGATACCCTGAACTTCCACATCCGGCACCTAGATACAGAAAACTACGAAGCGGAATACCTAGACACACTGAACTTCCACATCCGACACCTAGATACAGAAAACTACGAAGCGGAATACCTGGAAACCCTGAACTTCCACATCCGACACCTGGACACAGGAAACTACGGAGCGGAATGCCTGCACACCCTGGCCTTCTACGTCCGACACCTAGATACAGAAAACTACGAAGCGGAATACCTGGACACCCTGGACTTCCACGTCCGCCATCTAGATACAGAAAACTACGAAGGGGAATACCTGGACACCCTGGACTTCCACATTCGACACCTAGATACAGAAAACTACGAAGCGGAATACCTGGATACCCTGAACTTCCACATCCGGCACCTGGACACAGGAAACTACGGAGCGGAATGCCTGGACACCCTGGCCTTCTACGTCCGACACCTAGATACAGAAAACTACGAATCGGAATACCTGGACACCCTGGACTTCCACGTCCGCCATCTAGATACAGAAAACTACGAAGCGGAATACCTGGAATACCTGAACTTCCACATCCGACACCTGGACACAGGAAACTACGGAGCGGAATGCCTGGACACCCTGGCCTTCTACGTCCGACACCTAGATACAGAAAACTACGAAGCGGAATACCTGGACACCCTGGACTTCCACGTCCGCCATCTAGATACAGAAAACTACGAACGGGGATACCTGGACACCCTGGACTTCCACATTCGACACCTAGATACAGAAAACTACGAAGCGGAATACCTGGATACCCTGAACTTCCACATCCGGCACCTGGACACAGGAAACTACGGAGCGGAATGCCTGGACACCCTGGCCTTCTACGTCCGACACCTAGATACAGAAAACTACGAATCGGAATACCTGGACACCCTGGACTTCCACGTCCGCCATCTAGATACAGAAAACTACGAAGCGGAATACCTGGAATACCTGAACTTCCACATCCGACACCTGGACACAGGAAACTACGGAGCGGAATGCCTGGACACCCTGGCCTTCTACGTCCGACACCTAGATACAGAAAACTACGAAGCGGAATACCTGGACACCCTGGACTTCCACGTCCGCCATCTAGATACAGAAAACTACGAAGCGGAATACCTGGACACCCTGGACTTCCACATCCGGCACCTAGATACAGAAAACTACGAAGGGGAATACCTGGACACCCTGGACTTCCACATTCGACACCTAGATACAGAAAACTACGAAGCGGAATACCTGGATACCCTGAACTTCCACATCCGGCACCTGGACACAGGAAACTACGGAGCGGAATGCCTGGACACCCTGGCCTTCCACATCCGGCACCTAGAAACAGAAAACTACGAAGCGGAATACCTGGACACCCTGGACTTCCACATTCGACACCTAGATACAGAAAACTACGAAGCGGAATACCTGGACACCCTGGACTTCCACATCCGAAACCTGGACACAGGAAACTACGGAGCGTAATGCCTGGACACCCTGGCCTTCTACGTCCGACACCTAGATACAGAAAACTACGAAGCGGAATACCTGGAATACCTGAACTTCCACATCCGACACCTGGACACAGGAAACTACGGAGCGGAATGCCTGGACACCCTGGCCTTCTACGTCCGACACCTAGATACAGAAAACTACGAAGCGGAATACCTGGACACCCTGAACTTCCACGTCCGCCATCTAGATACAGAAAACTACGAAGCGGAATACCTGGAAACCCTGAACATCCACATCCGACACCTGGACACAGGAAACTACGGAGCGGAATACCTGGATACCCTGAACTTCCACATCCGGCACCTAGATACAGAAAACTACGAGGCGGAACACCTGGACACCCTGAACTTCCACATCCGACACCTACATACAGAAAACTACGAAGCGGAATACCTGGACACCCTGAACTTCCAAATCCGACACCTAGATACAGAAAACTACGAAGCGGAATACCTGGACACCCTGAACTTCCACATCCGACACCTAGATACAGAAAACTACGAAGCGGAATACCTGGATACCCTGAACTTCCACATCCGGCACCTAGATACAGAAAACTACGAAGCGGAATACCTGGATACCCTGAACTTCCACATCCGGCACCTGGACACAGGAAACTACGGAGCGGAATGCCTGGACACCCTGGCCTTCCACATCCGGCACCTAGATACAGAAAACTACGAAGCGGAATACCTGGACACCCTGGACTTCCACATTCGACACCTAGATACAGAAAACTACGAAGCGGAATACCTGGACACCCTGGACTTCCACATCCGACACCTGCACACAGGAAACTACGGAGCGTAATGCCTGGACACCCTGGCCTTCTACGTCCGACACCTAGATACAGAAAACTACGAAGCGGAATACCTGGAATACCTGAACTTCCACATCCGACACCTGGACACAGGAAACTACGGAGCGGAATGCCTGCACACCCTGGCCTTCTACGTCCGACACCTAGATACAGAAAACTACGAATCGGAATACCTGGACACCCTGGACTTCCACGACCGCCATCTAGATACAGAAAACTACGAAGCGGAATACCTGGAATACCTGAACTTCCACATCCGACACCTGGACACAGGAAACTACGGAGCGGAATGCCTGGACACCCTGGCCTTCTACGTCCGACACCTAGATACAGAAAACTACGAAGCGGAATACCTGGACACCCTGGACTTCCACGTCCGCCATCTAGATACAGAAAACTACGAAGGGGAATACCTGGACACCCTGGACTTCCACATTCGACACCTAGATACAGAAAACTACGAAGCGGAATACCTGGATACTCTGAACTTCCACATCCGGCACCTGGACACAGGAAACTACGGAGCGGAATGCCTGGACACCCTGGCCTTCTACGTCCGACACCTAGATACAGAAAACTACGAAGCGGAATACCTGGACACCCTGGACTTCCACGTCCGCCATCTAGATACAGAAAACTACGAAGCGGAATACCTGGACACCCTGGACTTCCACATCCGGCACCTAGATACAGAAAACTACGAAGGGGAATACCTGGACACCCTGGACTTCCACATTCGACACCTAGATACAGAAAACTACGAAGCGGAATACCTGGATACCCTAAACTTCCACATCCGGCACCTGGACACAGGAAACTACGGAGCGGAATGCCTGGACACCCTGGCCTTCCACATCCGGCACCTAGATACAGAAAACTACGAAGCGGAATACCTGGACACCCTGGACTTCCACATTCGACACCTAGATACAGAAAACTACGAAGCGGAATACCTGGAAACCCTGGACTTCCACATCCGACACCTGGACACAGGAAACTACGGAGCGTAATGCCTGGACACCCTGGCCTTCTACGTCCGACACCTAGATACAGAAAACTACGAAGCGGAATACCTGGAATACCTGAACTTCCACATCCGACACCTGGACACAGGAAACTACGGAGCGGAATGCCTGGACACCCTGGCCTTCTACGTCCGACACCTAGATACAGAAAACTACGAAGCGGAATACCTGGACACCCTGAACTTCTACGTCCGCCATCTAGATACAGAAAACTACGAAGCGGAATACCTGGAAACCCTGAACATCCACATCCGACACCTGGACACAGGAAACTACGGAGCGGAATACTTGGATACCCTGAACTTCCACATCCAGCACCTAGATACAGAAAACTACGAAGCGGAACACCTGGACACCCTGAACTTCCACATCCGGCACCTAGATACAGAAAACTACGAAGCGGAATACCTGGACACCCTGAACTTCCAAATCCGACACCTAGATACAGAAAACTACGAAGCGGAATACCTGGACACCCTGAACTTCCACATCCGACACCTAGATACAGAAAACTACGAAGCGGAATACCTGGATACCCTGAACTTTTACATCCGGCACCTAGATACAGAAAACTACGAAGCGGAATACCTGGACACCCTGAACTTCCACATCCGACACCTACATACAGAAAACTACGAAGCGGAATACCTGGAAACCCTGAACTTCCACATCCGACACCTGGACACAGGAAACTACGGAGCGGAATACCTGGATACCCTGAACTTCCACATCCGGCACCTAGATACAGAAAACTACGAAGCGGAATACCTGGACACCCTGGACTTCCACATTCGACACCTAGATACAGAAAACTACGAAGCGGAATACCTGGACACCCTGGACTTCCACATCCGACACCTGCACACAGGAAACTACGGAGCGTAATGCCTGGACACCCTGGCCTTCTACGTCCGACACCTAGATACAGAAAACTACGAAGCGGAATACCTGGAATACCTGAACTTCCACATCCGACACCTGGACACAGGAAACTACGGAGCGGAATGCCTGGACACCCTGGCCTTCTACGTCCGACACCTAGATACAGAAAACTACGAAGCGGAATACCTGGACACCCTGAACTTCTACGTCCGCCATCTAGATACAGAAAACTACGAAGCGGAATACCTGGAAACCCTGAACATCCACATCCGACACCTAGATACAGAAAACTACGAAGCGGAATACCTGGACACCCTGAACTTCCAAATCCGACACCTAGATACAGAAAACTACGAAGCGGAATACCTGGACACCCTGAACTTCCACATCCGACACCTAGATACAGAAAACTACGAAGCGGAATACCTGGATACCCTGAACTTCCACATCCGGCACCTAGATACAGAAAACTACGAAGCGGAATACCTGGACACCCTGAACTTCCACATCCGACACCTACATACAGAAAACTACGAAGCGGAATACCTGGAAACCCTGAACTTCCACATCCGACACCTGGACACAGGAAACTACGGAGCGGAATACCTGGATACCCTGAACTTCCACATCCGGCACCTAGATACAGAAAACTACGAAGCGGAATACCTGGACACCCTGGACTTCCACATTCGACACCTAGATACAGAAAACTACGAAGCGGAATACCTGGACACCCTGGACTTCCACATCCGACACCTGCACACAGGAAACTACGGAGCGTAATGCCTGGACACCCTGGCCTTCTACGTCCGACACCTAGATACAGAAAACTACGAAGCGGAATACCTGGAATACCTGAACTTCCACATCCGACACCTGGACACAGGAAACTACGGAGCGGAATGCCTGCACACCCTGGCCTTCTACGTCCGACACCTAGATACAGAAAACTACGAATCGGAATACCTGGACACCCTGGACTTCCACGTCCGCCATCTAGATACAGAAAACTACGAAGCGGAATACCTGGAATACCTGAACTTCCACATCCGACACCTGGACACAGGAAACTACGGAGCGGAATGCCTGGACACCCTGGCCTTCTACGTCCGACACCTAGATACAGAAAACTACGAAGCGGAATACCTGGACACCCTGGACTTCCACGTCCGCCATCTAGATACAGAAAACTACGAAGGGGAATACCTGGACACCCTGGACTTCCACATTCGACACCTAGATACAGAAAACTACGAAGCGGAATACCTGGATACTCTGAACTTCCACATCCGGCACCTGGACACAGGAAACTACGGAGCGGAATGCCTGGACACCCAGGCCTTCTACGTCCGACACCTAGATACAGAAAACTACGAATCGGAATACCTGGACACCCTGGACTTCCACGTCCGCCATCTAGATACAGAAAACTACGAAGCGGAATACCTGGAATACCTGAACTTCCACATCCGACACCTGGACACAGGAAACTACGGAGCGGAATGCCTGGACACCCTGGCCATCTACGTCCGACACCTAGATACAGAAAACTACGAAGCGGAATACCTGGACACCCTGGACTTCCACGTCCGCCATCTAGATACAGAAAACTACGAAGCGGAATACCTGGACACCCTGGACTTCCACATCCGGCACCTAGATACAGAAAACTACGAAGGGGAATACCTGGACACCCTGGACTTCCACATTCGACACCTAGATACAGAAAACTACGAAGCGGAATACCTGGATACCCTGAACTTCCACATCCGGCACCTGGACACAGGAAACTACGGATCGGAATGCCTGGACACCCTGGCCTTCCACATCCGGCACCTAGATACAGAAAACTACGAAGCGGAATACCTGGACACCCTGGACTTCCACATTCGACACCTAGATACAGAAAACTACGAAGCGGAATACCTGGAAACCCTGGACTTCCACATCCGACACCTGGACACAGGAAACTACGGAGCGTAATGCCTGGACACCCTGGTCTTCTACGTCCGACACCTAGATACAGAAAACTACGAAGCGGAATACCTGGAATACCTGAACTTCCACATCCGACACCTGGACACAGGAAACTACGGAGCGGAATGCCTGGACACCCTGGCCTTCTACGTCCGACACCTAGATACAGAAAACTACGAAGCGGAATACCTGGACACCCTGAACTTCTACGTCCGCCATCTAGATACAGAAAACTACGAAGCGGAATACCTGGAAACCCTGAACATCCACATCCGACACCTGGACACAGGAAACTACGGAGCGGAATACTTGGATACCCTGAACTTCCACATCCAGCACCTAGATACAGAAAACTACGAAGCGGAACACCTGGACACCCTGAACTTCCACATCCGACACCTAGATACAGAAAACTACGAAGCGGAATACCTGGACACCCTGAACTTCCAAATCCGACACCTAGATACAGAAAACTACGAAGCGGAATACCTGGACACCCTGAACTTCCACATCCGACACCTAGATACAGAAAACTACGAAGCGGAATACCTGGATACCCTGAACTTCCACATCCGGCACCTAGATACAGAAAACTACGAAGCGGAATACCTGGACACCCTGAACTTCCACATCCGACACCTACATACAGAAAACTACGAAGCGGAATACCTGGAAACCCTGAACTTCCACATCCGACACCTGGACACAGGAAACTACGGAGCGGAATACCTGGATACCCTGAACTTCCACATCCGGCACCTAGATACAGAAAACTATGAAGCGGAACACCTGGACACCCTGAACTTCCACATCCGACACCTAGATACAGAAAACTACGAAGCGGAATACCTGGACACCCTGAACTTCCACATCCGACACCTAGATACAGAAAACTACGAAGCGGAATACCTGGATACCCTGAACTTCCACATCCGGCACCTAGATACAGAAAACTACGAAGCGGAATACCTGGACACCCTGAACTTCCACATCCGACACCTACATACAGAAAACTACGAAGCGGAATACCTGGAAACCCTGAACTTCCACATCCGACACCTGGACACAGGAAACTACGGAGCGGAATGCCTGTACACCCTGGCCTTCTGCGTCCGACACCTTGATACAGTAAACTACGAAGCGGAATACCTGGACACCCTCGACTTCCACATTCGACACCTAGATACAGAAAACTACGAAGAGGAATACCTGGATACCCTGAACTTCCACATCCGGCACCTAGATACAGAAAACTACGAAGCGGAATACCTAGACACACTGAACTTCCACATCCGACACCTAGATACAGAAAACTACGAAGCGGAATACCTGGAAACCCTGAACTTCCACATCCGACACCTGGACACAGGAAACTACGGAGCGGAATGCCTGCACACCCTGGCCTTCTACGTCCGACACCTAGATACAGAAAACTACGAATCGGAATACCTGGACACCCTGGACTTCCACGTCCGCCATCTAGATACAGAAAACTACGAAGCGGAATACCTGGAATACCTGAACTTCCATATCCGACACCTGGACACAGGAAACTACGGAGCGGAATGCCTGGACACCCTGGCCTTATACGTCCGACACCTAGATACTGAAACCTACGAAGCGGAATACCTGGACACCCTGGAGTTCCACGTCCGCCATCTAGATACAGAAAACTACGAAGCGGAATACCTGGACACCCTGGACTTCCACATCCGGCACCTAGATACAGAAAACTACGAAGCGGAATACCTGGACACGCTGGACTTCCACATCCGGCACCTAGATACAGAAAACTACGAAGCGGAATACCTGGACACCCTGGACTTCCACATTCGACACCTAGATACAGAAAACTACGAAGCGGAATACCTGGACACCCTGGACTTCCACATCCGACACCTAGATACAGAAAACTACGAAGCGGAATACCTGGATACCCTGAACTTCCACATCCGGCACCTAGATACAGAAAACTACGAAGCGGAATACCTAGACACACTGAACTTCCACATCCGACACCTAGATACAGAAAACTACGAAGCGGAATACCTGGAAACCCTGAACTTCCACATCCGACACCTGGACACAGGAAACTACGGAGCGGAATGCCTGCACACCCTGGCCTTCTACGTCCGACACCTAGATACAGAAAACTACGAAGCGGAATACCTGGACACCCTGGACTTCCACGTCCGCCATCTAGATACAGAAAACTACGAAGGGGAATACCTGGACACCCTGGACTTCCACATTCGACACCTAGATACAGAAAACTACGAAGCGGAATACCTGGATACCCTGAACTTCCACATCCGGCACCTGGACACAGGAAACTACGGAGCGGAATGCCTGGACACCCTGGCCTTCTACGTCCGACACCTAGATACAGAAAACTACGAATCGGAATACCTGGACACCCTGGACTTCCACGTCCGCCATCTAGATACAGAAAACTTCGAAGCGGAATACCTGGAATACCTGAACTTCCACATCCGACACCTGGACACAGGAAACTACGGAGCGGAATGCCTGGACACCCTGGCCTTCTACGTCCGACACCTAGATACAGAAAACTACGAATCGGAATACCTGGACACCCTGGATTTCCACATCCGGCACCTAGATACAGAAAACTACGAAGCGGAATACCTGGACACCCTGGACTTCCACATTCGACACCTAGATACAGAAAACTACGAAGCGGAATACCTGGACACCCTGGACTTCCACATCCGACACCTAGATACAGAAAACTACGAAGCGGAATACCTGGATACCCTGAACTTCCACATCCGGCACCTAGATACAGAAAACTACGAAGCGGAATACCTGGACACCCTGAACTTCAACATCCGACACCTACATACAGAAAACTACGAAGCGGAATACCTGGAAACCCTGAACTTCCACATCCGACACCTGGACACAGGAAACTACGGAGCGGAATACCTGGATACCCTGAACTTCCACATCCGGCACCTAGATACAGAAAACTACGAAGCGGAATACCTGGACACCCTGAACTTCCACATCCGACACCTACATACAGAAAACTACGAAGAGGAATACCTGGATACCCTGAACTTCCACATCCGGCACCTAGATACAGAAAACTACGAAGCGGAATACCTAGACACACTGAACTTCCACATCCGACACCTAGATACAGAAAACTACGAAGCGGAATACCTGGAAACCCTGAACTTCCACATCCGACACCTGGACACAGGAAACTACGGAGCGGAATGCCTGCACACCCTGGCCTTCTACGTCCGACACCTAGATACAGAAAACTACGAATCGGAATACCTGGACACCCTGGACTTCCACGTCCGCCATCTAGATACAGAAAACTACGAAGCGGAATACCTGGACACCCTGGACTTCCACGTCCGCCATCTAGATACAGAAAACTACGAAGCGGAATACCTGGACACCCTGGACTTCCACATCCGGCACCTAGATACAAAAAACTACGAAGCGGAATACCTGGACACCCTGGACTTCCGCATTCGACACCTAGATACAGAAAACTACGAAGCGGAATACCTAGACACACTGAACTTCCACATCCGACACCTAGATACAGAAAACTAGGAAGCGGAATACCTGGAAACCCTGAACTTCCACATCCGACACCTGGACACAGGAAACTACGGAGCGGAATGCCTGCACACCCTGGCCTTCTACGTCCGACACCTAGATACATAAAACTACGAAGCGGAATACCTGGACACGCTGGACTTCCACGTCCGCCATCTAGATACAGAAAACTACGAAGGGGAATACCTGGACACCCTGGACTTCCACATTCGACACCTAGATACAGAAAACTACGAAGCGGAATACCTGGATACCCTGAACATCCACATCCGGCACCTGGACACAGGAAACTACGGAGCGGAATACCTGGACACCCTGGCCTTCTACGTCCGACACCTAGATACAGAAAACTACGAAGCGGAATACCTGGACACCCTGGACTTCCACGTCCGCCATCTAGATACAGAAAACTACGAAGCGGAATACCTGGAATACCTGAACTTCCACATCCGACACCTGGACACAGGAAACTACGGAGCGGAATGCCTGGACACCCTGGCCTTCTACGTCCGACACCTAGATACAGAAAACTACGAATCGGAATACCTGGACACCCTGGACTCCCACATCCGGCACCTAGATACAGAAAACTACGAAGCGGAATACCTGGACACCCTGGACTTCCACATTCGACACCTAGATACAGAAAACTACGAAGCGGAATACCTGGACACCCTGGACTTCCACATCCGACACCTAGATACAGAAAACTACGAAGCGGAATACCTGGATACCCTGAACTTCCACATCCGGCACCTAGATACAGAAAACTACGAAGCGGAATACCTGGACACCCTGAACTTCAACATCCGACACCTACATACAGAAAACTACGAAGCGGAATACCTGGAAACCCTGAACTTCCACATCCGACACCTGGACACAGGAAACTACGGAGCGGAATACCTGGATACCCTCAACTTCCACATCCGGCACCTAGATACAGAAAACTACGAAGCGGAATACCTGGACACCCTGGACTTCCACATCCGACACCTAGATACAGAAAACTACGAAGCGGAATACCTGGATACCCTGAACTTCCACATCCGGCACCTAGATACAGAAAACTACGCAGCGGAATACCTGGACACCCTGAACTTCAACATCCGACACCTACATACAGAAAACTACGAAGCGGAATACCTGGAAACCCTGAACTTCCACATCCGACACCTGGACACAGGAAACTACGGAGCGGAATACCTGGATACCCTGAACTTCCACATCCGGCACCTAGATACAGAAAACTACGAAGCGGAACACCTGGACACCCTGAACTTCCACATTCGACACCTAGATACAGAAAACTACGAAGCGGAATACCTAGACACCCTGAACTTCCAAATCCGACACCTAGATACAGAAAACTACGAAGCGGAATACCTGGACACCCTGAACTTCCACATCCGACACCTAGATACAGAAAACTACGAAGCGGAATACCTGGATACCCTGAACTTCCACATCCGGCACCTAGATACAGAAAACTACGAAGCGGAATACCTGGACACCCTGAACTTCCACATCCGACACCTACATACAGAAAACTACGAAGCGGAATACCTGGAAACCCTGAACTTCCACATCCGACACCTGGACACAGGAAACTACGGAGCGGAATACCTGGATACCCTGAACTTCCACATCCGGCACCTAGATACAGAAAACTACGAAGCGGAACACCTGGACACCCTGAACTTCCACGTCCGCCATCTAGATACAGAAAACTACGAAGGGGAATACCTGGACACCCTGGACTTCCACATTCGACACCTAGATACAGAAAACTACGAAGCGGAATACCTGGATACCCTGAACATCCACATCCGGCACCTGGACACAGGAAACTACGGAGCGGAATGCCTGGACACCCTGGCCTTCTACGTCCGACACCTAGATACAGAAAACTACGAAGCGGAATACCTGGACACCCTGGACTTCCACGTCCGCCATCTAGATACAGAAAACTACGAAGCGGAATACCTGGAATACCTGAACTTCCACATCCGACACCTGGACACAGGAAACTACGGAGCGGAATGCCTGGACACCCTGGCCTTCTACGTCCGACACCTAGATACAGAAAACTACGAATCGGAATACCTGGACACCCTGGACTTCCACATCCGGCACCTAGATACAGAAAACTACGAAGCGGAATACCTGGACACCCTGGACTTCCACATTCGACACCTAGATACAGAAAACTACGAAGCGGAATACCTGGACACCCTGGACTTCCACATCCGACACCTAGATACAGAAAACTACGAAGCGGAATACCTGGATACCCTGAACTTCCACATCCGGCACCTAGATACAGAAAACTACGAAGCGGAATACCTGGACACCCTGAACTTCAACATCCGACACCTACATACAGAAAACTACGAAGCGGAATACCTGGAAACCCTGAACTTCCACATCCGACACCTGGACACAGGAAACTACGGAGCGGAATACCTGGATACCCTGAACTTCCACATCCGGCACCTAGATACAGAAAACTACGAAGCGGAACACCTGGACACCCTGAACTTCCACATCCGACACCTAGATACAGAAAACTACGAAGCGGAATACCTGGACACCCTGAACTTCCAAATCCGACACCTAGATACAGAAAACTACGAAGCGGAATACCTGGACACCCTGAACTTCCACATCCGACACCTAGATACAGAAAACTACGAAGCGGAATACCTGGATACCCTGAACTTCAACATCCGGCACCTAGATACAGAAAACTACGAAGCGGAATACCTGGACACCCTGAACTTCCACATCCGACACCTACATACAGAAAACTACGAAGCGGAATACCTGGAAACCCTGAACTTCCACATCCGACACCTGGACACAGGAAACTACGGAGCGGAATACCTGGATACCCTGAACTTCCACATCCGGCACCTAGATACAGAAAACTACGAAGCGGAACACCTGGACACCCTGAACTTCCACATCCGACACCTAGATACAGAAAACTACGAAGCGGAATACCTGGACACCCTGAACTTCCACATCCGACACCTAGATACAGAAAACTACGAAGCGGAATACCTGGATACCCTGAACTTCCACATCCGGCACCTAGATACAGAAAACTACGAAGCGGAATACCTGGACACCCTGAACTTCCACATCCGACACCTACATACAGAAAACTACGAAGAGGAATACCTGGATACCCTGAACTTCCACATCCGGCACCTAGATACAGAAAACTACGAAGCGGAATACCTAGACACACTGAACTTCCACATCCGACACCTAGATACAGAAAACTACGAAGCGGAATACCTGGAAACCCTGAACTTCCACATCCGACACCTGGACACAGGAAACTACGGAGCGGAATGCCTGCACACCCTGGCCTTCTACGTCCGACACCTAGATACAGAAAACTACGAATCGGAATACCTGGACACCCTGGACTTCCACGTCCGCCATCTAGATACAGAAAACTACGAAGCGGAATACCTGGACACCCTGGACTTCCACGTCCGCCATCTAGATACAGAAAACTACGAAGCGGAATACCTGGACACCCTGGACTTCCACATCCGGCACCTAGATACAAAAAACTACGAAGCGGAATACCTGGACACCCTGGACTTCCACATTCGACACCTAGATACAGAAAACTACGAAGCGGAATACCTGGACACCCTGGACTTCCACATCCGACACCTAGATACAGAAAACTACGAAGCGGAATACCTGGATACCCTGAACTTCCACATCCGGCACATAGATACAGAAAACTACGAAGCGGAATACCTAGACACACTGAACTTCCACATCCGACACCTAGATACAGAAAACTACGAAGCGGAATACCTGGAAACCCTGGCCTTCTACGTCCGACACCTAGATACAGAAAACTACGAAGCGGAATACCTGGACACCCTGGACTTCCACGTCCGCCATCTAGATACAGAAAACTACGAAGCGGAATACCTGGACACCCTGGACTTCCACATCCGGCACCTAGATACAGAAAACTACGAAGCGGAATACCTGGACACCCTGGACTTCCACATCCGACACCTAGATACAGAAAACTACGAAGCGGAATACCTGGATACCCTGAACTTCCACATCCGGCACCTAGATACAGAAAACTACGAAGCGGAATACCTGGACACCCTGAACTTCCACATTCGACACCTACATACAGAAAACTACGAAGCGGAATACCTGGAAACCCTGAACTTCCACATCCGACACCTGGACACAGGAAACTACGGAGCGGAATACCTGGATACCCTGAACTTCCACATCCGGCACCTAGATACAGAAAACTACGAAGCGGTATACATGGATACCCTGAACTTCCACATCCGGCACCTAGATACAGGAAACTACGAAGCGGAATACCTGGACACCCTGAACTTCCACATCCGACACCTACATACAGAAAACTACGAAGCGGAATACCTGGAAACCCTGAACTTCCACATCCGACACCTGGACACAGGAAACTACGGAGCGGAATACCTGGATACCCTGAACTTCCACATCCGGCACCTAGATACAGAAAACTACGAAGCGGAATACCTGGACACCCTGAACTTCCACATCCGACACCTACATACAGAAAACTACGAAGCGGAATACCTGGAAACCCTGAACTTCCACATCCGACACCTGGACACAGGAAACTACGGAGCGGAATACCTGGATACCCTGAACTTCCACATCCGGCACCTAGATACAGAAAACTACGAAGCGGAACACCTGGACACCCTGAACTTCCACATCCGACACCTAGATACAGAAAACTACGAAGCGGAATACCTGGACACCCTGAACTTCCACATCCGACACCTAGATACAGAAAACTACGAAGCGGAATACCTGGATACCCTGAACTTCCACATCCGGCACCTAGATACAGAAAACTACGAAGCGGAATACCTGGACACCCTGAACTTCCACATCCGACACCTACATACAGAAAACTACGAAGCGGAATACCTGGAAACCCTGAACTTCCACATCCGACACCTGGACACAGGAAACTACGGAGCGGAATGCCTGGACACCCTGGCCTTCTGCGTCCGACACCTAGATACAGAAATCTTCGAAGCGGAATACCTGGACACCCTCGACTTCCACGTCCGCCATCTAGATACAGAAAACTACGAAGCGGAATACCTGGACACCCTGAACTTCCACATCCGACACCTGGACACAGGAAACTACGGAGCGGAATACCTGGAAACCCTGAACTTCCACATCCGACACCTGGACACAGGAAACTACGGAGCGGAATACCTGGATACCCTGAACTTCCACATCCGGCACCTAGATACAGAAAACTACGAAGCGGAACACCTGGACACCCTGAACTTCCACATCCGACACCTACATACAGAAAACTACGAAGCGGAATACCTGGAAACCCTGAACTTCCACATCCGACACCTGGACACAGGAAACTACGGAGCGGAATACCTGGATACCCTGAACTTCCACATCCGGCACCTAGATACAGAAAACTACGAAGCGGAATACCTGGACACCCTGAACTTCCACATCCGACACCTACATACAGAAAACTACGAAGCGGAATACCTGGAAACCCTGAACTTCCACATCCGACACCTGGACACAGGAAACTACGGAGCGGAATACCTGGATACCCTGAACTTCCACATCCGGCACCTAGATACAGAAAACTACGAAGCGGAACACCTGGACACCCTGAACTTCCACATCCGACACCTAGATACAGAAAACTACGAAGCGGAATACCTGGACACCCTGAACTTCCACATCCGACACCTAGATACAGAAAACTACGAAGCGGAATACCTGGATACCCTGAACTTCCACATCCGGCACCTAGATACAGAAAACTACGAAGCGGAATACCTGGACACCCTGAACTTCCACATCCGACACCTACATACAGAAAACTACGAAGCGGAATACCTGGAAACCCTGAACTTCCACATCCGACACCTGGACACAGGAAACTACGGAGCGGAATGCCTGGACACCCTGGCCTTCTGCGTCCGACACCTAGATACAGAAATCTTCGAAGCGGAATACCTGGACACCCTCGACTTCCACGTCCGCCATCTAGATACAGAAAACTACGAAGCGGAATACCTGGACACCCTGAACTTCCACATCCGACACCTGGACACAGGAAACTACGGAGCGGAATACCTGGAAACCCTGAACTTCCACATCCGACACCTGGACACAGGAAACTACGGAGCGGAATACCTGGATACCCTGAACTTCCACATCCGGCACCTAGATACAGAAAACTACGAAGCGGAACACCTGGACACCCTGAACTTCCACATCCGACACCTAGATACAGAAAACTACGAAGCGGAATACCTGGACACCCTGAATTTCCAAATCCGACACCTAGATACAGAAAACTACGAAGCGGAATACCTGCACACCCTGAACTTCCACATCCGACACCTAGATACAGAAAACTACGAAGCGGAATACCTGGATACCCTGAACTTCCACATCCGGCACCTAGATACAGAAAACTACGAAGCGGAATACCTGGATACCCTGAACTTCCACATCCGGCACCTGGACACAGGAAACTACGGAGCGGAATGCCTGGACACCCTGGCCTTCTACGTCCGACACCTAGATACAGAAAACTACGAAGCGGAATACCTGGACACCCTGGACTTCCACGTCCGCCATCTAGATACAGAAAACTACGAAGCGGAATACCTGGACAACCTGGACTTCCACATCCGGCACCTAGATACAGAAAACTACGAAGCGGAATACCTGGACACCCTGGACTTCCACATTCGACACCTAGATACAGAAAACTACGAAGCGGAATACCTGGACACCCTGGACTTCCACATCCGACACCTAGATACAGAAAACTACGAAGCGGAATACCTGGATACCCTGAACTTCCACATCCGGCACCTAGATACAGAAAACTACGAAGCGGAATACCTGGACACCCTGAACTTCCACATTCGACACCTACATACAGAAAACACGAAGCGGAATACCTGGAAACCCTGAACTTCCACATCCGACACCTGGACACAGGAAACTACGGAGCGGAATACCTGGATACCCTGAACTTCCACATCCGGCACCTAGATACAGAAAACTACGAAGCGGTATACATGGATACCCTGAACTTCCACATCCGGCACCTAGATACAGGAAACTACGAAGCGGAATACCTGGACACCCTGAACTTCCACATCCGACACCTACATACAGAAAACTACGAAGCGGAATACCTGGAAACCCTGAACTTCCACATCCGACACCTGGACACAGGAAACTACGGAGCGGAATACCTGGATACCCTGAACTTCCACATCCGGCACCTAGATACAGAAAACTACGAAGCGGAATACCTGGACACCCTGAACTTCCACATCCGACACCTACATACAGAAAACTACGAAGCGGAATACCTGGAAACCCTGAACTTCCACATCCGACACCTGGACACAGGAAACTACGGAGCGGAATACCTGGATACCCTGAACTTCCACATCCGGCACCTAGATACAGAAAACTACGAAGCGGAATACCTGGACACCCTGAACTTCCACATCCAACACCTACATACAGAAAACTACGAAGCGGAATACCTGGAAACCCTGAACTTCCACATCCGACACCTGGACACAGGAAACTACGGAGCGGAATGCCTGGACACCCTGGCCTTCTGCGTCCGACACCTAGATACAGAAAACTACGAAGCGGAATACCTGGACACCCTCGACTTCCACGTCCGCCATCTAGATACAGAAAACTACGAAGCGGAATACCTGGACACCCTGAACTTCCACATCCGACACCTGGACACAGGAAACTACGGAGCGGAATGCCTGCACACCCTGGCCTTCTACGTCCGACACCTAGATACAGAAAACTACGAATCGGAATACCTGGATACCCTGAACTTCCACATCCAGCACCTAGATACAGAAAAATACGAAGCGGAATACCTGGAAACCCTGAACTTCCACATCCGACACCTGGACACAGGAAACTACGGAGCGGAATGCCTGGACACCCTGGCCTTCTGCGTCCGACACCTAGATACAGAAAACTACGAAGCGGAATACCTGGACACCCTGATATTCCACGTGCGACACCTAGATACAGAAAACTACGAAGCGGAATACCTGGAAACCCTGAACTTCCACATCCGACACCTGGACACAGGAAACTACGGAGAGGAATGCCTGGACACCCTGGCCTTCCACATCCGGCACCTAGATACAGAAAACTACGAAGCGGAACACCTGGACACCCTGGACTTCCACGTGCGACACCTAGATACAGAAAACTACGAAGCGGAATACCTGGAAACCCTGAACTTCCACATCCGACACCTGGACACAGGAAACTACGGAGAGGAATGCCTGGACACCCTGGCCTTCCACATCCGGCACCTAGATACAGAAAACTACGAAGCGGAATACCTGGACACCCTGAACTTCCACATCCGACACCTAGATACAGAAAAATACGAAGCGGAATACCTGGATACCCTGAACTTCCACATCCGGGTACCTAGATACAGAAAACTACGAAGCGGAATACCTGGACACCCTGGACTTCCACGTCCGCCATCTAGATACAGAAAACTACGAAGGGGAATACCTGGACACCCTGGACTTCCACATTCGACACCTAGATACAGAAAACTACGAAGCGGAATACCTGGATACCCTGAACTTCCACATCCGGCACCTGGACACAGGAAACTACGGAGCGGAATGCCTAGACACCCTGGCCTTCTACGTCCGACACCTAGATACAGTAAACTACGAATTGGAATACCTGGACACCCTGGACTTCCACGTCCGCCATCTAGATACAGAAAACTACGAAGCGGAATACCTGGAATACCTGAACTTCCACATCCGACACCTGGACACAGGAAACTACGGAGCGGAATGCCTGGACACCCAGGCCTTCTACGTCCGACACCTAGATACAGAAAACTACGAAGCGGAATACCTGGACACCCTGGACTTCCACGTCCGCCATCTAGATACAGAAAACTACGAAGCGGAATACCTGGACACCCTGGACTTCCACATCCGGCACCTAGATACAGAAAACTACGAAGCGGAATACCTGGACACCCTGGACTTCCACATCCGGCACCTAGATACAGAAAACTACGAAGCGGAATACCTGGACACATTGAACTTCCACATCCGACACCTAGATACAGAAAACTACGAAGCGAAATACCTGGAAACCCTGAACTTCCAAATCCGACATCCGACACCTGGACACAGGAAACTACGGAGAGGAATGCCTGGACACCCTGGCCTTCTACGTCCGACACCAAGATACAGAAAACTACGAAGCGGAATACCTGGACACCCTGGACTTCCACGTCCGCCATCTAGATACAGAAAACTACGAAGCGGAGTACCTGGACACCCTGGCCTTCTGCGTCCGACACCTAGATACAGAAAACTACGAAGCGGATTACCTGGACACCCTGGACTTCCACATCCGACACCTGGACACAGGAAACTATGGAGCGGAATGCCTGGACACCCTGGCCTTCTACGTCCGACACCTAGATACAGAAAACTACGAAGCGGAATACCTGGACACCCTGGACTTCCACATTCGACACCTAGATACAGAAAACTACGAAACGGAATACCTGGACACCCTGGACTTCCACATCCGACACCTGGACACAGGAAACTACGGAGCGGAATACCGGGATACCCTGAACTTCCACATCCGGCACCTAGATACAGAAAAGTACGAAGCAGAATACCTGGAAACCCTGAACTTCCACATCCGGCACCTGGACACAGGAAACTACGGAGCGGAATGCCTGGACACCCTGGCCTTCTGCGTCCGACACCTAGATACAGAAAACTACGAAGCGGAATACCTGGATACCCTGGACTTCCACGTGCGACACCTAGATACAGAAAACTACGAAGCGGAATACCTGGAAACCCTGAACTTCCACATCCGACACCTGGACACAGGAAACTACGGAGAGGAATGCCTGGACACCCTGAACTTCCACATCCGACACCTACATACAGAAAACTACGAAGCGGAATACCTGGAAACCCTGAACTTCCACATCCGACACCTGGGCACAGGAAACTACGGAGCGGAATACCTGGATACCCTCAACTTCCACATCCGGCACCTAGATACAGAAAACTACGAAGCGGAATACCTGGACACCCTGAACTTCCACATCCGACACCTACATACAGAAATCTACGAAGCGGAATACCTGGACACCCTGGACTTCCACATTCGACACCTAGATACAGAAAACTACGAAACGGAATGCCTGGACACCCTGGCCTTCTGCGTCCGACACCTAGATACAGAAAACTACGAAGCGGAATACCTGGACACCCTGGACTTCCACGTGCGACACCTAGATACAGAAAACTACGAAGCGGAATACCTGGAAACCCTGAACTTCCACATCCGACACCTGGACACAGGAAACTACGGAGAGGAATGCCTGGACACCCTGGCCTTCCACATCCGGCACCTAGATACAGAAAACTACGAAGCGGAATACCTGGACACCCTGAACTTCCACATCCGACACCTAGATACAGAAAACTACGAAGCGGAGTACCTGGACACCCTGGACTTCCACATTCGACACCTAGATACAGAAAACTACGAAGCGGAATACCTGGACACCCTGAACTTCCACATCCGACACCTACATACAGAAAACTACGAAGCGGAATACCTGGAAACCCTGAACTTCCACATCCGACACCTGGACACAGGAAACTACGGAGCGGAATACCTGGATACCCTGAACTTCCACATCCGGCACCTAGATACAGAAAACTACGAAGCGGAATACCTGGACACCCTGAACTTCCACATCCGACACCTACATACAGAAAACTACGAAGCGTAATACCTGGACACCCTGAACTTCCACATCCGACACCTACAGACAGAAAACTACGAAGCGGAATACCTGGAAACCCTGAACTTCCACATCCGACACCTGGACACAGGAAACTACGGAGCGGAATGCCTGGACACCCTGGCCTTCTGCGTCCGACACCTAGATACAGAAAACTACGAAGCGGAATACCTGGACACCCTGAAATTCCACATCCAACACCTACATACAGAAAACTACGAAGCGGAATACCTGGAAACCCTGAACTTCCACATCCGACACCTGGACACAGGAAACTACGGAGCGGAATGCCTGGACACCCTGGCCTTCTGCGTCCGACACCTAGATACAGAAAACTACGAAGCGGAATACCTGGACACCCTCGACTTCCACGTCCGCCATCTAGATACAGAAAACTACGAAGCGGAATACCTGGACACCCTGAACTTCCACATCCGACACCTGGACACAGGAAACTACGAAGCGGAATACCTGGAAACCCTGAACTTCCACATCCGACACCTGGACACAGGAAACTACGGAGAGGAATGCCTGGACACCCTGGCCTTCCACATCCGGCACCTAGATACAGAAAACTACGAAGCGGAATACCTGGACACCCTGAACTTCCACATCCGACACCTAGATACAGAAAAATACGAAGCGGAATACCTGGATACCCTGAACTTCCACATCCGGGTACCTAGATACAGAAAACTACGAAGCGGAATACCTGGACACCCTGGACTTCCACGTCCGCCATCTAGACACAGAAAACTACGAAGGGGAATACCTGGACACCCTGGACTTCCACATTCGACACCTAGATACAGAAAACTACGAAGCGGAATACCTGGACACCCTGAACTTCCACATCCGACACCTAGATACAGAAAAATACGAAGCGGAATACCTGGATACCCTGAACTTCCACATCCGGGTACCTAGATACAGAAAACTACGAAGCGGAATACCTGGACACCCTGGACTTCCACGTCCGCCATCTAGATACAGAAAACTACGAAGGGGAATACCTGGACACCCTGGCCTTCTACGTCCGACACCTAGATACAGAAAACTACGAATTGGAATACCTGGACACCCTGGACTTCCACGTCCGCCATCTAGATACAGAAAACTACGAAGCGGAATACCTGGAATACCTGAACTTCCACATCCGACACCTGGACACAGGAAACTACGGAGCGGAATGCCTGGACACCCAGGCCTTCTACGTCCGACACCTAGATACAGAAAACTACGAAGCGGAATACCTGGACACCCTGGACTTCCACGTCCGCCATCTAGATACAGAAAACTACGAAGCGGAATACCTGGACACCCTGGACTTCCACATCCGGCACCTAGATACAGAAAACTACGAAGCGGAATACATGGACACCCTGGACTTCCACATCCGGCACCTAGATACAGAAAACTACGAAGCGGAATACCTGGACACATTGAACTTCCACATCCGACACCTAGATACAGAAAACTACGAAGCGGAATACCTGGAAACCCTGAACTTCCAAATCCGACACCTGGA
This sequence comes from Cephus spinipes, assembly GCA_963971525.1. Lineage (NCBI taxonomy): Eukaryota > Metazoa > Arthropoda > Insecta > Hymenoptera > Cephidae > Cephus > Cephus spinipes. The sequence continues at coordinate 19,176,561 of OZ020572.1, read as the reverse complement.
CACAGGAAACTACGGAGAGGAATGCCTGGACACCCTGGCCTTCTACGTCCGACACCAAGATACAGAAAACTACGAAGCGGAATACCTGGACACCCTGGACTTCCACGTCCGCCATCTAGATACAGAAAACTACGAAGCGGAGTACCTGGACACCCTGGCCTTCTGCGTCCGACACCTAGATACAGAAAACTACGAAGCGGATTACCTGGACACCCTGGACTTCCACATCCGACACCTGGACACAGGAAACTATGGAGCGGAATGCCTGGACACCCTGGCCTTCTACGTCCGACACCTAGGTACAGAAAACTACGAAGCGGAATACCTGGACACCCTGGACTTCCACATTCGACACCTAGATACAGAAAACTACGAAACGGAATACCTGGACACCCTGGACTTCCACATCCGACACCTACATACAGAAAACTACGAAGCGTAATACCTGGACACCCTGAACTTCCACATCCGACACCTACAGACAGAAAACTACGAAGCGGAATACCTGGAAACCCTGAACTTCCACATCCGACACCTGGACACAGGAAACTACGGAGCGGAATGCCTGGACACCCTGGCCTTCTGCGTCCGACACCTAGATACAGAAAACTACGAAGCGGAATACCTGGACACCCTGAAATTCCACATCCAACACCTACATACAGAAAACTACGAAGCGGAATACCTGGAAACCCTGAACTTCCACATCCGACACCTGGACACAGGAAACTACGGAGCGGAATGCCTGGACACCCTGGCCTTCTGCGTCCGACACCTAGATACAGAAAACTACGAAGCGGAATACCTGGACACCCTCGACTTCCACGTCCGCCATCTAGATACAGAAAACTACGAAGCGGAATACCTGGACACCCTGAACTTCCACATCCGACACCTGGACACAGGAAACTACGAAGCGGAATACCTGGAAACCCTGAACTTCCACATCCGACACCTGGACACAGGAAACTACGGAGAGGAATGCCAGGACACCCTGGCCTTCCACATCCGGCACCTAGATACAGAAAACTACGAAGCGGAATACCTGGACACCCTGAACTTCCACATCCGACACCTAGATACAGAAAAATACGAAGCGGAATACCTGGATACCCTGAACTTCCACATCCGGGTACCTAGATACAGAAAACTACGAAGCGGAATACCTGGACACCCTGGACTTCCACGTCCGCCATCTAGATACAGAAAACTACGAAGGGGAATACCTGGACACCCTGGACTTCCACATTCGACACCTAGATACAGAAAACTACGAAGCGGAATACCTGGATACCCTGAACTTCCACATCCGGCACCTGGACACAGGAAACTACGGAGCGGAATGCCTAGACACCCTGGCCTTCTACGTCCGACACCTAGATACAGAAAACTACGAATTGGAATACCTGGACACCCTGGACTTCCACGTCCGCCATCTAGATACAGAAAACTACGAAGCGGAATACCTGGAATACCTGAACTTCCACATCCGACACCTGGACACAGGAAACTACGGAGCGGAATGCCTGGACACCCAGGCCTTCTACGTCCGACACCTAGATACAGAAAACTACGAAGCGGAATACCTGGACACCCTGGACTTCCACATCCGGCACCTAGATACAGAAAACTACGAAGCGGAATACCTGGACACATTGAACTTCCACATCCGACACCTAGATACAGAAAACTACGAAGCGGAATACCTGGAAACCCTGAACTTCCAAATCCGGCACCTGGACACAGGAAACTACGGAGAGGAATGCCTGGACACCCTGGCCTTCTACGTCCGACACCAAGATACAGAAAACTACGAAGCGGAATACCTGGACACCCTGGACTTCCACGTCCGCCATCTAGATACAGAAAACTACGAAGCGGAGTACCTGGACACCCTGGCCTTCTGCGTCCGACACCTAGATACAGAAAACTACGAAGCGGATTACCTGGACACCCTGGACTTCCACATCCGACACCTGTACACAGGAAACTATGGAGCGGAATGCCTGGACACCCTGGCCTTCTACGTCCGACACCTAGATACAGAAAACTACGAAGCGGAATACCTGGACACCCTGGACTTCCACATTCGACACCTAGATACAGAAAACTACGAAACGGAATACCTGGACACCCTGGACTTCCACATCCGACACCTGGACACAGGAAACTACGGAGCGGAATACCGGGATACCCTGAACTTCCACATCCGGCACCTAGATACAGAAAAGTACGAAGCAGAATACCTGGAAACCCTGAACTTCCACATCCGGCACCTGGACACAGGAAACTACGGAGCGGAATGCCTGGACACCCTGGCCTTCTGCGTCCGACACCTAGATACAGAAAACTACGAAGCGGAATACCTGGACACCCTGGACTTCCACGTGCGACACCTAGATACAGAAAACTACGAAGCGGAATACCTGGAAACCCTGAACTTCCACATCCGACACCTGGACACAGGAAACTACGGAGAGGAATGCCTGGACACCCTGAACTTCCACATCCGACACCTACATACAGAAAACTACGAAGCGGAATACCTGGAAACCCTGAACTTCCACATCCGACACCTGGGCACAGGAAACTACGGAGCGGAATACCTGGATACCCTCAACTTCCACATCCGGCACCTAGATACAGAAAACTACGAAGCGGAATACCTGGACACCCTGAACTTCCACATCCGACACCTACATACAGAAATCTACGAAGCGGAATACCTGGACACCCTGGACTTCCACATTCGACACCTAGATACAGAAAACTACGAAACGGAATGCCTGGACACCCTGGCCTTCTGCGTCCGACACCTAGATACAGAAAACTACGAAGCGGAATACCTGGACACCCTGGACTTCCACGTGCGACACCTAGATACAGAAAACTACGAAGCGGAATACCTGGAAACCCTGAACTTCCACATCCGACACCTGGACACAGGAAACTACGGAGAGGAATGCCTGGACACCCTGGCCTTCCACATCCGGCACCTAGATACAGAAAACTACGAAGCGGAACACCTGGACACCCTGGACTTCCACGTGCGACACCTAGATACAGAAAACTACGAAGCGGAATACCTGGAAACCCTGAACTTCCACATCCGACACCTGGACACAGGAAACTACGGAGCGGAATGCCTGCACACCCTGGCCTTCTACGTCCGACACCTAGATACAGAAAACTACGAATCGGAATACCTGGATACCCTGAACTTCCACATCCAGCACCTAGATACAGAAAAATACGAAGCGGAATACCTGGAAACCCTGAACTTCCACATCCGACACCTGGACACAGGAAACTACGGAGCGGAATGCCTGGACACCCTGGCCTTCTGCGTCCGACACCTAGATACAGAAAACTACGAAGCGGAATACCTGGACACCCTGATATTCCACGTGCGACACCTAGATACAGAAAACTACGAAGCGGAATACCTGGAACCCTGAACTTCCACATCCGACACCTGGACACAGGAAACTACGGAGAGGAATGCCTGGACACCCTGGCCTTCCACATCCGGTACCTAGATACAGAAAACTACGAAGCGGAACACCTGGACACCCTGGACTTCCACGTCCGACACCTGGACACAGGAAACTACGGAGAGGAATGCCTGGACACCCTGGCCTTCCACATCCGGCACCTAGATACAGAAAACTACGAAGCGGAATACCTGGACACCCTGAACTTCCACATCCGACACCTAGATACAGAAAAATACGAAGCGGAATACCTGGATACCCTGAACTTCCACATCCGGGTACCTAGATACAGAAAACTACGAAGCGGAATACCTGGACACCCTGGACTTCCACGTCCGCCATCTAGATACAGAAAACTACGAAGGGGAATACCTGGACACCCTGGACTTCCACGTCCGCCATCTAGATACAGAAAACTACGAAGCGGAATACCTGGAATACCTGAACTTCCACATCCGACACCTGGACACAGGAAACTACGGAGCGGAATGCCTGGACACCCAGGCCTTCTACGTCCGACACCTAGATACAGAAAACTACGAAGCGGAATACCTGGACACCCTGGACTTCCACGTCCGCCATCTAGATACAGAAAACTACGAAGCGGAATACCTGGACACCCTGGACTTCCACATCCGGCACCTAGATACAGAAAACTACGAAGCGGAATACCTGGACACCCTGGACTTTCACATCCGGCACCTAGATACAGAAAACTACGAAGCGGAATACCTGGACACATTGAACTTCCACATCCGACACCTAGATACAGAAAACTACGAAGCGGAATACCTGGAAACCCTGAACTTCCAAATCCGACACCTGGACACAGGAAACTACGGAGAGGAATGCCTGGACACCCTGGCCTTCTACGTCCGACACCAAGATACAGAAAACTACGAAGCGGAATACCTGGACACCCTGGACTTCCACGTCCGCCATCTAGATACAGAAAACTACGAAGCGGAGTACCTGGACACCCTGGCCTTCTGCGTCCGACACCTAGATACAGAAAACTACGAAGCGGATTACCTGGACACCCTGGACTTCCACATCCGACACCTGGACACAGGAAACTATGGAGCGGAATGCCTGGACACCCTGGCCTTCTACGTCCGACACCTAGATACAGAAAACTACGAAGCGGAATACCTGGACACCCTGGACTTCCACATTCGACACCTAGATACAGAAAACTACGAAACGGAATACCTGGACACCCTGGACTTCCACATCCGACACCTGGACACAGGAAACTACGGAGCGGAATACCGGGATACCCTGAACTTCCACATCCGGCACCTAGATACAGAAAAGTACGAAGCAGAATACCTGGAAACCCTGAACTTCCACATCCGGCACCTGGACAGAGGAAACTACGGAGCGGAATGCCTGGACACCCTGGCCTTCTGCGTCCGACACCTAGATACAGAAAACTACGAAGCGGAATACCTGGACACCCTGGACTTCCACGTGCGACACCTAGATACAGAAAACTACGAAGCGGAATACCTGGAAACCCTGAACTTCCACATCCGACACCTGGACACAGGAAACTACGGAGAGGAATGCCTGGACACCCTGAACTTCCACATCCGACACCTACATACAGAAAACTACGAAGCGGAATACCTGGAAACCCTGAACTTCCACATCCGACACCTGGGCACAGGAAACTACGGAGCGGAATACCTGGATACCCTCAACTTCCACATCCGGCACCTAGATACAGAAAACTACGAAGCGGAATACCTGGACACCCTGAACTTCCACATCCGACACCTACATACAGAAATCTACGAAGCGGAATACCTGGACACCCTGGACTTCCACATTCGACACCTAGATACAGAAAACTACGAAACGGAATGCCTGGACACCCTGGCCTTCTGCGTCCGACACCTAGATACAGAAAACTACGAAGCGGAATACCTGGACACCCTGGACTTCCACGTGCGACACCTAGATACAGAAAACTACGAAGCGGAATACCTGGAAACCCTGAACTTCCACATCCGACACCTGGACACAGGAAACTACGGAGAGGAATGCCTGGACACCCTGGCCTTCCACATCCGGCACCTAGATACAGAAAACTACGAAGCGGAACACCTGGACACCCTGGACTTCCACGTGCGACACCTAGATACAGAAAACTACGAAGCGGAATACCTGGAAACCCTGAACTTCCACATCCGACACCTGGACACAGGAAACTACGGAGAGGAATGCCTGGACACCCTGGCCTTCCACATCCGGCACCTAGATACAGAAAACTACGAAGCGGAATACCTGTACACCCTGCACTTCCACATCCGACACCTAGATACAGAAAACTACGAAGCGGAGTACCTGGACACCCTGAACTTCCACATCCGACACCTGGACACAGGAAACTACGGAGCGGAATGCCTGGACACCCTGGCCTTCTGCGTCCGACACCTAGATACAGAAAACTACGAAGCGGAATACCTGGACACCCTCGACTTCCACGTCCGCCATCTAGATACAGAAAACTACGAAGCGGAATACCTGGACACCCTGAACTTCCACATCCGACACCTGGACACAGGAAACTACGGAGCGGAATGCCTGCACACCCTGGCCTTCTACGTCCGACACCTAGATACAGAAAACTACGAATCGGAATACCTGGATACCCTGAACTTCCACATCCGGCACCTAGATACAGAAAACTACGAAGCGGAATACCTGGAAACCCTGAACTTCCACATCCGACACCTGGACACAGGAAACTACGGAGCGGAATGCCTGGACACCCTGGCCTTCTGCGTCCGACACCTAGATACAGAAAACTACGAAGCGGAATACCTGGACACCCTGATATTCCACGTGCGACACCTAGATACAGAAAACTACGAAGCGGAATACCTGGAAACCCTGAACTTCCACATCCGACACCTGGACACAGGAAACTACGGAGAGGAATGCCTGGACACCCTGGCCTTCCACATCCGGCACCTAGATACAGAAAACTACGAAGCGGAATACCTGTACACCCTGCACTTCCACATCCGACACCTAGATACAGAAAACTACGAAGCGGAGTACCTGGACACCCTGGACTTCCACATTCGACACCTAGATACAGAAAACTACGAAGCGGAATACCTGGACACCCTGAACTTCCACATCCGACACCTACATACAGAAAACTACGAAGCGGAATACCTGGAAACCCTGAACTTCCACATCCGACACCTGGACACAGGAAACTACGGAGCGGAATACCTGGATACCCTGAACTTCCACATCCGGCACCTAGATACAGAAAACTACGAAGCGGAATACCTGGACACCCTGAACTTCCACATCCGACACCTACATACAGAAAACTACGAAGCGTAATACCTGGACACCCTGAACTTCCACATCCGACACCTACAGACAGAAAACTACGAAGCGGAATACCTGGAAACCCTGAACTTCCACATCCGACACCTGGACACAGGAAACTACGGAGCGGAATGCCTGGACACCCTGGCCTTCTGCGTCCGACACCTAGATACAGAAAACTACGAAGCGGAATACCTGGACACCCTGAAATTCCACATCCAACACCTACATACAGAAAACTACGAAGCGGAATACCTGGAAACCCTGAACTTCCACATCCGACACCTGGACACAGGAAACTACGGAGCGGAATGCCTGGACACCCTGGCCTTCTGCGTCCGACACCTAGATACAGAAAACTACGAAGCGGAATACCTGGACACCCTCGACTTCCACGTCCGCCATCTAGATACAGAAAACTACGAAGCGGAATACCTGGACACCCTGAACTTCCACATCCGACACCTGGACACAGGAAACTACGGAGCGGAATGCCTGCACACCCTGGCCTTCTACGTCCGACACCTAGATACAGAAAACTACGAATCGGAATACCTGGATACCCTGAACTTCCACATCCGGCACCTAGATACAGAAAACTACGAAGCGGAATACCTGGAAACCCTGAACTTCCACATCCGACACCTGGACACAGGAAACTACGGAGCGGAATGCCTGGACACCCTGGCCTTCTGCGTCCGACACCTAGATACAGAAAACTACGAAGCGGAATACCTGGACACCCTGATATTCCACGTGCGACACCTAGATACAGAAAACTACGAAGCGGAATACCTGGAAACCCTGAACTTCCACATCCGACACCTGGACACAGGAAACTACGGAGAGGAATGCCTGGACACCCTGGCCTTCCACATCCGGCACCTAGATACAGAAAACTACGAAGCGGAACACCTGGATACCCTGGACTTCCACGTGCGACACCTAGATACAGAAAACTACGAAGCGGAATACCTGGAAACCCTGAACTTCCACATCCGACACCTGGACACAGGAAACTACGGAGAGGAATGCCTGGACACCCTGGCCTTCCACATCCGGCACCTAGATACAGAAAACTACGAAGCGGAATACCTGGACACCCTGAACTTCCACATCCGACACCTAGATACAGAAAAATACGAAGCGGAATACCTGGATACCCTGAACTTCCACATCCGGGTACCTAGATACAGAAAACTACGAAGCGGAATACCTGAACACCCTGGACTTCCACGTCCGCCATCTAGATACAGAAAACTACGAAGGGGAATACCTGGACACCCTGGACTTCCACATTCGACACCTAGATACAGAAAACTACGAAGCGGAATACCTGGATACCCTGAACTTCCACATCCGGCACCTGGACACAGGAAACTACGGAGCGGAATGCCTAGACACCCTGGCCTTCTACGTCCGACACCTAGATACAGAAAACTACGAATTGGAATACCTGGACACCCTGGACTTCCACGTCCGCCATCTAGATACAGAAAACTACGAAGCGGAATACCTGGAATACCTGAACTTCCACATCCGACACCTGGACACAGGAAACTACGGAGCGGAATGCCTGGACACCCAGGCCTTCTACGTCCGACACCTAGATACAGAAAACTACGAAGCGGAATACCTGGACACCCTGGACTTCCACGTCCGCCATCTAGATACAGAAAACTACGAAGCGGAATACCTGGACACCCTGGACTTCCACATCCGGCACCTAGATACAGAAAACTACGAAGCGGAATACCTGGACACCCTGGACTTCCACATCCGGCACCTAGATACAGAAAACTACGAAGCGGAATACCTGGACACATTGAACTTCCACATCCGACACCTAGATACAGAAAACTACGAAGCGGAATACCTGGAAACCCTGAACTTCCAAATCCGACACCTGGACACAGGAAACTACGGAGAGGAATGCCTGGACACCCTGGCCTTCTACGTCCGACACCAAGATACAGAAAACTACGAAGCGGAATACCTGGACACCCTGGACTTCCACGTCCGCCATCTAGATACAGAAAACTACGAAGCGGAGTACCTGGACACCCTGGCCTTCTGCGTCCGACACCTAGATACAGAAAACTACGAAGCGGATTACCTGGACACCCTGGACTTCCACATCCGACACCTGGACACAGGAAACTATGGAGCGGAATGCCTGGACACCCTGGCCTTCTACGTCCGACACCTAGATACAGAAAACTACGAAGCGGAATACCTGGACACCCTGGACTTCCACATTCGACACCTAGATACAGAAAACTACGAAACGGAATACCTGGACACCCTGGACTTCCACATCCGACACCTGGACACAGGAAACTACGGAGCGGAATACCTGGATACCCTGAACTTCCACATCCGGCACCTAGATACAGAAAAGTACGAAGCAGAATACCTGGAAACCCTGAAATTCCACATCCGGCACCTGGACACAGGAAACTACGGAGCGGAATGCCTGGACACCCTGGCCTTCTGCGTCCGACACCTAGATACAGAAAACTACGAAGCGGAATACCTGGACACCCTGGACTTCCACGTGCGACACCTAGATACAGAAAACTACGAAGCGGAATACCTGGAAACCCTGAACTTCCACATCCGACACCTGGACACAGGAAACTACGGAGAGGAATGCCTGGACACCCTGAACTTCCACATCCGACACCTACATACAGAAAACTACGAAGCGGAATACCTGGAAACCCTGAACTTCCACATCCGACACCTGGGCACAGGAAACTACGGAGCGGAATACCTGGATACCCTCAACTTCCACATCCGGCACCTAGATACAGAAAACTACGAAGCGGAATACCTGGACACCCTGAACTTCCACATCCGACACCTACATACAGAAATCTACGAAGCGGAATACCTGGACACCCTGGACTTCCACATTCGACACCTAGATACAGAAAACTACGAAACGGAATGCCTGGACACCCTGGCCTTCCACATCCGGCACCTAGATACAGAAAACTACGAAGCGGAACACCTGGACACCCTGGACTTCCACGTGCGACACCTAGATACAGAAAACTACGAAGCGGAATACCTGGAAACCCTGAACTTCCACATCCGACACCTGGACACAGGAAACTACGGAGAGGAATGCCTGGACACCCTGGCCTTCCACATCCGGCACCTAGATACAGAAAACTACGAAGCGGAATACCTGGACACCCTGAACTTCCACATCCGACACATAGATACAGAAAAATACGAAGCGGAATACCTGGATACCCTGAACTTCCACATCCGGGTACCTAGATACAGAAAACTACGAAGCGGAATACCTGGACACCCTGGACTTCCACGTCCGCCATCTAGATACAGAAAACTACGAAGGGGAATACCTGGACACCCTGGACTTCCACATTCGACACCTAGATACAGAAAACTACGAAGCGGAATACCTGGATACCCTGAACTTCCACATCCGGCACCTGGACACAGGAAACTACGGAGCGGAATGCCTAGACACCCTGGCCTTCTACGTCCGACACCTAGATACAGAAAACTACGAATTGGAATACCTGGACACCCTGGACTTCCACGTCCGCCATCTAGATACAGAAAACTACGAAGCGGAATACCTGGAATACCTGAACTTCCACATCCGACACCTGGACACAGGAAACTACGGAGCGGAATGCCTGGACACCCAGGCCTTCTACGTCCGACACCTAGATACAGAAAACTACGAAGCGGAATACCTGAACACCCTGGACTTCCACGTCCGCCATCTAGATACAGAAAACTACGAAGCGGAATACCTGGACACCCTGGACTTCCACATCCGGCACCTAGATACAGAAAACTACGAAGCGGAATACCTGGACACCCTGGACTTCCACATCCGGCACCTAGATACAGAAAACTACGAAGCGGAATACCTGGACACATTGAACTTCCACATCCGACACCTAGATACAGAAAACTACGAAGCGGAATACCTGGAAACCCTGAACTTCCACATCCGACACCTGGACACAGGAAACTACGGAGAGGAATGCCTGGACACCCTGGCCTTCTACGTCCGACACCTAGATACAGAAAACTACGAAGCGGAATACCTGGACACCCTGGACTTCCACGTCCGCCATCTAGATACAGAAAACTACGAAGCGGAATACCTGGACACCCTGGACTTCCACATCCGGCACCTAGATACAGAAAACTACGAAGCGGAATACCTGGACACCCTGGACTTCCACATCCGGCACCTAGATACAGAAAACTACGAAGCGGAATACCTGGACACATTGAACTTCCACATCCGACACCTAGATACAGAAAACTACGAAGCGGAATACCTGGAAACCCTGAACTTCCAAATCCGACACCTGGACACAGGAAACTACGGAGAGGAATGCCTGGACACCCTGGCCTTCTACGTCCGACACCAAGATACAGAAAACTACGAAGCGGAATACCTGGACACCCTGGACTTCCACGTCCGCCATCTAGATACAGAAAACTACGAAGGGGAATACCTGGACACCCTGGACTTCCACATTCGACACCTAGATACAGAAAACTACGAAGCGGAATACCTGGATACCCTGAACTTCCACATCCGGCACCTGGACACAGGAAACTACGGAGCGGAATGCCTAGACACCCTGGCCTTCTACGTCCGACACCTAGATACAGAAAACTACGAATTGGAATACCTGGACACCCTGGACTTCCACGTCCGCCATCTAGATACAGAAAACTACGAAGCGGAATACCTGGAATACCTGAACTTCCACATCCGACACCTGGACACAGGAAACTACGGAGCGGAATGCCTGGACACCCAGGCCTTCTACGTCCGACACCTAGATACAGAAAACTACGAAGCGGAATACCTGGACACCCTGGACTTCCACGTCCGCCATCTAGATACAGAAAACTACGAAGCGGAATACCTGGACACCCTGGACTTCCACATCCGACACATAGATACAGAAAAATACGAAGCGGAATACCTGGATACCCTGAACTTCCACATCCGGGTACCTAGATACAGAAAACTACGAAGCGGAATACCTGGACACCCTGGACTTCCACGTCCGCCATCTAGATACAGAAAACTACGAAGGGGAATACCTGGACACCCTGGACTTCCACATTCGACACCTAGATACAGAAAACTACGAAGCGGAATACCTGGATACCCTGAACTTCCACATCCGGCACCTGGACACAGGAAACTACGGAGCGGAATGCCTAGACACCCTGGCCTTCTACGTCCGACACCTAGATACAGAAAACTACGAATTGGAATACCTGGACACCCTGGACTTCCACGTCCGCCATCTAGATACAGAAAACTACGAAGCGGAATACCTGGAATACCTGAACTTCCACATCCGACACCTGGACACAGGAAACTACGGAGCGGAATGCCTGGACACCCAGGCCTTCTACGTCCGACACCTAGATACAGAAAACTACGAAGCGGAATACCTGAACACCCTGGACTTCCACGTCCGCCATCTAGATACAGAAAACTACGAAGCGGAATACCTGGACACCCTGGACTTCCACATCCGGCACCTAGATACAGAAAACTACGAAGCGGAATACCTGGACACCCTGGACTTCCACATCCGGCACCTAGATACAGAAAACTACGAAGCGGAATACCTGGACACATTGAACTTCCACATCCGACACCTAGATACAGAAAACTACGAAGCGGAATACCTGGAAACCCTGAACTTCCACATCCGACACCTGGACACAGGAAACTACGGAGAGGAATGCCTGGACACCCTGGCCTTCTACGTCCGACACCTAGATACAGAAAACTACGAAGCGGAATACCTGGACACCCTGGACTTCCACGTCCGCCATCTAGATACAGAAAACTACGAAGCGGAATACCTGGACACCCTGGACTTCCACATCCGGCACCTAGATACAGAAAACTACGAAGCGGAATACCTGGACACCCTGGACTTCCACATCCGGCACCTAGATACAGAAAACTACGAAGCGGAATACCTGGACACATTGAACTTCCACATCCGACACCTAGATACAGAAAACTACGAAGCGGAATACCTGGAAACCCTGAACTTCCAAATCCGACACCTGGACACAGGAAACTACGGAGAGGAATGCCTGGACACCCTGGCCTTCTACGTCCGACACCAAGATACAGAAAACTACGAAGCGGAATACCTGGACACCCTGGACTTCCACGTCCGCCATCTAGATACAGAAAACTACGAAGGGGAATACCTGGACACCCTGGACTTCCACATTCGACACCTAGATACAGAAAACTACGAAGCGGAATACCTGGATACCCTGAACTTCCACATCCGGCACCTGGACACAGGAAACTACGGAGCGGAATGCCTAGACACCCTGGCCTTCTACGTCCGACACCTAGATACAGAAAACTACGAATTGGAATACCTGGACACCCTGGACTTCCACGTCCGCCATCTAGATACAGAAAACTACGAAGCGGAATACCTGGAATACCTGAACTTCCACATCCGACACCTGGACACAGGAAACTACGGAGCGGAATGCCTGGACACCCAGGCCTTCTACGTCCGACACCTAGATACAGAAAACTACGAAGCGGAATACCTGGACACCCTGGACTTCCACGTCCGCCATCTAGATACAGAAAACTACGAAGCGGAATACCTGGACACCCTGGACTTCCACATCCGGCACCTAGATACAGAAAACTACGAAGCGGAATACCTGGACACCCTGGACTTCCACATCCGGCACCTAGATACAGAAAACTACGAAGCGGAATACCTGGACACATTGAACTTCCACATCCGACACCTAGATACAGAAAACTACGAAGCGGAATACCTGGAAACCCTGAACTTCCAAATCCGACACCTGGACACAGGAAACTACGGAGAGGAATGCCTGGACACCCTGGCCTTCTACGTCCGACACCAAGATACAGAAAACTACGAAGCGGAATACCTGGACACCCTGGACTTCCACGTCCGCCATCTAGATACAGAAAACTACGAAGCGGAGTACCTGGACACCCTGGCCTTCTGCGTCCGACACCTAGATACAGAAAACTACGAAGCGGATTACCTGGACACCCTGGACTTCCACATCCGACACCTGGACACAGGAAACTATGGAGCGGAATGCCTGGACACCCTGGCCTTCTACGTCCGACACCTAGATACAGAAAACTACGAAGCGGAATACCTGGACACCCTGGACTTCCACATTCGACACCTAGATACAGAAAACTACGAAACGGAATACCTGGACACCCTGGACTTCCACATCCGACACCTGGACACAGGAAACTACGGAGCGGAATACCTGGATACCCTGAACTTCCACATCCGGCACCTAGATACAGAAAAGTACGAAGCAGAATACCTGGAAACCCTGAAATTCCACATCCGGCACCTGGACACAGGAAACTACGGAGCGGAATGCCTGGACACCCTGGCCTTCTGCGTCCGACACCTAGATACAGAAAACTACGAAGCGGAATACCTGGACACCCTGGACTTCCACGTGCGACACCTAGATACAGAAAACTACGAAGCGGAATACCTGGAAACCCTGAACTTCCACATCCGACACCTGGACACAGGAAACTACGGAGAGGAATGCCTGGACACCCTGAACTTCCACATCCGACACCTACATACAGAAAACTACGAAGCGGAATACCTGGAAACCCTGAACTTCCACATCCGACACCTGGGCACAGGAAACTACGGAGCGGAATACCTGGATACCCTCAACTTCCACATCCGGCACCTAGATACAGAAAACTACGAAGCGGAATACCTGGACACCCTGAACTTCCACATCCGACACCTACATACAGAAATCTACGAAGCGGAATACCTGGACACCCTGGACTTCCACATTCGACACCTAGATACAGAAAACTACGAAACGGAATGCCTGGACACCCTGGCCTTCCACATCCGGCACCTAGATACAGAAAACTACGAAGCGGAACACCTGGACACCCTGGACTTCCACGTGCGACACCTAGATACAGAAAACTACGAAGCGGAATACCTGGAAACCCTGAACTTCCACATCCGACACCTGGACACAGGAAACTACGGAGAGGAATGCCTGGACACCCTGGCCTTCCACATCCGGCACCTAGATACAGAAAACTACGAAGCGGAATACCTGGACACCCTGAACTTCCACATCCGACACATAGATACAGAAAAATACGAAGCGGAATACCTGGATACCCTGAACTTCCACATCCGGGTACCTAGATACAGAAAACTACGAAGCGGAATACCTGGACACCCTGGACTTCCACGTCCGCCATCTAGATACAGAAAACTACGAAGGGGAATACCTGGACACCCTGGACTTCCACATTCGACACCTAGATACAGAAAACTACGAAGCGGAATACCTGGATACCCTGAACTTCCACATCCGGCACCTGGACACAGGAAACTACGGAGCGGAATGCCTAGACACCCTGGCCTTCTACGTCCGACACCTAGATACAGAAAACTACGAATTGGAATACCTGGACACCCTGGACTTCCACGTCCGCCATCTAGATACAGAAAACTACGAAGCGGAATACCTGGAATACCTGAACTTCCACATCCGACACCTGGACACAGGAAACTACGGAGCGGAATGCCTGGACACCCAGGCCTTCTACGTCCGACACCTAGATACAGAAAACTACGAAGCGGAATACCTGAACACCCTGGACATCCACGTCCGCCATCTAGATACAGAAAACTACGAAGCGGAATACCTGGACACCCTGGACTTCCACATCCGGCACCTAGATACAGAAAACTACGAAGCGGAATACCTGGACACCCTGGACTTCCACATCCGGCACCTAGATACAGAAAACTACGAAGCGGAATACCTGGACACATTGAACTTCCACATCCGACACCTAGATACAGAAAACTACGAAGCGGAATACCTGGAAACCCTGAACTTCCACATCCGACACCTGGACACAGGAAACTACGGAGAGGAATGCCTGGACACCCTGGCCTTCTACGTCCGACACCTAGATACAGAAAACTACGAAGCGGAATACCTGGACACCCTGGACTTCCACGTCCGCCATCTAGATACAGAAAACTACGAAGCGGAATACCTGGACACCCTGGACTTCCACATCCGGCACCTAGATACAGAAAACTACGAAGCGGAATACCTGGACACCCTGGACTTCCACATCCGGCACCTAGATACAGAAAACTACGAAGCGGAATACCTGGACACATTGAACTTCCACATCCGACACCTAGATACAGAAAACTACGAAGCGGAATACCTGGAAACCCTGAACTTCCAAATCCGACACCTGGACACAGGAAACTACGGAGAGGAATGCCTGGACACCCTGGCCTTCTACGTCCGACACCAAGATACAGAAAACTACGAAGCGGAATACCTGGACACCCTGGACTTCCACATTCGACACCTAGATACAGAAAACTACGAAACGGAATACCTGGACACCCTGGACTTCCACATCCGACACCTGGACACAGGAAACTACGGAGCAGAATACCTGGAAACCCTGAAATTCCACATCCGGCACCTGGACACAGGAAACTACGGAGCGGAATGCCTGGACACCCTGGCCTTCTGCGTCCGACACCTAGATACAGAAAACTACGAAGCGGAATACCTGGACACCCTGGACTTCCACGTGCGACACCTAGATACAGAAAACTACGAAGCGGAATACCTGGAAACCCTGAACTTCCACATCCGACACCTGGACACAGGAAACTACGGAGAGGAATGCCTGGACACCCTGAACTTCCACATCCGACACCTACATACAGAAAACTACGAAGCGGAATACCTGGAAACCCTGAACTTCCACATCCGACACCTGGGCACAGGAAACTACGGAGCGGAATACCTGGATACCCTCAACTTCCACATCCGGCACCTAGATACAGAAAACTACGAAGCGGAATACCTGGACACCCTGAACTTCCACATCCGACACCTACATACAGAAATCTACGAAGCGGAATACCTGGACACCCTGGACTTCCACATTCGACACCTAGATACAGAAAACTACGAAACGGAATGCCTGGACACCCTGGCCTTCCACATCCGGCACCTAGATACAGAAAACTACGAAGCGGAACACCTGGACACCCTGGACTTCCACGTGCGACACCTAGATACAGAAAACTACGAAGCGGAATACCTGGAAACCCTGAACTTCCACATCCGACACCTGGACACAGGAAACTACGGAGAGGAATGCCTGGACACCCTGGCCTTCCACATCCGGCACCTAGATACAGAAAACTACGAAGCGGAATACCTGGACACCCTGAACTTCCACATCCGACACATAGATACAGAAAAATACGAAGCGGAATACCTGGATACCCTGAACTTCCACATCCGGGTACCTAGATACAGAAAACTACGAAGCGGAATACCTGGACACCCTGGACTTCCACGTCCGCCATCTAGATACAGAAAACTACGAAGGGGAATACCTGGACACCCTGGACTTCCACATTCGACACCTAGATACAGAAAACTACGAAGCGGAATACCTGGATACCCTGAACTTCCACATCCGGCACCTGGACACAGGAAACTACGGAGCGGAATGCCTAGACACCCTGGCCTTCTACGTCCGACACCTAGATACAGAAAACTACGAATTGGAATACCTGGACACCCTGGACTTCCACGTCCGCCATCTAGATACAGAAAACTACGAAGCGGAATACCTGGAATACCTGAACTTCCACATCCGACACCTGGACACAGGAAACTACGGAGCGGAATGCCTGGACACCCAGGCCTTCTACGTCCGACACCTAGATACAGAAAACTACGAAGCGGAATACCTGAACACCCTGGACTTCCACGTCCGCCATCTAGATACAGAAAACTACGAAGCGGAATACCTGGACACCCTGGACTTCCACATCCGGCACCTAGATACAGAAAACTACGAAGCGGAATACCTGGACACCCTGGACTTCCACATCCGGCACCTAGATACAGAAAACTACGAAGCGGAATACCTGGACACATTGAACTTCCACATCCGACACCTAGATACAGAAAACTACGAAGCGGAATACCTGGAAACCCTGAACTTCCAAATCCGACACCTGGACACAGGAAACTACGGAGAGGAATGCCTGGACACCCTGGCCTTCTACGTCCGACACCAAGATACAGAAAACTACGAAGCGGAATACCTGGACACCCTGGACTTCCACGTCCGCCATCTAGATACAGAAAACTACGAAGCGGAGTACCTGGACACCCTGGCCTTCTGCGTCCGACACCTAGATACAGAAAACTACGAAGCGGATTACCTGGACACCCTGGACTTCCACATCCGACACCTGGACACAGGAAACTATGGAGCGGAATGCCTGGACACCCTGGCCTTCTACGTCCGACACCTAGATACAGAAAACTACGAAGCGGAATACCTGGACACCCTGGACTTTCACATTCGACACCTAGATACAGAAAACTACGAAGCGGAATACCTGGACACCCTGAACTTCCACATCCGACACATAGATACAGAAAAATACGAAGCGGAATACCTGGATACCCTGAACTTCCACATCCGGGTACCTAGATACAGAAAACTACGAAGCGGAATACCTGGACACCCTGGACTTCCACGTCCGCCATCTAGATACAGAAAACTACGAAGGGGAATACCTGGACACATTGAACTTCCACATCCGACACCTAGATACAGAAAACTACGAAGCGGAATACCTGGAAACCCTGAACTTCCAAATCCGACACCTGGACACAGGAAACTACGGAGAGGAATGCCTGGACACCCTGGCCTTCTACGTCCGACACCAAGATACAGAAAACTACGAAGCGGAATACCTGGACACCCTGGACTTCCACATTCGACACCTAGATACAGAAAACTACGAAACGGAATACCTGGACACCCTGGACTTCCACATCCGACACCTGGACACAGGAAACTACGGAGCAGAATACCTGGAAACCCTGAAATTCCACATCCGGCACCTGGACACAGGAAACTACGGAGCGGAATGCCTGGACACCCTGGCCTTCTGCGTCCGACACCTAGATACAGAAAACTACGAAGCGGAATACCTGGACACCCTGGACTTCCACGTGCGACACCTAGATACAGAAAACTACGAAGCGGAATACCTGGAAACCCTGAACTTCCACATCCGACACCTGGACACAGGAAACTACGGAGAGGAATGCCTGGACACCCTGAACTTCCACATCCGACACCTACATACAGAAAACTACGAAGCGGAATACCTGGAAACCCTGAACTTCCACATCCGACACCTGGGCACAGGAAACTACGGAGCGGAATACCTGGATACCCTCAACTTCCACATCCGGCACCTAGATACAGAAAACTACGAAGCGGAATACCTGGACACCCTGAACTTCCACATCCGACACCTACATACAGAAATCTACGAAGCGGAATACCTGGACACCCTGGACTTCCACATTCGACACCTAGATACAGAAAACTACGAAACGGAATGCCTGGACACCCTGGCCTTCCACATCCGGCACCTAGATACAGAAAACTACGAAGCGGAACACCTGGACACCCTGGACTTCCACGTGCGACACCTAGATACAGAAAACTACGAAGCGGAATACCTGGAAACCCTGAACTTCCACATCCGACACCTGGACACAGGAAACTACGGAGAGGAATGCCTGGACACCCTGGCCTTCCACATCCGGCACCTAGATACAGAAAACTACGAAGCGGAATACCTGGACACCCTGAACTTCCACATCCGACACATAGATACAGAAAAATACGAAGCGGAATACCTGGATACCCTGAACTTCCACATCCGGGTACCTAGATACAGAAAACTACGAAGCGGAATACCTGGACACCCTGGACTTCCACGTCCGCCATCTAGATACAGAAAACTACGAAGGGGAATACCTGGACACCCTGGACTTCCACATTCGACACCTAGATACAGAAAACTACGAAGCGGAATACCTGGATACCCTGAACTTCCACATCCGGCACCTGGACACAGGAAACTACGGAGCGGAATGCCTAGACACCCTGGCCTTCTACGTCCGACACCTAGATACAGAAAACTACGAATTGGAATACCTGGACACCCTGGACTTCCACGTCCGCCATCTAGATACAGAAAACTACGAAGCGGAATACCTGGAATACCTGAACTTCCACATCCGACACCTGGACACAGGAAACTACGGAGCGGAATGCCTGGACACCCAGGCCTTCTACGTCCGACACCTAGATACAGAAAACTACGAAGCGGAATACCTGAACACCCTGGACTTCCACGTCCGCCATCTAGATACAGAAAACTACGAAGCGGAATACCTGGACACCCTGGACTTCCACATCCGGCACCTAGATACAGAAAACTACGAAGCGGAATACCTGGACACCCTGGACTTCCACATCCGGCACCTAGATACAGAAAACTACGAAGCGGAATACCTGGACACATTGAACTTCCACATCCGACACCTAGATACAGAAAACTACGAAGCGGAATACCTGGAAACCCTGAACTTCCAAATCCGACACCTGGACACAGGAAACTACGGAGAGGAATGCCTGGACACCCTGGCCTTCTACGTCCGACACCAAGATACAGAAAACTACGAAGCGGAATACCTGGACACCCTGGACTTCCACGTCCGCCATCTAGATACAGAAAACTACGAAGCGGAGTACCTGGACACCCTGGCCTTCTGCGTCCGACACCTAGATACAGAAAACTACGAAGCGGATTACCTGGACACCCTGGACTTCCACATCCGACACCTGGACACAGGAAACTATGGAGCGGAATGCCTGGACACCCTGGCCTTCTACGTCCGACACCTAGATACAGAAAACTACGAAGCGGAATACCTGGACACCCTGGACTTTCACATTCGACACCTAGATACAGAAAACTACGAAACGGAATACCTGGACACCCTGGACTTCCACATCCGACACCTGGACACAGGAAACTACGGAGCGGAATACCTGGATACCCTGAACTTCCACATCCGGCACCTAGATACAGAAAAGTACGAAGCAGAATACCTGGAAACCCTGAACTTCCACATCCGGCACCTGGACACAGGAAACTACGGAGCAGAATGCCTGGACACCCTGGCCTTCTGCGTCCGACACCTAGATACAGAAAACTACGAAGCGGAATACCTGGACACCCTGGACTTCCACGTGCGACACCTAGATACAGAAAACTACGAAGCGGAATACCTGGAAACCCTGAACTTCCACATCCGACACCTGGACACAGGAAACTACGGAGAGGAATGCCTGGACACCCTGAACTTCCACATCCGACACCTACATACAGAAAACTACGAAGCGGAATACCTGGAAACCCTGAACTTCCACATCCGACACCTGGGCACAGGAAACTACGGAGCGGAATACCTGGATACCCTCAACTTCCACATCCGGCACCTAGATACAGAAAACTACGAAGCGGAATACCTGGACACCCTGAACTTCCACATCCGACACCTACATACAGAAATCTACGAAGCGGAATACCTGGACACCCTGGACTTCCACATTCGACACCTAGATACAGAAAACTACGAAACGGAATGCCTGGACACCCTGGCCTTCTGCGTCCGACACCTAGATACAGAAAACTACGAAGCGGAATACCTGGACACCCTGGACTTCCACGTGCGACACCTAGATACAGAAAACTACGAAGCGGAATACCTGGAAACCCTGAACTTCCACATCCGACACCTGGACACAGGAAACTACGGAGAGGAATGCCTGGACACCCTGGCCTTCCACATCCGGCACCTAGATACAGAAAACTACGAAGCGGAACACCTGGACACCCTGGACTTCCACGTGCGACACCTAGATACAGAAAAATACGAAGCGGAATACCTGGAAACCCTGAACTTCCACATCCGACACCTGGACACAGGAAACTACGGAGAGGAATGCCTGGACACCCTGGCCTTCCACATCCGGCACCTAGATACAGAAAACTACGAAGCGGAATACCTGGACACCCTGAACTTCCACATCCGACACCTAGATACAGAAAACTACGAAGCGGAGTACCTGGACACCCTGGACTTCCACATTCGACACCTAGATACAGAAAACTACGAAGCGGAATACCTGGACACCCTGAACTTCCACATCCGACACCTACATACAGAAAACTACGAAGCGGAATACCTGGAAACCCTGAACTTCCACATCCGACACCTGGACACAGGAAACTACGGAGCGGAATACCTGGATACCCTGAACTTCCACATCCGGCACCTAGATACAGAAAACTACGAAGCGGAATACCTGGACACCCTGAACTTCCACATCCGACACCTACATACAGAAAACTACGAAGCGTAATACCTGGACACCCTGAACTTCCACATCCGACACCTACAGACAGAAAACTACGAAGCGGAATACCTGGAAACCCTGAACTTCCACATCCGACACCTGGACACAGGAAACTACGGAGCGGAATGCCTGGACACCCTGGCCTTCTGCGTCCGACACCTAGATACAGAAAACTACGAAGCGGAACACCTGGACACCCTGGACTTCCACGTGCGACACCTAGATACAGAAAACTACGAAGCGGAATACCTGGAAACCCTGAACTTCCACATCCGACACCTGGACACAGGAAACTACGGAGAGGAATGCCTGGACACCCTGGCCTTCCACATCCGGCACCTAGATACAGAAAACTACGAAGCGGAACACCTGGACACCCTGGACTTCCACGTGCGACACCTAGATACAGAAAACTACGAAGCGGAATACCTGGAAACCCTGAACTTCCACATCCGACACCTGGACACAGGAAACTACGGAGAGGAAAGCCTGGACACCCTGGCCTTCCACATCCGGCACCTAGATACAGAAAACTACGAAGCGGAATACCTGGACACCCTGAACTTCCACATCCGACACCTAGATACAGAAAACTACGAAGCGGAATACCTGGACACCCTGAACTTCCACATCCGACACCTAGATACAGAAAACTACGAAGCGGAGTACCTGGACACCCTGGACTTCCACATTCGACACCTAGATACAGAAAACTACGAAGCGGAATACCTGGACACCCTGAACTTCCACATCCGACACCTACATACAGAAAACTACGAAGCGGAATACCTGGAAACCCTGAACTTCCACATCCGACACCTGGACACAGGAAACTACGAAGCGGAATACCTGGACACCCTGAACTTCCACATCCGACACCTAGATACAGAAAACTACGAAGAGAATACCTGGACACCCTGGACTTCCACATTCGACACCTAGATACAGAAAACTACGAAGCGGAATACCTGGACACCCTGAACTTCCACATCCGACACCTACATACAGAAAACTACGAAGCGGAATACCTGGAAACCCTGAACTTCCACATCCGACACCTGGACACAGGAAACTACGGAGCGGAATACCTGGATACCCTGAACTTCCACATCCGGCACCTAGATACAGAAAACTACGAAGCGGAATACCTGGACACCCTGAACTTCCACATCCGACACCTACATACAGAAAACTACGAAGCGTAATACCTGGACACCCTGAACTTCCACATCCGACACCTACAGACAGAAAACTACGAAGCGGAATACCTGGAAACCCTGAACTTCCACATCCGACACCTGGACACAGGAAACTACGGAGCGGAATGCCTGGACACCCTGGCCTTCTGCGTCCGACACCTAGATACAGAAAACTACGAAGCGGAATACCTGGACACCCTGGACTTCCACGTGCGACACCTAGATACAGAAAACTACGAAGCGGAATACCTGGAAACCCTGAACTTCCACATCCGACACCTGGACACAGGAAACTACGGAGAGGAATGCCTGGACACCCTGGCCTTCCACATCCGGCACCTAGATACAGAAAACTACGAAGCGGAATACTTGGACACCCTGGACTTCCACGTGCGACACCTAGATACAGAAAACTACGAAGCGGAATACCTGGAAACCCTGAACTTCCACATCCGACACCTGGACACAGGAAACTGCGGAGAGGAATGCCTGAACACCCTGGCCTTCTGCGTCCGACACCTAGATACCGAAAACTACGAAGCGGAACACCTGGACACCCTGGACTTCCACGTGCGACACCTAGATACAGAAAACTACGAAGCGGAATACCTGGAAACCCTGAACTTCCACATCCGACACCTGGACACAGGAAACTACGGAGAGGAATGCCTGGACACCCTGGCCTTCCACATCCGGCACCTAGATACAGAAAACTACGAAGCGGAACACCTGGACACCCTGGACTTCCACGTGCGACACCTAGATACAGAAAACTACGAATCGGAATACCTGGAAACCCTGAACTTCCACATCCGACACCTGGACACAGGAAACTACGGAGAGGAATGCCTGGACACCCTGGCCTTCCACATCCGGCACCTAGATACAGAAAACTACGAAGCGGAATACCTGGACACCCTGAACTTCCACATCCGACACCTAGATACAGAAAACTACGAAGCGGAATACCTGGACACCCTGAACTTCCACGTCCGACACCTAGATACAGAAAACTACGAAGCGGAGTACCTGGACACCCTGGACTTCCACATTCGACACCTAGATACAGAAAACTACGAAGCGGAATACCTGGACACCCTGAACTTCCACATCCGACACCTACATACAGAAAACTACGAAGCGGAATACCTGGAAACCCTGAACTTCCACATCCGACACCTGGACACAGGAAACTACGGAGCGGAATACCTGGATACCCTGAACTTCCACATCCGGCACCTAGATACAGAAAACTACGAAGCGGAATACCTGGACACCCTGAACTTCCACATCCGACACCTACATACAGAAAACTACGAAGCGGAATACCTGGACACCCTGAACTTCCACATCCGACACCTACATACAGAAAACTACGAAGCGGAATACCTGGAAACCCTGAACTTCCACATCCGACACCTGGACACAGGAAACTACGGAGCGGAATGCCTGGACACCCTGGCCTTCTGCGTCCGACACCTAGATACAGAAAACTACGAAGCGGAATACATGGACACCCTGGACTTCCACGTGCGACACCTAGATACAGAAAACTACGAAGCGGAATACCTGGAAACCCTGAACTTCCACATCCGACACCTGGACACAGGAAACTACGGAGAGGAATGCCTGGACACCCTGGCCTTCCACATCCGGCACCTAGATACAGAAAACTACGAAGCGGAACACCTGGACACCCTGGACTTCCACGTGCGACACCTAGATACAGAAAACTACGAAGCGGAATACCTGGAAACCCTGAACTTCCACATCCGACACCTGGACACAGGAAACTACGGAGAGGAATGCCTGGACACCCTGGCCTTCCACATCCGGCACCTAGATACAGAAAACTACGAAGCGGAATACCTGGACACCCTGAACTTCCACATCCGACACCTAGATACAGAAAACTACGAAGCGGAATACCTGGACACCCTGAACTTCCACATCCCACACCTAGATACAGAAAACTACGAAGCGGAGTACCTGGACACCCTGGACTTCCACATTCGACACCTAGATACAGAAAACTACGAAGCGGAATACCTGGACACCCTGAACTTCCACATCCGACACCTACATACAGAAAACTACGAAGCGGAATACCTGGAAACCCTGAACTTCCACATCCGACACCTGGACACAGGAAACTACGGAGCGGAATACCTGGATACCCTGAACTTCCACATCCGGCACCTAGATACAGAAAACTACGAAGCGGAATACCTGGACACCCTGAACTTCCACATCCGACACCTAGATACAGAAAACTACGAAGCGGAGTACCTGGACACCCTGGACTTCCACATTCGACACCTAGATACAGAAAACTACGAAGCGGAATACCTGGACACCCTGAACTTCCACATCCGACACCTAGATACAGAAAACTACGAAGCGGAATACCTGGACACCCTGAACTTCCACATCCGACACCTACATACAGAAATCTACGAAGCGGAATACCTGGACACCCTGGACTTCCACATTCGACACCTAGATACAGAAAACTACGAAACGGAATGCCTGGACACCCTGGCCTTCTGCGTCCGACACCTAGATACAGAAAACTACGAAGCGGAATACCTGGACACCCTGGACTTCCACGTGCGACACCTAGATACAGAAAACTACGAAGCGGAATACCTGGAAACCCTGAACTTCCACATCCGACACCTGGACACAGGAAACTACGGAGAGGAATGCCTGGACACCCTGGCCTTCCACATCCGGCACCTAGATACAGAAAACTACGAAGCGGAACACCTGGACACCCTGGACTTCCACGTGCGACACCTAGATACAGAAAACTACGAAGCGGAATACCTGGAAACCCTGAACTTCCACATCCGACACCTGGACACAGGAAACTACGGAGAGGAATGCCTGGACACCCTGGCCTTCCACATCCGGCACCTAGATACAGAAAACTACGAAGCGGAATACCTGGACACCCTGAACTTCCACATCCGACACCTAGATACAGAAAACTACGAAGCGGAGTACCTGGACACCCTGGACTTCCACATTCGACACCTAGATACAGAAAACTACGAAGCGGAATACCTGGAAACCCTGAACTTCCACATCCGACACCTGGACACAGGAAACTACGGAGAGGAATGCCTGGACACCCTGGCCTTCCACATCCGGCACCTAGATACAGAAAACTACGAAGCGGAATACCTGGACACCCTGAACTTCCACATCCGACACCTAGATACAGAAAACTACGAAGCGGAATACCTGGACACCCTGAACTTCCACATCCGACACCTAGATACAGAAAACTACGAAGCGTAATACCTGGACACCCTGAACTTCCACATCCGACACCTACAGACAGAAAACTACGAAGCGGAATACCTGGAAACCCTGAACTTCCACATCCGACACCTGGACACAGGAAACTACGGAGCGGAATGCCTGGACACCCTGGCCTTCTGCGTCCGACACCTAGATACAGAAAACTACGAAGCGGAATACCTGGACACCCTGGACTTCCACGTGCGACACCTAGATACAGAAAACTACGAAGCGGAATACCTGGAAACCCTGAACTTCCACATCCGACACCTGGACACAGGAAACTACGGAGAGGAATGCCTGGACACCCTGGCCTTCCACATCCGGCACCTAGATACAGAAAACTACGAAGCGGAATACCTGGACACCCTGAACTTCCACATCCGACACCTAGATACAGAAAACTACGAAGCGGAATACCTGGACACCCTGAACTTCCACATCCGACACCTACATACAGAAATCTACGAAGCGGAATACCTGGACACCCTGGACTTCCACATTCGACACCTAGATACAGAAAACTACGAAACGGAATGCCTGGACACCCTGGCCTTCTGCGTCCGACACCTAGATACAGAAAACTACGAAG